>CM053786.1:849590914-849945914 GCA_028749045.1 Cupressus sempervirens | reverse complement strand
CTATAAATTAGAATGATAAGTAGAAGAGCATGGGTCACTGCCATAAGTACAACAAACAAGGTCATCAAGAACATGAAACCAAGACCATGCACACTCAAAGATTTGAAGGATATTGTTACAACTATCAAAAGTATGGACATAGAGCTTTTGAGTGTAGATCCAACATAATATGGTCATCAAACAAGCAAACAAATGTAAAGAACAATGGTAACTTTTATAATTGGGACTCTAATACAAGGTATAGTTGTCACTACTATCAAGAGTATGGACATATTCCTGAGAACTATATTAGAACACACTTCAGGAGTGACTACAAAATGTGGTTGAGTCAAACCATGCTTTTTAGTTGTTTGAAGACTGGTCACATTAGTCAATACTACCCAACAAGGACAAAGACACCAAGTTGTGAGTTCAATAAAAGAAAAGGAAAGGTAGTTATTGAAAATTTCAAAAATGAAATGAACAAGACATGGAAGAGAAAGGAGGATTGTAGCACATCAAGTGGAGAAGGGATCACTTCACCCAATGGGTTAGGTGATCACACCTCATTAAACTAAGCAATCAAGAGGTATGTGGGACTGATATTTGAAATTTATACCATACATTAGTTCCAAAGGATTTAGTTCTAAAAAAATTACATAAGCATAAGTAAAGATGAAAAGAGTTGTTAGGAATCAAAGAAAAATTCTTAAATTTTGTCAGTTTTTCATGTTACTACCAAGCATGAAAAGTTTCCTATGATTTCCAAGTGAAATGCTAGTGGATGCCAAGCTAACAAACTGGCTAATTAATGTCAAGCTCATAATGGTTGTTCAATGAATGGAAAGACTAGTGGATGCTGAGTGAGCTAGAAATTAGTTGATGTTGAGCTTATAGCTATGTAAGCACTCAGCATTAATTGTAGTGTTTTAAGGAGGTATTTGATTGATTTTTGCTCATTTAACATCATTTAAATTTGAGAGAAAGAAAGAAGAGCTAAAGGTGGTCTAGAAATTTTATTTGAAGTGTTTGTAGGAGATTTGAGTAGCTATTCAACCTCATTTCATTAGGATTTACAAGGTATTTATAATGTGCCAAGCTATGCTATTTCAAATTTCATAAACCTTAGATTTATAAAATGGCATCTAGTTCTTCAAAAGAAAAAGGTGTAAAGGGAAAAGAAGTTTTAAATTTTTAGTTGATTAGCAACGAGGTAAAACAACCCATTTTCAAGGCCATTCTAGATATAGCAACAAACAAGTTCCCTCCAGTGTGTTATCTATGATACCACTGAAAGTTTTAATAATTCAAAATGTTAGAAAATGTTATAACTATAAGATTGGTAGTATTGATGACATTGAAATCAGAGAAGCATATGGAAAACTATGTCAAAATGGTGTGTTGAGGGAAGAATTCAAGATAGTAGAAAACACAGGGTTAACTTGTGCCCCAGATTTCCCTAACATTTTCAAAATTGAATGGATTAGGATTATTTTGAGTACAATTAATGATAGTTCAATGTGGTTAGATAATGGGCCAATAAAAATCACAAAGAGAATAATCCATAGGGTAATAGGGTATCCAACCCTAGATCAGCCAAAGACTATGAGAAGTGAGTCCAAAGAAGTCATTGAAAGGAACACAGGAGTTGTGTGGAACAAGAGAGGAATGACCATAGACACTATCACAAATCCTCTAATAGATTTTGTAGTAAGGGTAATTGTACATAAATTTTATCAATCAAGTAGATTAAACAGTGTACCTTGCATTGTAGTAGATATGGCAATAATATTGTGAAGAAGGATCATACATATGATCTTGTCAAGCTGCACCTACAACAATTAATTGAAAACCTAGGAGCAATAAGGAAAACAAAGAGTGTTCAATATAAATTTGGATCTATTTTGATATGTATCTTCTTTTATGTTCCAGAACACATTTCCTACATTTGGCATTGTTGCATGGAAGACAAATAGGTTTGTTTCAATTCAAATAGGAGAGTTTATTGAACAGTTAGGTGAAAATTTTGAGTCAGTACTAACTAGTTGTTTTGAGTATTTCAAATAATCCATGAAGAAGAGATTAAGGATTCTAACATCATTAGTGGAAAGGAATTATGATGATGTTTGTTTCCTAGTTGATGTTGATCACACATTTATTTAGGCAGAAATTCCTACAGTAAGATGGCTAAGGCCATTAGGTTATGAAATTAATGTTGATGAAGCCTCTACAGTAATCACAACATTACTTGCAGAAGAAGCAAACAAAGATGCCAAATATTTTGGTAGCTATGAGATGGCCAAGTCAAAGATTACTATGGAGTTGAAGACTATCTTTGGCATCAAAAAGAAGGATAAACTGGTAAAGAAACTAAAATAAAAATTTGGTGAAGGTGTTGAGCAAGAAGATGAAGAGGAAGAAGACAGACATATTCAAGCACCAATTTCATTGACACAAGGATAGTTTGAGGATTACCAAGAGGAATAAACATAAACTATAGAAGGTGTTGAGGAAGAAGAAGTTGAGGAAGCACCTAGTCTTATTGATTAGAAGAAGAGAAAGGCTAAGGCACAAGTAGTGACAAGACCTAAGAAGGTTGCTAAATCAAGCCAATCCAAACTAACAACACCTACCACAAGGTCCAATACACTTGTCATTACATAAAAGGCTAAAGTGAAAGCCAAGCCTATAGAGCAAGAAGGTGGAGCATAGAAAAGACCAAGGAGAAAATATATTGCTTAGGCTGAAACTGATGAGGAAAGAGCTAAATCTGATGACAACAATCAATTCTAAGTGGTAAGTCATAATCCATCTTCAGATCTAGACAACTTATGTGATAATGTTAGAAATAATGTTGATTTATTAAGATTTTCTCAGATTAATTTTGAAAATCTTGGAAAAGTTGAAAAAAATCGAATAGAGGAGGCAATATATGCCATGATGGCTACTTTTAAGAAAGCTCCTCTAGAGATTCCCAACTTCATACCTAAAAGCCTATATGAAAGAGTTGAGCAAGAATGGCACTATTGTTTGTATACAAAAAGGAAAATTAGAGAAATAGCCCTCACTCAAGTTATGCCAAAACTTAGCAAGGCATAGATAGATAAAGCCATAAAGAAATATGTTGATAGATTTGTTCCTAAATATAGAGCATTCAACATATTATAGAACAACACAGAAGATGTTGTAAAGTAGACCACACAAATGTGGAAAATTACATATGGGCTAGCCAAGGTCAAAGTAGGAGAACAAGAGCCTATTGAGGTTAAAGATGATGAAGATGATGACAATAATGAAGGCACAGTTGATGGACATACTGAAATAAATGTAGATGATTAGGAAATAGCTGAGAAATAGTAGCAATAAGAACAGAGTGTACAAGATGCACAAATGTCAAATGTCAGCCCTCCATAGATAATAAGTGTAGCTATTGAAACTATCATAGTAAAGGATGTTTTTGATCTCACTGTTCAAAAGATCAATCCCATAATAGAGGAAGACTTGAAAAGGATACTTGATCAATCTACACTACAGGCTTGTAAGAATTTGCCTTAGGGAAAAATTCACCCAAGACCAGGGAACTCAAACATAGACACAATAGTAGATCAAAGAGAGTATGATGAGAATGATTATATATGCATTCAATATTGTTTTGAAAGTACACTAGGAGTCCAATATATAAAGGCCTCTGAAATGCTTCTAGAATGCATAGAATTCAGCAACATGATAAGTCATACAACTGGGTACATGTCCACCAAATATGGGTTATCCTCCATTAAACATGGGAGTAAGTGCGATGATGAGAGGATAAGCCTACAATGGTGTAGCATGCAAAATAATGTTGTAGACAATATGTGCTAAAATGGGAGTTCAAATAACTGTGTTGTCTACATGACAACTCAGTTAATGATGCAAACTCCAATGTTGTGGACACTATATGCTGAATTAGAGTTACTTACTCTAGTGTTGTCAACATGAAAACTCATGAGAGTATGCAAACTCCTAAGTGTCTCACTTAAATAAATACTAAAATATAACAAAATAATGCATTAACCTAAGTAAACTTAAGTAAAGTGTAAATAGTAAATACTTATTTACACCAACACCCCCCCTTAAGTGCAACTTAGGAGAATGCCCTTTAGCTTACAAAAACTAGGATGAAATGCATAATGGATCTCAGTTACTAAGCCATGTTAGGCACCCATGTACATAATGAAATGAAATCTCTCATAAAGTAGAGAAAGAGGGAAAACCTCATGGGAAAAACCCTCCCCCAAAAAGAGATATGAAAAAACTAGATGCATGGATAGATGGAGTAATCAAGCCCCCCCCATTATGGCATACATCAAGTATATACAATAGAGAAATGTGGGAAGAACACTATCCCAAAAAAGGAAAAGATCCCCTCCACAAGAGAGAAAAAGAAGAGAGACAAGGTAGTCTCCCCCCTAAATGAAGAGTGCCAATCACTGATAGCTACGCTAATGTAAAAGCTGATCTAGGAATGTTGAATAGTGTTCCTCCCCTTTGGAAGAAATAATACCCTAGGTATAATTGAGATGCTTCCACTATGTGTGGAAAGAATCTCAATGATCATTGATGCCTCTAAAACTTGTTCATCTGTCCTTGTCAATGATGAATGTAGAACCTTTCCCAAAGATAATATTTTCTCCTCAACTGATAAAGAGACCTCTTGTAACTGTTATACATAAGTATCCACAATCATCTCAACCTATGAAGATTGATCATGTATAGAATGGACATGAGGGTCAGAGTGAGTCCTTGCAACAACTGAAGAAGGATTGTCATTATCAAAGAGAAGATGTACATAATCAATGATGTCCCCCATATCCGCTATGTATGACTCCACAAACTGATATGATTTTGGATCTACAAGTTTTATGACTTAATCCCAAAAATCAAATATACTTTCCTGATCCAAGCAGTAAATGCATGGCTATGTATTTAAAACCATTGAAATTATAAGAAGATTAAAACATAAACACTTAATTTAACAATGTGTTTAATTACATAGAATAAATAAATTGGAAGAATTGAGAGAATAAGAAAGAGAATAAAGAGACACAAATAATTTGATATGGAGTTCGCCCAGGTAGGACTACATCTCCAGGTCCGCTTCTTAATCGAGGGACTGCTCTATTAAATCTACCAAGCAAAATTGCTTTCTTACAAATTTCAAGCTCCAACCCTTCATAATTTCTTTCTTCTTTTACAGTTTTTTTTTTCTCCCAAAGACTAATTTCCCACAAGAAATTATTCTCCCAAGTTTAATTGTCTTCTAAAGAGAGTAACTCCCCTTTTATACATAAAAATTAGTCATATTTGGTCTAAAACCAAATAACCACATAGTAACCATTTTCCCATTTTAACATAAAAAATTAACAAATATAAAACCATATGAAAACCTCCTTTTGGCTTCTTGTAAATTATAAGCCATTTAAAATAAACAAATCCCTTTTGGATGGATAAGTTTAGGATATTGTTTTAATTATTTATTTATATTTTGTTTGTTTATATTTTGAGGAGATTTTCTTTTAAATCTCATCATTTTTTTTTTGGAAATAAAGTACACGTCTACCATTTTATTAATTAAAAAATGGTGTAGTGGTAAGTAAACTTAGGAGGATATATATATTTTTTAAATTTTATTTTTCACATCAGTGTGATGACTAGATTTATGATGTCATCAAAATTACCCTTTGTCTTGAAACTTCAAGTTGTCATAACTTTTTCATATGACCTCCATTTTCAACGAAATGAACACCATTAGAAAGCTTTTGATGAGCTCTTTCATTTGAAATCCATTTTTGACCACTTTTGAGATGATTTTTTTCACCTTTTTATGACCTTTAGTCCTAGTTTGACCAAACTTTGACTGGTCATAACTTTGTCATCTAAACTCCAATTTTGCCCATTTAAGTTGCGTTGGAGTTAGAATTGTGAGGACTTCAACATGGTACTGATTATTAGAGTTTTGGAGATACTTAAAATTTTAGTGAAAATATCCTCCGAATCACAAACAAACTTGAAATATCTACTATGTAGTCATCCTCTGTTGTTGGAGTTGGAAGACTAAGTGTACCCTGTTGTGTTGGACCTATCACTATGGCAATATATGCATGTGGAGTATGCTGTTGTTGTGACCTCTTGCTATAATTGTCAATAGAACTCCACGTGTCTGAATTTGTTGAAGCACTATCACTGGTGTCACTATTAGTTTCTACAATGTATGATGTGCAGAGAAGATTAGAGGATAAGCTAGGTGAACTCTCCTCAAAGTGTACATCCTTCTCCATAAGGATCTCATGTGTCTCAGGATCCATAATTCTGTATGCCTTCACACTGTCTTCATATCTGATGAAAGTACAAGGCCTAGGTGGTGGTGCCTTGCATCCCTTGGAAGAAATGTTTGCCATGTTGGACAACCAAAGACTCTAAAGTGTGTCACTACTATTTTTCTATCACACCATGCCTCAAAAGGAGTCTTTCCATCTAAGGCAGGATAAGGAGATGTATTAAGTATGTGATTAGCACTACTGATTTCTTTGACTTCAAGTGATGGATCAAGAGATTTGGCTTGTATCATGCAACTTTCCATGAACTTAAGAGTTCAAATCCTAACTATTGCAACATCTATCTTGTGCAGACTGAATGCTAGTGGATTTTGAAGATCAATACCCTCAAGTTTGCAAATGTCTATATGTCTTTTGTTCACATATCTGCTTTCATTGTCCATCCTTAGAACATTGATGGCTTTCCTTGATTTATGTTCAACATAAGTCTTGAAGGCTAGAAACTTATCCAATACTTCAATCTTGTGATGAAGAAAGTATACCCAAGTTCATTCTTGTGATGAAGAAAGTAGACCTAGAATTATACCATGAAAAGTCATCAATGAAAGTAAGTATGTAGCAACCTTGGCTAACTGATGTCACTATAAAAGGACCTGTTAGTACCATGTGAACCAACTAAAGAACAACTAGTGCTCTTGAAGACTTCCTTTTAGTTAACTTCTCCTCTAGATGCATATCCACTGAACCTTTTGAACATTCAGCTATGAAAAGTTGATTGTAGGTAGACCTTTGACCATTTTATTTGAGCAAAGTTGCCGAAGATAGTAGAAGGCAAGATGACCAAACTACTTATGCCATAAGTGGATGTGTGAATTGGATTGAGTCAACAAGGCTTGTGAAGAAGACTTGGGTACAAAGTGGGAGAAAGAATACAACTTTTTGTCATGATTAACTTTCCTCGCTACAACCAATGAATCATTTTTTAAACTATGCAACTTTACTGAGTCAAGAAGGAACTCAACTTTATGACCATCTCCAAGGTGAGTGATTTGGTAAATTGAGAGGAGATTTGAACTTAGGTTAGTAACATAGAGAACATCTATGAATTCTCCATTTGCCATCTCCATGTTTCCTTTCCCTTCAACTTCCATTTTTAAATCATCTCCCACAAAGATGTGTGATACCTTTGACTACTTCAATGAAGAAAAATCTCCTCTTGAAAAACCCATATGATATGAGGCACCTAAGTCAAGAATCCATTCCTTTGAAGAACTTGAATTTACCATGAGTGCCTACCCTTTGCCCTTTGAATCTGATCAAGACCCTTTCTCCTTGTATGCAGTAGGCATTGGAACATTATGTTTCTTCATGATAGTTGTCAACTCATCAATATTTTTATGATAACATTCATGTTCTTCATGACCCAATTTCTTGCAATAAGTACACTTTTTCTTGTCCTTATTATTGTCTCCCTTCTTATTTGAATTTGAAGACTTTCCTTGTTGATTTGATTATGGTGTCATCTTTTCTACATCCTTTGATTTGTTAATCTTCCATTTCTTATTCTTTCCCTTTCCTTTATTTGAAGATTGACCAACTGAAATTTGAGAACCCTCATTATTTGCTACCAACACCTTAGACTTTGGTGAATTGAGAATCCCCATTGATTTCAACTTCTTTTCTTCTTTATCCAACAGTTCAACATAGTGATCAAAAGAGACTTTTTGATAGGCAGACTCTAATGTAGTCTTTGAGGTGTTATAAGTAGAAACAAATGTGGAGTACTCAAATGGTAGCTTGTTATGAATGAGACAGATTAACTTGTCATCTTTAATATGACTCTCACAATCATTAAGCTTCATTCTTAATTCATTCACCATTATGATAAAATCCTATATGAAATCGAATGCCTTAGGATCAAAGAAGACAAGCTCATCTTCAATTTTGAACACATCTTCCTTAGACACTTTACCATATAGGTTTTGGAGGGTATCCCAATCTTCCTTGGATGTACAAGACTTCTAAATCTGATATATGATCTTATCTTCAACCCCCAAACAAATATCACCTAGGGCTTTCCTATCCATTGTTTGTCAATTAGTGATTTCAGTAGCAGATACTTGATCACCTGTTGGTTTAGGAAGGGCACCATCTACATATTGAGAAACTCCTTTATGCATTAAATGAAACCACATTTTAATGGACCATGTAGCATAGTTATGTGGAGTTAATTTTGGAAACTTAAAATTTCCCATAATGCAAAAAATGAAAGAAAACCATAGAAAAAGAGAAACACAACACCAAGAACACCCACCCCCCCTACTTTTCACTCAATCAAGAAACCCCAACACCCCCCCCCCCCCCTTTTGGCACTTTATATGTTAAATAGTTCAAATAGATTCCTCTCCACCTCTAGCACAAGTTCAAGGTGCAATACAAAGCAATGAGGTAGAAAAGGAAAAGACTAAAGAGATTGATTTGACACCCAAGCTGAAGGAGCTAGCAGCAGTTTAAGCATTGGTAACTTTACTAGAATCTGGCACTCCTTCTAATCACACTCTTCAGAGGCCGAGAATAGATGCAACACCTTTGCAATTCTTAGTGTTAAGTACAAGTTCATCTAAGGCAGAATAGGTAATAACCTATGGAGATGTTAGCCTAGATGAAGAAATTATATTGTCCAAGTTTGACCTTGTAGCAATAACAATTAAGCAAATGGGTATACTTTAAGAAGCCCTAGCTAGAAAAAAAACATCAAGAGTTGTTCAGAAGGGAGCATAGGTAGATAAAAGCTTCTCTTTACATTAAAGATATCTTCTTGGATGCATTCAGTCTACCTACTCCAGATGAAACAAAGCTACTTATTGAACAATTGACTAACATAGTGGAAAAGGTAAGTGATGCAGACCTTGATACTAATACAAAATTGTTGGAATGGTTTGAGAAGAAGTTTTAACATAAAGTGAATGAGAAGATATCTAGTGATATAGCACTTACACAAGTTGTATTCGCAACTAAGATAACAAGTGTGAAGTAGGTACTAGAGAACATTTTTTCTTTGTACACCAAATTGTGTAATCCTACACTCTTCACACAAGAAATAAGGAATCACATCCTAAGCTTGGAAAGTCAAATGTAGTCATCCAAAGCTAAATTGCCCATGACTCTAGCTCAAAGTGAGAAACACTTTAGGACCCTATTGCAAACCTAGAGTTAGTTAGTAGCACTATTTGCAGATGAAGCCAACATAAGGGCTAAACTAATAAGCATCCAAACTACATTGACTCCTCACATGGAGATTTTGCACAAGGAGTTAGGCTATCTAGAAACTTTTATGAAGAAATACCCCAATCTTTCAACATTAGATGGCCTAGTCCACCTTGGTGTCGATCTTTCCACCCAAATTAATCCTTGGAGGTAGCTTGTGACAATTGGGATGTCACTCTTAAGATTATTCTTGAGGTCCATTAATCCTTTTTGGACCAACATAGTATTAGTGTATGACCTATTAACTTCAGTTCAAAAAAGGGGAGTAAGAGCATGAGAGAATAAGAGTATGGGGGAGCAAGAGTAAAGGGGAAGCAAGAGCAAGAATAGAGTATCAGTTGAGGCAAATCTACTCAATAGAAGTAAGATCGAGATTGAATAAACAGAATAGATCAAACAACTCAGGAGGAGTTATAAGATTTTTGAGGTATAAGTTATTGCAAAGTTTTGATATTTTAAAATTTGGTATAGAAGTAAAATAATTAGTTATATTATGCTCATAAGTATAAGAATATTAATGCATGACCAAGTGTTTTTGACACTCATGTCAAAGGGGGAGATTTTTGATCTCATATTGGTTTTGACAATTGAGTGTGTATACGTTTAAGTCATTTACTTAGTTCATGTCGAACAAGTAGTATATGTTGAGAACAACATTTATAAGTTAGAGCATGTTGAGTCAATAGTGAGTGCTAAGTCACTCATGTGCCAATTCACTCAAGTGTCAAGTAGATAATGTATGTCGAGTGATTCAAGAGTTGAGTGAGCAGTGCATACCGAGTCATTTAGATGTTGAGTCATAGTATTGAAATCAATATATGCTGAGCATCAACGAATACATATGCCAAGTAACACATTTTTTATAGTTGTTTGTATTGGCACAAACTACTACATAAACCATTTTTGAGATGACTTACAGATTGAATTACGATATTTTGGTGATAAGGACAAATCTTAAGTTAGAATCCCTATGCATTAGATGCACCCAATCAAGTAAAGGGAAGGTTTAAGTGGCAATATGGGTGAATCACAACTATTGATTCATACCTAACCCTAAGTCACCTAGGTTTTCTTAAGGAGGACAAACCCTAAATATTCAAAGAGAAAAAAGGGAATGAATGAATGATCAAGGAGAGTTTTGCATGTGCAAAGCATGACATTCATGGTGACCAAGGTATTATGATCTCAAATTGCATTGCAAAATTGGTTAAAGGAGAACAAAGGAAGGAAATAGTGAATAGCAGAGAGACATATGATCAAGAAGGATCAAGTATACATTAGTTTAGAGGTAATCTGTCATCAAGTAACAAAGTGTTAACCACAAGATCAATGCTAAGACGTTCTAATAGGTGAATCAGTTAAATCTCTTAACAAAGTAGTCCTAACAAGTTGTATTGAAATCCTCTAACAAGGTGCTTGCTTAATTGTGAGTTGAAGTCCTTTAACAAGGCACACTTTTAATAGGGTGTTGAAATCCTTTAATAGGGTAAGACCTAACAATATTTGTAAGCCTTTAATAGGGAAGACCATTCATAGGGTAGATCATGTTTCATGATCAAACATTGTAACCTTCATTGGATACACTTTATCATTGCAGTAGTGAAGACTTGTGGGTGTCATCCCCACCCCAGTTTTAACTTCTCATTGGAGGGTTTCTGTGTAATCATATCTTGTGTTATATGTGTGAATGCTTACTTGTTTACATGCTTTATATGGTATTTCAGTGTACTTATTGAATATGTAAGATGGATGTGTGAATATTTTATGGGTTAAAAAGTTTAAAGCATTGATTCACACCCCCCCCCTTGTCTCTCAAAAGTGTACCCTTCCTATTGTAATTCCAATAGTAACCCCATCATAATCCAAGTCATCATTAAATTGGAAATTCATCTCATTACACCAACGAAGAGTTTCATCATGCTACTTAGTAAGAGTTTCAATATTAGCCATAGTAGTATTAAGGGTAGCTAGCATAGGAGATAAAGTAGGGATAGTGTTATATATTTGTTGCAAACTCTCAATTGATTTAGATTTTCTTGAATTAAGTCTTGAATTTGAGGAGGAGTTTGAGGGGTTAGTGGTGGTTGTGGATTGTTTTGAGGATCATCATTTAGTGGGAGATTTTTGGGAGGTTGGATTGTGTCTTCCATGTCTATTTATAATACAAATAAACATAGAATTACAATTTGAATGAACAATTTATAAATCAAACTAAAAAAATTCCATTTTCATTACAAAAACCTAAATTTTAAGAAAACTTGAATAAAATCAATTGAAAAACAATAAAAATTGAACCTACTTGTTGTTGGATGCAAATTGGATTGGAAAAAAGGCAAGCTTGTTTCATATACCTAATTTTTTTCCCTGTACCCAATATTGGAGCACGTTGATGTTGGAAATAAAATGAGAAGAATAGTTCAAAAAAAATTTACCCTATGTGTAGGTTTAGGGTATCTTATATATCAGATACTCGATATGCTTAGGTAGTTGCTTTTTTGCATTGGTATTAGGATTGGTGTGAAAAAGTCAAAGAAAATTTCAAATCTCTTTTGGACATTTTTGGACTCATAACCAATTTTTGGCCCACCATGATGCTGCACATACCCTAATATCTAGAAAGTGTATATATATATATATATATATATATATATATATATATATATATATATATAATCACATGTGTCAAACATCAATCTCAAGTAGAATATCTCAATCATTAAACATGTGATAAAAAATATCTTTGGATCTCATAAGATAATTCAAATATAAATAACACATGTACATCTATAGATCAAATACACACACACACACACAAGGTGTTTATCTAATCTATCAATGTCTCTAGATGTAAGGAGATCAAATAAGATAAAAAAGCATCCATAGAATAACACCATGTACCTCATCATGATGAATCCTCACTAAGTAGTTTGAAGAGTGACTATCAAGTTGTGAAGGATATATTGACCTCTATGTTAAAGGGAAAGTGATATCAATGTCCAACCACAAATAAAAGAAATATCTAACTTGTGGCTATTATACATGTACATGTGTAATAAAAAGTTAAAATTCACATGTCCACTATTGATGTCATCATCAATTGAGTCTCAATGGTGTACATGATCATTCATCAATGATGGAGTGATAAGAGGAATCTTCCCCTATAATATATGCATGTGTGTTTAATATCATATAACAAATCAAATTAAAACAGTGTAAACTTACATGGTAGACATAAAGTATAAACTTTTGAAAATATAATTTACGAAAAAAAAAAAAAGAGAGAGAGATTTGCCTATGTAGATGTTGGCATATGATAATATTTAGACTCCCTAGCCTTAATGGCATCTACTAAGATATCAAGATTTTGTTGGGTCTGATCCAAGCCTAACTCTACATCTACTACCTAATTGGTTAATACATGTCCTAATAATGATGAACCAAGAGGACTAACCAATGAGATGGAACGAAAGTAGAACCATCACATGTGAAAATATCCATCTAATATGTGGTTGTCATGCTGAAATCAACATCATCAAGGACAATATATTTAAATTTTGGTGCCCTATACTAAAAAAAGGGAATGTATGATGTGTGTTTCCCTTTGCAATAATAGAGTGGTCAATAGGTGGATCCTAGTGTGTACTACCACTATAGCCAAAATCTCAATGGTGAGAAGAATATGGTTGGGGATGTCTAGTACTACCTATACAAGCTCTTAAATTTGATATGGATATACCATGATCAATTTCAATGAATGCATATGCACCTAGTAGATCCTCACCCAAACAAGTCAATGTCAATTGTGTCACCTCTCCAATAAGACCCTCTAGGTTGGTAAGTGAAGGAATGTCTATTATAGAGTAGATGTCCACTGAGGATGAAGTACATGATGATCTAAAATGCTGATGAGACATGAAATATTGACCAAATTAATCACTAGATATGGACCTAATAAATACTACAATGTCCCCAACTCCCTAAATCACTCCCTCCAACTAGGTGCTATGCACAACGTCATCTACTATGAGACCCAATATAAGGGCAATAACATGTGTCCTCTCTCAAACAATAGCCTAGTATGATTGTGTTAGATGATCATCTCGATGATAAGAATCTCTATCAACCAACCTACCATGCCCATGTCCTAAATGTGGTGGGAAATTGTTGTAATTCACCACCTTGCCTAAATGAAACTTGAAAAAAAGTTATTGTGAAAAATAGAGTGGAATATGGTTACTATTTGGATAGAAACCAAGAGTAGCAAGGAAGTTTGGGTATATCAATGCCAACATAAATGGGTCCTTACACCTTGTAACTTGATACCCCTTCACAAACCTCTTATTCACA
The DNA here is from genome assembly GCA_028749045.1 of Cupressus sempervirens. Classification (NCBI taxonomy): domain Eukaryota; kingdom Viridiplantae; phylum Streptophyta; class Pinopsida; order Cupressales; family Cupressaceae; genus Cupressus; species Cupressus sempervirens. The sequence continues at coordinate 849,932,007 of CM053786.1, read as the reverse complement.
TAATAAGGCAAACATTCCCTCTTTAGGGTCTTTCTAGGCACTAAGACTTGTACCTCTGTCAAAAAAAAACTTGAAGAAACCTCTTGTCTCTTACTCTTATTGAATGCCTCTATAATATTTGTAGAATAATGAGCAACACCATGAATCCCATCCTTAATGCTAATGAGGCAATATAAAATAGACTGACGTATAGTTCTATACACACTAGAGCAGATATCACTACTCAAGGATTCTCTTAATCTCTAGGTTTCTTGATTAGTACAATCATAAAGCTCTTGGGTGAAATTGGTTGATCTATCATGATATGTCAGATATTAAGGATAAACAAGTCTATCTATGTTTACCAAAAATAATTTTATTTATTTATTAAATGAAACTACATGTATTTGTTTTTCCAAAATTTGAAAAATAATGGTAGATGCATATATTGCATATGTATACATGTAGATATGCATATATATGCCTATATGTGTGTGTGTGTGTGTGCACATAGTGAATGTGCATATATGTGTGCACATGTATAATATAAATGTGCATGTATATGCATATAAGTATATATAATTTACATACATATGTAAATATATATACACATATATGCATCTATATACATGCACATATGTGTACATATGTGTGTGTGTGTGTGTGTGTGTGTGTGTGTGTGTGTGTGTATGTATGTGCACATATTCACATATATACATGTATATATACACATGTATACATCCATATACATAAAATTTATAAACATACAAATTTAAAAAGATAATATATATAAAATATATATGTATATACATATATATATACATATACATATATATACATATACATATATATATACATATACATATATATACATATACATATACATACATCCATATATATATATACATATACATACATACATATACATATACATATATATATATATATATACATATACATACATACATATACATATACATATATATATATATATATATATATGTATGTATATATATATATATATATATATATATATGTATATGTATATATATATATATATATATATGTATATGTATGTATGTATATGTATATATATATGTATATGTATGTATGTATATGTATATATATATATATATATGTATGTATGTATATATATATGTATACACACACACACATATATATGTATATGTACATGTATATACCTAAAACACTTTAAAGCATCTAAAATATACTAGAAAACATATAAAATATAATCAAAGTTATTAAAATACTAAAACTTAAAGAAAAAAAACCTAACTTATTTTGTTGGTTGTTGAGTTGAATCTCGCCTCCAATAAAAAGTCCATAGTTAACATGAAAGTGACTAGGGAGCCAATTTAATTGGATTTAATAATTGTCTTAATACTTTTTATCAAAAGTAATAAGTGTATCACTTAAAATGTAATGTTAAATAATACTTAAACTAGTAAGCATTCAACAAAACAAGTAGATAAAACACTTAAGAAAAGACCTACAAAATGCAACCAAAATATCAAAAGAACATGCAAACCTCAAGTCCTTAATAGCTCCAAATGTAGTTGGATTTGTCCAATATGAATGTGTGCTCAATACTTTCTGAAGATTCAAGGATGAAATTTGATCAACAATGGAGATGAGTGATGGAATTGTGGAGGGATTTTGGCATTATAAGGATGCTTTGGATAATTCTTGGATGAAAAAGGGAATGATAACAATACTTAAGATGGGGGGTGAATTTTGAAGGGTAGAGGATTCAATTTGTAGGAAAATAGGTGAGGAAATGGAGGATCAACATGCAAGATGGAGGGTTTGTTAAGAGTGGTTAGGATGTAAGGAGAGGGAAGAACATGCATTGCGGTTTCTCAAATCCATAGCCTTGTGACAAGTATCACAAGGAGGATGGATGTGAGTGGATTAGGATTATGTTAGGGAATGTGAGGGGACATAGGAGTTATTAGTCGAATGGGCATGTAAAAGTTGTGTAAGGGATGTGTTAGCGAATTCAAGGTTGACATTAATAGATTTAGGTGGCGTTTAAGAGATGTCACATAGGTATTTGACTTTGATTTCAGTTAGGAAGTCTTAATCCACATGTTTAAAGTTGTACAAGAGATTAGGAGGTGATTAGTGTAGACACCTGAATTTGATTACACTGCTTCGGTATTCTTATTTAGCTATCTCTAAAGGCATCATTAATTAAATTCTTATTTAATTAATCCTTTTGTCATCCCCTAGTTGATTAATTTAATTAATCATCTATAGTCCTAATTGATAAATCAAATAACCCATTATTTATCAATTAATCCTATTCTCCTATCTAATTCCAAAAGCCTCATTTATCAAATAAATCTATTTGATAAATAAAGCCCTCAAATCTAATAACCCCTAAACTATCCTAAATCCTCCATTTAGCCTAATCCACCCCATCCACCCATACTAACCTAGCTTAGCCACTAATTCACCCACCTTCATGAATGCCATCCACTTGCACATCTCTAACATCCCTAATCTAAATCCTAAATCACCTCTAATCCCACCCCTAACCTTGTCACATTCCCTAAGTGAGCTTAAGACTTTCCTAAGACAAATCAAAGTCTGCTCCCTCAAAATATCCCAACCATAAAACTTTATCCCAACCACAAAGCCTTCAATGCTCTTACATGCCCAATGAATGCTCTTACAGGCACTTATGAAGGCCATTTAAGGCCTTGAGCCTCTTTTTTTGACTCATCCTTGCCCTTTCCTCCATCCACTCACCCTGTAACATGTGTCACTCCCTGATTGGTTGTAAGGAAGCGCAATCCATGTGCTCTCCTCTCATGCAATCTAAGGCCTCCATAAGCTTTCATCCCTCCTTGCATCTTAACCCTCAAGCCCTTGGCCTATGAATTAGATCTCCTCCCAAGCCATTTAATCACAATCCATTTAGTAAAGTTAGCATGTTGTTTTGAGAAGCCATTTTATCAACCTCACTCACTCACACCAAAAAGCCATCAAAAATCCATTGAAGCCTTTGGAAACAATCGAGCATACATCTCAAATCCACAAATAGACACATCTCCAAAACAAGAAAGGCCTTATTGAGAGAACCTCTTAATGGTTCATATTCTCAATTGAGGGTTTGTCTTTGTCTAGCATATATGTTATGCTTTTTAATTTTGTAAATGCTTTCATTTCATGTAAATTAGTGTTTCTAGCATAATTATTTAGTGTATACATTTTGGCACACCCAGTGGGACCCCACATTTGGGTCAATCTAATCAATTTTTTTTGTTTTGTTTGATAAACTAACAAAACTAACATTGTTTGCTTGCAATTTTTTGTGTTAAGTTTGCTAATATTTTTGTAGGTACATAGGTTCCTCTTTCAAAATCATGCCCCTAGCCATATAATCGGTTTTCATTTTTTGAGACTTGAAAAACGTGTTGTTTTTGCGATCTCGCGACCCCAAAATCATGATCCCGCGATCGCGGGAATGCAGCTATACTTCGACGGGATCGCAACCCCGCAACTCTAGGAACACAGGAGCATCTGCAGGAACGCAACTTTTGACTAGTCAAAACTTTGAAACCCATTCGTACATTTGACCTCTCAAACCCGCTGATGAATTCTCCTACAAGAACACTGATAAATCTGCCTGCGAGATCGCTTTTTTGCGGGATCACTCTGTGATTTTAAACCCGCGGCCTCAATTTTTATTTTCACTAGTTTTCTGTCTCGCGTTCTCGCTAACTATTTCTGCATTCCGACGACCACAAGATCACATCATTAACCCGCGAGATCCCCTTGTCTTTCTAAACAAAAATCAGCTTCAACTTTGCCACGTTCCCACTGATAGTTCTCGCATTCTCGCATTGCAGGAACATGTTCTTAACCTACGAGTTTGCTGTGCTAACTACTTGGTTCAAATTTCTAACATTTTTTGGTGCAGGTTTTTATTCTAACTAGTTTTTTGTAGGTTTTATCATCATATCTTTATGCTCATTATCAAATCATAATCATAATCATTTTTTTTTTTTTTTTAAAAAGAGTATAAATCAAATTTTAACTTTTGGTGGTTATGCAGGATAGGGGTAATTCTGATCATTTTTACGCCTATGAAAGTTAACAAAAAAAGTTTAAAATTTTTTTTCCATAGTTAAGCTTTGATTTTGGGATTTTTGGGTGACTAATCAAATCACTTTTTTGTAGCATTGCAGGTTGGAGCGACAAACCTAATCATATTTTTTGCAAGTTTTTCTTAGGATGAACTTGCATGTTTAAACACATCTTTCCTTGAATGAATGTCGCTCAAATCACTCTCGAATGCCATGGATTAAAATCAACCTTTTATTGGAATGCATGCTTAAAACAACAAACACAATCTTGAATGCCAAAAATCAATTAATCATTGCAATATCTCACACTTCCAATTTGGGCTTAAAACACTCTAACACAATCTTGAATGCCTAACAATCAATGAACATTACATGGTTTTGACACATTTCAATAACGCTCGCATTTCTTATGTTGATGATCTTTCGATTTCCATTACATTGACAACGCTGTCAAGTTGGAATTGAACATCTATATCTTAATCACTTGTGTTTTCAATAGATCAGACAATCTAAGAATCAATTGGTGAAAGAACTCTACTTTTTAGCCCAAGGTCATCTAAATCTTCTCTCCCTTTGTCGCCTTTGCGGGCCATCTTGGGTGTATAAGACTAGGATCCAAAACCTTGTTTATAGTTTTAGGAGGCCTGCTTGAGGATTTCATCACCCCTTGGGATGACCTCAACTCCAGCATTCCAACAGAGTATAAAGATTGGCAGGTGAATCCAAAGACACCTCTCTTGGGATCAAGATTTTGTCACTCGAGCTAAGCCTCAAGGAACTTTATACCCTTGAGAAGTGAAAGAGGAGAAGTGGGTTACTACTCCTCTTGGCTGTGTGACATCTTTTTGGTTGCATCTACAGATTTGGGCCTCACATACCTTGCATATATCGAGGACTTCCTAGCTAAACCAAATTTCATTCTTATAGAAAGCTTCCTAGGATGTTGGTGTGTTTGGCGTGCTTGCTCCAAACTTTTGTCTACTTGTTTGTTCATAGCTTTTGAATGAATGTTTTCCAACCTTGGTCAAAATCCCAAAAAAGCAAAAATCTCCTAGCTCAAGGCATACTTAGCGTAATCACTGCCTCATCAGAAAATCATCCAAGCTCCCCCGCCGTAACTGAATCTCTCTAGTTCTTTGCTTTAGAACAATCCCAAATCCAAAGTCCATCCAAATCATCCCCCCAACTAGCTAGCAACCCAATCCAAAATCACCCAAGCCTTTAAAGAGTTGTTGTCACTCTGCTAGAGTTTGCTATCCAATCAATCCTACCAATCAACCAATCTCACCAAGGTTATCCCTCTTACAGAGCATTGTCTAGGGTAATCTAGCTTTGTCACTTGTATCCCTCATCACCTTGAGCTAAAGGTTGGGATCCACAAGTGGTCAATCTCATGGCATGCCCATAGGATCATTAGTCTATCCTCAAGTTGACACAGCCACCACCAAATCCAGTGCATAGGAAAGCAAAACCCTCACTTTTAACAGCATGCCCTTGAAGTCTTCCATCCTTAGAAAAGCCTAAAATCCCTAGCCAATCCTCCTTAGGTTTGTCATGCAACTTTGACTTTCCCTAGGAAATCTTTCATCAGCCAATCCAAAATCTGCACTTAATCCAAACCCAACCATGAGCTTCCATGTTCATCCATATGCAAGACCCCATCCCCATCCAACTCATCATCAAAACTTGAAATCCCAACCCTATCATGATGAGTTTGGTTGCATTGTCCTTTCTCCCACTCCATCCTATTCCAATGATGATGATGATCTTGTCGACTATGACGGATATATTGAAACCCTTAGAGATATTACTCCCAACATCCTCCAAAATCCAAACATTCCTCCAAACTGCTCCATCCCTCCTCTAAACATACCCACTAGTACTCCTTACCATGCCTTTGACAAGGGAAATCCATTATTAACCTCATCCTTACCTCCTCCTTATATTGTGCCCACATATTCCTCTTATACATCAGTCATACCTCCATCTTCCTCTACCTTCATCTCCCAACCTCCACCATTCCCAAACAATTCTAGTAGCTATATCCCTAGTCCAAATCCACCATCCCAATCTCTTCCAAATCCTCCAACCAATCCTAGTTCTATAATGCATCACCCCAATCCCCTTACTCCTCCTAGTCCAACACACTCATCTCCAAGGAATTTTCCAAGGAAGCCCAAAGCAACTCCCTCTCCCACCCCTATCACTCCTCTTACCTCATCCTATCGCTACCATCCCTATCGCATCCACCCCACTTATCAAACCCCTTCCATCTCCTACCTCCCATCCATCGAATCCCTCCAAATCTAATCCACATATCCTCATCCTAGCATTATCCAAATCCCATATAATAAACCTAATGAGTCCCTCCCCCATCAGCTCATCCCCATTGAAGAAACTCCTACCCATCCATCTACCTCACTACAAGAAACCATCCATACTTCTCCTATCATACCCTCCACTCCCCTCCATTCCTGTCAAGATCTTGTCCAAAAGCATGTTGAAATATCTCCCAACACAATAGAAGATGCCGCCATCCCACTTTTTCCCCTACATGATCCACTTTTACCATCCCCTTCATATCTGAATCCCACCATTACACCTGCTCCATCTCAAGATCTATTTCCATCAACCCATCCCTATCAAGATCCTCTCCATCCATCCCCTTTGCTCCATGATCATACATCTCCCATACTCCATGATGATAGATCCATCAAAAAAGAACTAACAATCATATCCGAAGCTCCAACTCCTTTAGCTAGTAATGGACTCACATCTTGTCTACCAAATAATGAACATCACATTGAAGAAAGAAATAAAAGTGTATCTCTAGATGTTGGTATCCCCACTATTCCTGCATGGTCACAAGTCCTTCCATCTTCACCCCAAAGTTCCCATCCATCTTGTTCTACATCTATTTTGGGCCCTTACCCTACTTCTTTTCAACCCTCCATTTTGGGTCCATATACCCCTTATCCAAATCCCCCACCCTTTCCATCCATTTTGGGTCCTTATATACCTAATATGAATCCTTTATCCCCTCCATCTATTTTGGGTCCTACAACTTCCCCGTTTCCATCTATTTTGGGCCCATATCCTTCATTCCCTCCATCCATTTTGGGCAATTATATCCATCCAAATCCTATTTTCCAATCTATTCTATCCTTCCATCCCCTCAAATCCACTAGCTAGATCATCAAAGGCACTCACCCTTGAATCCCTTCCAACCTTTAAACCTTATCACTCCATCCATTATCCCTCCATCTCATCCATGCTATTGTTCCCATCCCATGGCTAAAAGAAGCATATTGGATGCCAAAATCAAAAAGCATAAATCCAAAAATCCACAAAAATCTAAGTCTCGACATGTCCCTTCTAAAATACATGTTCAAGAAGAGAAACACTTGATCCAAATCAAAGAAAAAGTCAAGAGGCCACAAAGGCCCAAGCTAAAAAAGTCAAAAATCATGTGGATACCCAAGATGCTCATAAAAGAAATGCATCTCAAAGCACAATCTCAATTGGCATCCATTCATGCTACTCAAAAAGCCTCATCCATCCATCCTTTATCCAAATCCCCATATATTCATCCTTCATCCCCCTAATCCACTCTTAGTCCATATGATGCTTATCCTAAATTTCCCATCCTCCATCTTCCAACTTTACTTGTAGTCCTTATCTTTCTCTTCCTCCATTTTCTCCTCAGCCTTGCTCAATCCCATCTTTCCCACCACTTTATCACCTCTCAAGGTGTGTGCCAATGATGATCTTTCCATTTTCCTCATCCATTTACCCGCCTATCTTATGTCTTCCCATCCATTATCTGCCAAACTCCCACCCACCATTCCACTTGTTCAATCCAATCCTTTTCCATCCATCCTACCAACATCTATGAGTAAAAATGCATCCAAAAAGTCAAAATAATTAAAAAATCATCCATTGGTGAAAACTTGGCAATTCAAGTGCCATGGATAAATACCATGATGAAAACTTGGCAAACAAGCGTCATGCGTAATCCCTCCATCCAAATGCTCTATACACTTGGGGGCACATTCCATCACCCATCATACCCAGCTTATCCCACCATACCAAACACATCCTATTCATTTCACCCACCATCCTCCTTTGGATCTTGATAAAAATAAAGTCCACCACTCGATACATGCTTTTGGTCATCCCTTTGACATCCATTTTCCATCAAAGTTTGTATCAACCTATCCCTAATCCATCCATCCTCCTTATCCTCTACCTCATTAACCTTTCACATCCTAGCTTCCATCTAACTCCCCCATCCTCTTGTTGACCAATATTCAATCCTACCGCATCCCCCATAAAAAATCCTCTTGCATAGCATATCATAACTGGGGGCACTCTATTCCTTGGAGACCCTGTCATGTCCATCTTTCCCTCAATCCTTATCTTTTGGCATTCCTCTGCCCAACTCCCTCTATCCATTGTTCCCTTTTTCATCTATCCTCGCATCTCCTAGCATTATCTCCATATTTCCATCACCTAGTGTATCCCTTGTCATTGGTATGTAGCCCTCAGCTATCCCTCATCCTGAGCCTCCATTCGTTATCATCTCATCCTAAGCTTTTTATCTGCTATCTCCTCATCCTGAGCTTTTTACTCTCGCTATCTTAAGCTTTTCACAAACCATCTTATCCTCTTGATCTTTTCATCCCCTCTATCTCCTTATCCCATGCTTTTTCTCTACCTCCCCATCTCAAGCTTTTCATCCCCTATCTCCTCATCCCAAACCTTTCATCCACTATCTCTTCATCTTTATCTTTCCTACCACTATCCTATCATGCTGAGCTTTTTGTATAGTAATCCCTTATACATCCTTTGATCTATTAGCTATCTATTCCTTTCCCATTGGTCCTTATCTTGGTTCCATTGTATACCTCTCATCTCTTCGCGTCAGTTCTTTCTTGATCGCAACTTGCAGTTCTCTTGGTTAAGTGCTTTAGCGAATCCTTGTACGAGATCCCTTGTCATCAAAATGTTGTCCTAAAGAGTTCTTCTTGCCTAGCTCATCCTAGTCCTTGATATTACCGATAGATCCTTGTAGGATGCATCCTTCCTCTCATCTGATCTTGGTCCATTAGTATCCAATCCTACCAATCTCTTTGGCAAATGGTTAACTTTTTATGGATTTACATTTTCTTTCGATTTATTTTCTTTTTGAGATTTCAAGCATGATTCTTAACGTATCTCTTCCAAGTGATTTGGGTTGTTCCCTCCTTATGGTTGCCATGATCTTTTATATCATGGTGTGCTACGAATGGGGCAATTCGAGTACAAGGTCTTGATCAGGTCTTTCATCTTTTCTTTTTTTTCTTGTGGATTCCCCAGTATCATTCCCACTCTGACTCTTCCCAAATTCATGTGTGATGCTAGGGCAATCCTTCTGTGTTTGTTTCGAGTCAATTCATCAATCCTCTGGATAGTTGGTGAAAAGGCCTTGATGTTCTTGGTAACCTTGGCAATTAACCAACAATCCTATAGCAAATCTAGTGCTCAACTACATGGTAGTACTTCTCTTTGAAGTATCCCCCTACTCCAAACGCTTCAATGGATTCCCTTTATCTCCATTATCCCCCATCCATATCCAGCACCTATCCCAGCTTATGCATCAGTATCTCTTTGAATCAATCTTCACTTTTAGCTTTAGGGATCCACAATCCTAGTCTTAGGGATCCACCAATCCAATCAATCCACCAAGCCTCATCTTTCGAGATCCATAATCCTAGTCTTAGGGATCTCTGAAACCCATCTTTCGCCAATCTGACTCTTTGAAATCTTGTTGCATCAGCTTTATGATCCCATCATCCCTCCCCTCCTCTTGGATTCCTTTTTATAGTGCTTTGCTCCTTCATCCTCCCCCCAATCCTGGAATGTCTTAAGCTTGCTTCCTTTTGAGCATCTGATCCTCCCTTTATCATTCTCCCATAGTGAGAATTTGAGCTAATTCAACCCCTTCTCTTTGCAAATCTATGTCTCTGCTCATCTCGAATTCTTGTATTTTTCAAGAAGTCATCGAGCCTCATTTTCTCTCCCCACCGCCTTCTTGAGGGGGCATCTCTAAGTCTAGTCTCTCCTCTTCTTATCTGAGACTGGGGCAACCTTGTTGCTAAAACATCTTCCCCGCATCGTCTCCATTCGAACTTCTTTGAAATAGTGTTGTCTCAACACTATGTCAAAGAGGGGAAAAATGTAGACACCTAAATCTAATTACACTACTTTGGTATTCTTATTTAGCTATCTCTAAAGGCATCATTAATTAAATTCCTATTTAATTAATCCTTTTGCCATCCCGTAGCTAATTAATTTAATTAATCATCTATAGTCCTAATTGATAAATAAAATAACCCATTATTTATCAATTAATCCTATTCTCCTATCTAATTCCAAAACCCTCATTTATCAAATAAATCTATTTGATAAATAAAGCCCTCAAATCTAATAACCCCTAAACTATCCTAAATCTTCCATTTAGCCTAATCCACCCCATCCACCCACACTAACCTAGCTTAGCCACTAAATCACCCACCCTCACGAATGCCATCCACTTGCACATCCCTAATCTAAATCCTAAATCACCTTTAATCCCACCCCTAACCTTGTCACATTCCCTAATTGAGCTTAAGACTTTCCTAAGCCAAATCAAAGTCTCCTCCCTCAAAATATCCCAACCATAAAACTTTATCCCAACCACAAAGCCTTCAATGCTCTTACATGCCCAATGAATGATCTTACAGACACTTATGAGGGCCATTTAAGGCCTTGAGCCTCCTTCGTTGACTCATCCTTGCCCTTTCCTCTATCCACTCACCCTGTGACATGTGTCACTCCTTGATTGATTGTAAGGAAGCACAATCCATGTGCTCTCCTCTCATGCAATCTGAGCCCTCCATAAGCTTTCATCCCTCCTTGCATCTTAACCCTCCATCCCTCAAGCCCTTGGCCTATAAATTAGATCCCCTCCCAAGCCATTTAATCACAATCTATTTAGTAAAGTTACCATGCTGTTTTGAGAAGCCATTTTATCAACCTCACTCACTCACACCAAAAAGCCATCAAAAATCCATTGAAGCCTTTGGAAGCAATCAAGCATACATCTCAAATCCACAAATAGACACATCTCCAAAACAAGAAAGGCCTCATTGAGAGAACCTCTTAATGGTTCTTATTCTCAATTGAGGGTTTGTCTTTGTCTAGTATATATGTTATGCTTTTTAATTTTGTAAATGCTTTTATTTCATGTAAATTAGTGTTTCTAGCATAATTATTTAGTGTATACAATTAGGAGGCAAGTTTGGTTGTTAGGAGAATGCAAGTGGATGACTTAAGTAAGTAGGGTTAATTACCTAATTAGGATGGGTTAGAATGGGCAAATGAGTTGGATTAGGCTGAACCACTAGATTAAGACTTAGGCTAAGGTTTGAGTGTTTGATTAATTGAATTATTCAATCAAAATAAAGAAAATAAGAAATAAAGTAAATAGATTTTGTACAATTGTTTAATTTATTGGAAGAATAGGGATTTAATTAATAAATCAAACTGTTGGTTGTCATTTGATTATTAATTAGACTATGGTCAATTAATTAAGGCATAAATAATTTAATGAAATACTAAATACTTAATTAACAATAAATTAGAAGATGACTTAATAGGATTACTTAATTGTGTAAATAGATGTAGATATCTATAATAGGTACTTTCGATCAAAATAACTTACTTTTAATCAAAAGAACTTACTTTCAATTGAAAGTACTTACTTTTAAGGGGTAAAATAGAAGTGCTCTAATAAGACATAGGCCTCCACTTTACACCACTAATATGTTCAAATATGTATGTGAGGGGAAAAGGGAATCTCCTAACATGATCCCTTTTTGAATCCAAATTAGGTTGGCAAGACCCAAAAGAGAAAAGGTGCCAATTTTAATTTTGAATTGTAAAGGAGAATGAAATATAAGGAAATACACTCTTTGACTCATGTGTGATGGTGTGTATACACTACTAAACTAATTGATTGAATAGTGTACATCTAAGATTGAAGTGTATACAATCTACCCAATTAAAATATAGAGTTGAGATAAAGATATGAAAGAAAATAAAGTATGAAAGACTCATCCTGAAATACATAGTAGAAGATGTATTTTAGCTCCAATAAATGTGGATCTAAACCTATTTTTGAATATCTAACTATGGATTTGTAAATATAATGACAAAATAGAAAAAGCTCATAAATCATTTTTTAAAAAAAGTAGAAGGGTCCAAGTTGACCTATTCAATCAGATTCCTATGAGATCATAGTGTACCAGGGGCATTGCAACAAAGTCAAATCAACTTCTTCAAAAATATTTCAGAGAGTTATTTCCATATCTGCATTCATAATTTTTTTGTCCCGCTCCTACACATAGAAAATGAAGGGTTTTTCTTGTTTGGTGGATGAGGGATTTCCTTGGTGAAGCCCTAGATTGAGGAATCAACCTTGAATTTAAATCTAAGTGATAAAATACATGGTAACATGTAGTAGATTTGAATAATATCAAATGAAAGATACACTTACCTTCATCAATGCAATTGCATTTGACATGTGATCAAGTATGTAAGTGTACTAGCCTTGACTCAATGAAACCATAATAAAATAGAAGAAGCCAAAACCTCATGTATAGGAATGTATGTGACATGCCATGGATGAATAAAAAAAGAGATTGAATAGATTTGGAATTATAGATCTTCTTCTTAGAGCAAAATTCCACTACCACCTTGAAGCAAGAAGCATGATGCAAGAAGGAGATGCTTAGACTTGAATGGTTGAGGATGCTTGCTTGAAAAAGAATGCCTTGATTTATTACTTGATTGTGAATGTCTTGCAAAGATGAGATTAGATATCTTGTAAAGATAATATATGAAAATGAATCCCCTAAGCACCCATTTATACTTGTTTTTAGGCAAGAAAATAATTTAGGCCAAGTGGGAAGTGAATAGTTAACTAATTAAACCCCTAATACTTTTCAAGCTCCAAGCCCTAGAGTCCCTGGGGTTAAGGTTGACTTAGGTTGACCTAGTCCTAAAGAAGGGGATAGGGGAACCTTAGAAAGATCAGGTGGAAGGTGTAGAAAGAATGGTGACATATAGAGCATACAAAAGATATGGCCAAAAAGGTGAAAATATAACATTTAGAAGACCATATCAGAAGACAAGAGATTATGTATAAATGTGAGATGGATTGAGGAGGAAAAAGAGAGACTAAAACCACACTTAAGAGGGCTAAAAGGTCTTAAAATGAATTGTGTCCATTTTACAATGGTACACTTACTTACTTTCAAATGAAAGTGCTTACTTTAGATCGAAACTTATGTATGATCAAGAGTTATTTTAAAGAATTTTTTATCAAAAGTACCTGATCACTATACTTTTGATCAGTTTTTTTTGGAGGTTTCTATTTGACTAAAGAATTGGCTCATGTGTTTTTGAAGGAATTTCTTTCTCCAAAAAAGTGTAATCCACTATTGTGGATTCATCTGCATGTAAAAAAAAAGGTTGAAAGCCTAACAGAAGATACATAAGGGATGTACATTACTAATTGATATATGAATACAAAGAGATCCATGTAAAGGATGTTTCTTTATGACTAAGAGTAGATCTAGATCATATCATATTATTATCATAATAATATTGAGTTCAAGGAAATAAACTACAACTAGGAAAAATATCCTTTGAGAGTAGTGTTAGAAAATAAAGTTGACCAAGATAATTAAGAGGGGTGGGGGAGGTGGTGAACAAGTTAACCAATCAAAACAAATTTTACCAACCTTATTAAATCTTAAACATATAATCAGCAAGTGTAATGATCACAATAATATAATCATAAACAATAACCCTAGAATTTTTAACTAATGAAGCCTTTGATTAGAAGGAAAACCCTAGTGGGGATGTTACCCACAAAATGATGTATTAATTTATAAGTACCTCACAAAAGGATTGACCCTACTAGGAATCAATGAAATGTATTCAATACATATCAGTCCCTGTTAGGAAACTTTGAATCCCTACAAGGATATTCCAACCCTATTAGGAGTTGTACCAACCTTGTTGGGAGTTATGGAAGGCAGAAGGACCCACTATCAAAACAACTTCAGGGGCAAGACCACTGAGCTCGCAGTCCAATTGGCCTTTATATTATTCCTTTTAGAACAATACCAAATGATCAACTATCCAATGGTACTTTTCCTAGATATAATCACTTCACTCTTTCATTGTGCCTATGTTGAATGAAATACTTCTCAGACCTTAATACTAGATCTACAAACTCACATCACACAAATCCCTTAGATCGCTTACTTGTATGTAATTTACACATATAATTTGTTTACATTCACTTTCTTCATCTACATCCTCATTCACAAGGAAAAAAAATTTCCATTATACCAAGTCCTCTAATAAATTTATTAATTCAAGCTTGAGGCTTTCTCAATTTGCAATTTCAATAGGACCTCATTAAGATAAAACATTATGCACTATATTACATCTTTTTATAATTACAAAATACAATCAGCTCATAGTATTCACTAAACTTCACATGTACAAACTTGAACTTCGTGCCCTCAACCACACCATCATCATGATGTCTTCTACCTCTATCTAACTATATTCAACCAGATTCTATCCATATTAGGAGATGTAATCCAATTACTAGAAACCACATCTCAAGAATTCTATCTGTATACTATCTTCAATAAATATCAAATAACTATCACTAGTCTTTGACTTTTTGCATGTGCTCATAGCCACATCATCAAGATGAACTATAGAACATATCCTCAACTACACTTAACCTCATCTTCAATACTTTAATCACACGATCATAATATCTATTTTTGCTATGCCAATCTTCACATAATAACCAATATGTTGATATCAATGACAAACACTTCCATGAATGCAACATATAATCATACTAATAATCTCCCAAATGCTCAAGCAATGGTAGGATACTCCCCCATAGGAATACCATCAACATTCATGCTAATAATCTCCCTCTTTGGCATTGATGGCAACATAGATGAAAAACATCTAAGTTACAAGAATACCAAACATACAACTCTACTTTTTTACTCTCTCTTTTCAAATCCTCTTCATCAATCAAATCTGAATCTCAGTAACAACTCTCCATCAGTGTGTTGCTCCCTATTGCCATAATTTTAGTCTATCCCTTTTCTTCTTTAGGTATGAAGTCAAGTCAATGTCAAGAGTCTAAATTTCTTATCTAGGTTTTCATTAGGGGTGCTTTTCTTCTCGTCAATTGATCTCAGCCTATCTATGTTAGAAACTATGAAAGCTATGCCTTGTCTATTATGCTAGGTGACATACATTTGGGGAGGGATTATGTCAAACGTATTCCTAAGATGAGAAGAAAACCATTTTCTCCACAACTCTGATTCATGTTCAAGGTGTGCTCATCTCAAGACATATTTCTTTTGAAGGAGGTTCACGTGGATACTCAAAGTCGACATGATAAAGACTAATAGGATTAAGGTCAAGGAATGTATCTCTGTGACCAGAATGATCAAAGTTGAGATCAATATAATTGAACATGATATGGTTGAAGAGAAGAAATGGTGAAAAGTATCAAGTGATGGTGAGCTCTATAGTCAACCTTGAATTATGAATGCAAGAGAAAATCAGCGGTGTAAATTAATGCTACATGTCTATGTAGCAAAAATCGAAAAGTCAAACTCTAAGAAGAAATTCCTAAATTGTCAAATGAAGCTCCAATCAACGCTGGAGATTTTAATCTCATATTCACGTAATCTAAAGTTGAATGGTCAAACTCCTATTATGTTGCACCACGTGTCAAGGGTCCTGCAGTGCACTAAGAAAAGGCAAGTTAAGGATCAAGATTCCATGAGACAACAAGTGTCATTGATCTCATTTGTTCATAAAGGATGGGCCCAATCAAATAATGCATCATGATTATCCACCGAAACACAGTTACACATTGTTCAATCAACAAAGATCAAATGGCCCTAGTCATGTTTTGGGCCTAAATATTGAAGGATAAAAAGTTTTGGAGAAAGTCTCCATAATAATGACACTTATACACACCCAAATCCATTTTAGATAAGCAGGGACTGTTGATCTCATTGAGAGTGAGAAAGTAGGATTCACGCATCCCCACCATCAAATCTTGTCAAATATGGAAAGATCTATGTTGATCATCCCATCTAAGGGTAAATCATGGAAAAATAAAGAAATGCCACATGACATTGGATACAAAGGTGGACCCAAACCTAAAGGAAAGAGAGAAGATTAAAGAGAAAAGTATGGGCGTAGTCAAAGCATAAATAACAAATCACGATTGTCAATTTGGTAATGTAAAATGATGTATTGACGATGGGAGTTCAAACTCAAAGAAATCATTAAAAGTATGAAATAGACATGATGGTACAAAAAGGTTTTTGTGGAACTAGAGAAGAGTATCAAGCATTTTAGATCACATTCTAAGACAGTGGAAAATTTTAGAGGTCACAAAGCATGTCAAACGTCAATAGGGAATATGAAACTACTAGAATCTAATGTCAAGAATGTTATAAAACTATTTCAAATTACTTACCAGTCCTAATTTTAGCATGATTCCCTCCCTCTATTAGAGGTGATGACTATTCATTTATCCTTCTAATGTAATGTAATTGGCCAAATTTGGAAGGGCCTATAAATGTAATTTTAGAAGTTAATAAAAGGGTCATCAAACTTTTAGTGTAAACTCTTAGCATAGCACAGTCTTCTATTTTTTACATCAATTGTTTATCGCTCTTTGTATATTAGATTAGATTTCTCTGGAACTAAAGGACATGTGTTGATGAGGTTGTTGATTTCTTTCTGATCAGAGTGTGTGTATATGGTCATCGATGTGAGTAATCTAAGTGTTACTTTCATCTATAAATCTACTTCTTTTCCTAGAGTTGCATTTGCATTCATACATTTGTTGCATTGTGTTGTGCAAAATCTAAGTTGTAGTGAATTAGGGAGCCATTGTTAGGTAGTTTTCTCTGGACAAAGTTCCACTTGGGGTCATGATTTCTTTGGTCTCATATGACACTCCCTACATTCATTAGTTTAGTAGTAGGAGTAGGAGTAAGTTTAGAGGTAGAAGTTAATAGAAACCCTAAATTTGCCTAGGTTTCTTGTGTCTATCGGCATCCTGGTTAGCCTCTAGTGCTCTTAGGTTAAGAGCATTCCTATTAAGACTTCTTATCTACTAAAAACATATCCACTGCATATCTTGCATATAGGTGAGTTGTACCCTTCAATTTATGGATTAGTGACATCAAATTGCACTAATCCAATATGTTGGAAATTGCTTTGTTCCTCACTGCTTTGGGTAATAAGATTCGAGGTAAAGCCAATTTAGAGAGAGGAAAAAAATCATTAACCAACAATTTTTTGTGACTCTTTTGGGGAAGATTTAATAAAAAGGGCTCTGAACTTTATCCCTATGCAAAAAAAACTCAACACTCTCACATTTGAGGTATTGTATGAGTCACAAGTGTAGGTCATGAGGAAATAAGGTTCTTCCTATGAAGACCTACTTCCTATTATACAACTCAACACAATTTTAATAGAAGAGATATTCAAGTTGAGAATTCATGGAAAGATTACTACAACAACAAAGGCTAAGGCAAGTCTAATTGCACATATTTGGGAAAGAATCACTCCATCCTAGATCCTAAATACACCATAAGTGTTCGAGATCATGGTCAAGTTGATCCATTATTTGAGGAACTCATAAAGGAAAAATTTTCTATACTAGAAGATCCTTTGAGAATAGGAAGAGGACAATCAAAAGATCCAATACTAGAAGGTATTCTTAGTGTCCTAGTTCCACCACCTCATCCTGCCTATAGAAGACATAGTATATCTTATTTTCCTCCTATATTTTGGAGACAAATTACATCATTATACAATTTTGCTACCTTATACGAGTTGTAACTCCTACTTAAGTCAGTTTCTAGCCAGTTGCTATCATTTTACCAGCAACTATGGCAATCCCTTGGGGAAATGCTATTGGCCCTCTTAACCTTGGGCTAATAATGACCTACCAAGAGCCTCTAGAAAGAACTTCCCTAAATTCACTAGGGATGGACCAATTTCTATAGAGCAACACCTTAATTCATTTCATAGAGCTTGTAGTGCGGCTAACCCACAACATGAAGATGTGGTTGTGCAAATGTTTGTTGATATCCTCATTGATGATGCAGTCGATTAGTATCAAAGCCTCCCTACTAGATTCATTACAAACTAGAATAGCATGAAGCGGAGATTTAAAGATCGTTATAAAAGCATAGAAGATGCAAATGTTGTTGTTATAGTTAGCACAAATATAGAAGGAACTCATCATTCCTATGAGAGATTTTAATGCAAGGTTTAATAAATTGATCAAAAGAATACCTATTGCAAGTGCACCAATAAAAGATAACAAGAAGACATTCTATATTAGTTGCATGGCTCTTGATCTTGGTTACCAGATAAGAAGAACACGTGTTGCTAATCTGCAAATTGCCCAGCTGTTGGTTGTAGAGATGGAAGATGATATGAATTCTTTTGGCAAATGGAAAAGAGAGATCCAAACTAGAGAAAATACAAGAAATGTTGGCAACTCCAATACATAAGCTATGCTCTAGAAGTTATCATATGAGATGATTGTCTTGAAGAGGCATATAGGTAAGCATAGTCCTTACATTTAGTAACCATATTAGGACATAGCTAGACAATAGTATGAAGGAAAAGTTCTACAACTACTACCTGCTCAATAGAGACTAGCAATTGAAGCAGCCCCTAAGAAGCATAACTTGTGTGCATTCTAGTAGAGAGAGGACCATGAGGAAGAATCTTTTCCACTAGAATATCTAGATAGTGAAGATGACCCTACTACCAATGGTGACTCTATAAATTAATATCTACCTTATGAGTCAGAATCTAAGCAAGAATGTGATTATTTTGCTAAATAAAGCTTGATTGGTCTCACACTACCATAACAATTAGAAACAAGAAGGTCAAACTAGAGCCATAAGAGAAAGCCAAATTCATAGTCCTAAAGCCCAAATTCTATATCAAGAAATGGAAATTAGAAACTATATGCTCTATACTAATGTACCTAATATATAAGAAGAATCAAAGCCTCCTACTAATGACCAAGTATGGAGATAAAAAGAAGATAACATGTTGCCAATAGAAGATAACAAGAAAACATGTTATATTAGTTTCATGCCTCCTGATCTTGGTTACCTGATAAGAAGAGTGCATGTTGCTAATCTTCAAGCTGCCCAAATGTTGGTTGTAGAGATGGAAGATGATATGATTGCTTATGCAAAATGGAAAAGGGAGATCCAAACTGAAGAAATTACAAGCAATGTTGGAAACCTCAATACAGAAGCTATGCTCCAGAAGTTATCAAATGAGATAATTACCTAGAAGAGGCATATAGGTAAGCTTGAACCTTACATTCAACAACCTTATCAAGACATGCCTAGAAAATAAAATGAAGGAAAATTTCTATAGCTACCACCTACTCAACAAAGACTAGCAATTGAAGTCACCCCTAAGAAGCATAACTTGTGTGCATTCTACCAGAGAGGGGACCATGAGGAAGAATCTTGTCCAATGGAATATCTAGATAGTGAAGATGACCCTACTCCTAATGGCAGTTTGGTAATTATTATCTGGAGTATGAGTCAAATTTTGAGCAAGGATGTGATTGTTTTGCTAGTTTAGATGGTACTCAGATGAAAGTTACGACAGGGAGAAAAAGGAATAAGAACCAAGCATCCACCTCCACCCCTGTTCAGAAGAATGTTCTTATGACCAATCCCAAAAGAATTAGCTATTCTATGCCTTCAACTTCTTCAATAGAAAAAAGTGATAATTCATCTAATTCATTTGATAGTGTACAATATTATAAAGATGCCAAGACTTAGATCTCTCCCTTTGATTACCTAAAGTTCAATCTTAATCAATTACAAAGGTTTGTTGAGCAATTGCAAAGGTGATATCACACATAAGAATAAAGATCATGAGAATGTAAATGGCATTATGAATGACCAAGAAGCTAGTACTAGTAAAGGCCCTTGTTCTAAAGAAGAGACTGTGTTACCTAAGCTTTCCCAAGAAGAAGAAGAGTTCACTTTTTTAGCCATTACCCTTGGTCAAAAGCCTAGTCCCTTTTATGTCTCTTTATATATAAATGGTAATAGGCTGAATAATTGCATAATTGATTTAGGAGCTTCTAACAATGTAATGCATGTCTCAGTTGCTAAAGCCTTAGGTCTCCCACTCACTAAGACATTTGGGTGCTAGTATTCAATGGATGCTAAACAAGTTCCCCTTATAGGACATATTAAAGATGCCCAAGCTGCCTTAGCTGCCTACCTTGCTAAAACACTCTAGCTTACAATTTTGGTTGCAGACATCCCTACTAGTTACGGCATGCTCCTAAGCCATAAATTTTGTAGGGAAGGAATAAAGCTTCATTGGTCTCATGTTTTCATACCAATTGGAAACAAGAAGGTCAAACTAGAGTGAGAAGAGAAAGCCAAATTCAAATTCCTATATTAGGATGATCCTAAAGCCCAAATTCTATATCAAGAAATGGAATTTGGAAACTATATGCACTACACTTATGTACTTGATAAACAAGAAGAATCAAAGCCTCCTGCTAATGACCAAGTATGGACACTTGAATTTGATGGGAGTTGTGATTCAGTAGGTTCTAGTGTTGCGTTGTATTGATATCACCAAGTGGAGAAATGACTCACCTTGCTTATGAATTAGAATTAAAAAATACCAATAATAGGGTTGAATTTGAGGCTATTCTCTTGGGAATAGCAACAATGAAGCAAAGGGGAATCAAGTTACTAAAGGCTCAAGGTGATGCTGAGTTAATTGTTAAAAAAGTTAGAAATTAGTACTCAATAAGGAACCATATACTTAAGAATTACTACAACAGGGTGTGGGATGAGATTGAAGGTTTTTATGCCTTTCCTATTCAGCAATCTCTAGGGAACAAAATACTAAGGTTTACTCTTTGGCAATATCAACATCCTTGCTTCTTCCACATCCAAAGTTTGTGGATCAACTTTATAAAGTTGAAGTTCCTTTTATATTGAACATGCCTGACAATGTTGAGTCATGGCAAGTATTCCAAGATGGTAGAGAGATTTAGCATTTCCTTGAAGTGGTTGAGCCCTTTATAGAACAATACTTTGAGGGATGTTCTAACCCATGTCACGACCTTTCACCAAATACCAAGAAGGAGCATGAGTCAAGCATGATTTAGTTAAAAGGTAATACTATTCCCCCCAATTTAGTTTCTTTGGAGAAACTCTTTAACAAGCATGATGCATTCATTAACAAGGAGAGAAATAGAAAAAGGGAAACAAATAGTGAGTATGATGGGCTAAATATAGGAATTGAATTAAGCCCAAAGATGGTAAACATATGAAAGTGTTGCACACAAGAAGAAAGGGTAGAAATCAAAAGGCTACTCATAGAATATCAAGATGTGTTTTCTTGGGTCTATGAAGATCTTAAGAACTTCATGAATGGGAAGTTCAAAAATGAGATACCTCTTAAACCAAATGTGGTACCATTTAGGTAAAAGCAAAGAAACTATAATCTTGCCATTGAAAAAAAATCTATAGGGAGATTGGCAAAATGTTCAAAGCTAGAATTATATATCCCATCCACCATTCTACTTGGATTGTCAACATAGTACATGTTATGAAGAAAAATGGAGAGATAAGAATATGTGTGGATTTCAAAAATCTAAGTCAGGCCACTCTCAAGGATAATTATGCACATCCCAACATGGATCACCTCTTACAAATAGTTGCAGGGTTGGAAATGATTTCAATATTAGATGGCTTTTTAGGTTATAATCAGGTCCAAGTATAACAAGTTGATCAGTTCAAAACAATGTTCACCACCCCATGGGGAATGTTTCCATACAAGAGAATGCCATTTGGATTGATTAATGTAGGTGATACATTTTAGCGTGCTATGAATTTATCTTTTGGAGACTTAAAGGATAAGATCAATTGTTGTGTACTTGGATGATTTAATAGTCTTTTCTAAGGAAAGGAAAGATCACATGAAGGATTTGGAAAAAGTAATTCAAAAGCAAGGAGCATGGTATTTTTTTAACCCCCAAAAGTCAGTCTTCTTTGTTACAGAGTCTAAAGTTTTGGGTCATATTATGTTTTAAGGTGTAAGAATTGACATTAATAGACTAAAAGCTATTTAGCAATTGAGCCTACCAGCTAGCAAGAATGGAGTAAAATCTTTCTTTGGTTAGGTAAACTTTCTAAGGTGGTTTGTTCCTTATTTCTCATAGATTACCAAATACATAGTTGATATGATTAAAGGAAACCAAGATTTCATGTGGAGTGAGGCTAGAAAGAAGGCTTTTGAGGATATAAAAGATATTGTTTCTAAGGCTCCTATGCTTGTTCATCCTGATTACACTAAAGAATTTATAATTTGCTACTATGCATCAGCTCATACACTCTTTGTTGTCCTAATGCTAGAGAACAAGGAGAGAGTGCATGCTCCAATTGCCTTCATGAGTATGCCATTGAAAGATCATGAACTAAAGTATTCACAAATGGAGAAACATGCTTATGCATTGGTGGGAGCACTCAAAAACTTTAGATTCTATGTCTTACGTTCTCATTTAGTGATGCATGTACTAGATCTTTCTATAAAAGGTATCTTGACACAACAAGACATTGGTTGCAACAATAGAGGAGCTTGGGTTACAAAAGTACAAGAATATGACATTGAAATTAGACCAACCAAACTTGTATGTGGAAATGGATTATGCAAAGCCATGGTAGAGAATCAGTGGCAAGTTGAGATGGATGAAACTCTAAGGGTTCTCATATCAAGTCTCCAAGATACTTGGTTCTCTAATGTAGCATATTTTCTTACTTATGGTGAATGTCCAAATGGACTAAGTGCTAAACAAAGAAGAGGCCTAAAAAAAAAGGCCTTAAAGTATGTGACACATAATGACATTTTTTATAAAAAGGCCATTGATGGTACCTTTTTGAGGTGTGTAGATAAAGAATAGCAAGTTAAGTTGTTGAAATCCTTTCATGATGAAGTATGTAAAGGACACTTCTCCTTTACTATCACTACATTCAAAATCTTAAGACAATGTTACTATTGGCCTTGTATGTTCTATGATGCTTATAAGTGGGTAGCCAATTGTGAGAAATGCAAATTGTTTAGTGGGAAACCAAAACTAGTTGCCTTACCTCTCAGACCAGTAGTAATTGAAGCCCCTTTTCAATAGTGGGGATTGGATTTCATAGGCCCAACCAATCCACCATCTAGCCAAGGTCATGCTTACATTTTGACAACTACTAACTACTTTAACAAGTGGGTTGAGGCCAAACCAATGAAGAAGACTACATCTAAAGTTGTGTGTGACTTCCTAAAGGAGCATATATTTGTTAGGTTTGGAGTACTAGTAAAGTTGATTATGGATAATGCTTCTTACTTTTCTTCTTCAGAAATAATGGAATTTTTTTATGATAATAATACTCAAATTGGTCATTTTTCTAATCACTATCCTTAAGGGAATGGGAAGGTTGAGTCCAGTAAAAAGAATCTAGTCAATATTTTGAAAAAGTTGATCTTAGATAGTCAGAGAAATTAGCACAAGAAATTACATGATGCACTTTGGGCTGATAGGACTACACCAAACATACCATTTGAATCTCACCATTTGAGTTAGTCTATGGAGTTGAAGCTAATCCACCCTTACCTCTAGAACTTGTCACCTGCAAATTGAAAACTATGATTGAAGATGACACATTCAGAGACGGATTGGAGAAAAGGATCTTATATCTTACCCTCCTATAAGAAGAAAGAGAACAACTTGTAGATAGAATTATAAAACATCAAAATGAGTAAAGAACATGTTTGATAAAAGAGCAATACTTAGTAGATTTATGGAGGGTGACATGGTTTTACTATGGAATAAAAGGCTTGAATTAAGAGGTATGTATTCCAAATTTCAATCTCTATGGAAAGGCCCATTCAAGATTGTTCAAGTCAACTAGAAAAATGCATTTAAATTAGCAAATCCCATTAGAAAAGTTCTGCCATATTTCTACAATTGTCAGGTCCTAAAGTTGCACTAGATTCAAAATTGAAAGTAGGTAACCCCTACATAGTTATCTAGTTAGGTAGTCTTCCTTTCCTATTGTGTGTTGTAGCTTAGCTCACTTTGCTTTTTAGTTTAGATGTTTTGTTTCTTTCCTAGGGCAGTTTTCTTTTCTATGTGTGCTTTAGTTCAGTTTCCTATCTAGTGTTTTTCATTCTTGCCATTCAAACCAAAGATTACTAGGTTCTTGCTCAGCATGCTTGAGTCTCCAGTTAGAGCCAGTTATTTCCATACTTTTAGTCTATCCATTTTGTTATTTAGGTATGAAGTCAAGTCAGTGTCAAGAGTCTAAAGTCCTTGCCTAGGTTTCCATTAGGGGTGATTTTCTTCTCATTTATTCCTCTAAGCCTATCTATGTAGGAAATTATGAAAGCCATGCCTTGTTAGTTATGCTAGGTGATGTAGGTTTGGGGAGGGATGATGTCAAGTTTGTTCCTAAGATGAGAAGAAAACCATTTTCTCTACAACTCTGAGTATGTTCATGGTGTGTTCATCTTAAGATAAATTTCTTTTGAAGGAAGTTCACATATGCTCAAAGTTAAGCTCAATGGAATGGAACACAATATGGCTGAAGAGAAGAAATGGTAAAAAGCATCAAGTGATGGCGAGCTATTCAATCAATCTTGATTTGTGAATGCAAGAGAAAATCAATGATGTAAATTAACACTACATGTCTACGTAGCAAAAATGGAAAAGTCAAACTACTCAAAGAAATGTCCTCGAATGTTGGATGAAGCCCCAATCAATGGAAGAGATTTTAATCTCATATTCACATAATCTAAATCTGAATGGTCAAACTCCTATTATGTTGGACCACGTGTCAAGGGTCCCTTAGTGCACCAAGAAAAGGCAAGTTAAGGATCATGTTTCCACTAGACAACAAGAGTCATTGATCTCATTTGTTCATAAAGGATGGGCCTAGTCTGACAATGCATCATGATCATCCACCCAAGCATAGTTATATACTGGTCAATCAACAAAGATCAAATGACCCTAGTCTTGTTTTAGGCCTAAATATTGAAGGTCAATTTTTTTTGGAGAAAGTCTCTGGAATAACAACACTTGTACACACTCAAATCCATTTCAAATAAGTAGTGACCAT
The DNA here is from genome assembly GCA_028749045.1 of Cupressus sempervirens. Classification (NCBI taxonomy): domain Eukaryota; kingdom Viridiplantae; phylum Streptophyta; class Pinopsida; order Cupressales; family Cupressaceae; genus Cupressus; species Cupressus sempervirens. Next base: position 849,906,569 of record CM053786.1, on the reverse strand, counting down.
TGATCTCATTAAGGGTGAGAGAGTAGGATTCATGTATCCCCACCATCAAACCTTGTTAGGGATGGGAAGATCTACAGTGGTCATCCCATCCAAGGTTAAATCGTGGACAAATAAAGTAGTGCCATGTGTCATCAAATAAAAATGTGGACCTAAACCTAAAGGAAAGAAAGAATATTAAAGAGCAAAGCATGGGCATGGTCAAAGCACAAAGACCAAATCATGATCGCCAATTTGGCAATATAAAAAGATGCATCAACGATGGGAGTTCAAACTTGAAAAAAAAACTAAAAGTACAAAATAGAAATGATGCCACAAAAAGGTTTTTGTGGAAGTAGAGAAGATAATCAAGCATTTTAGATGACATTCCGAGACAATGGAGAATTGCAGAGGTCACAAAGAATACTAAACTTTAATAGGGAATATGAAACTACCAAGATATGATGTCAAGAGCATTACAAAACCATTTCAAATTGCTTACCAGTCCTAATTTTAGCATGATTCCCCCCCCCCCCCCCCCACCCAATTAGAGGTCATGACTATTCATTTTTTAGAAAGGACAGGGTTGTCGTTGCACCAAAAGATTGACCTGTTAATGCCCAATACAACCAATAGTCTTATAGAACCATAGAAGGTAGTTAAGCCATGTCACAAATCCTATGAGGGAGTAAGGCCCACTTCCACTAATTCCCCTCCTAGCATCACTCGTCGTGGCCAATAGGATTCAAATCTGTGACCAAGCTCTAATATCAATTATTAGAAATGATAGGGTTGTCGTTGCACCAAAAGATCAACCTATTAATGCCCGATACAACCAATAGTCTTATAGAACCATAGGAGGTGGTTAAGCCATGTCACAAATCCTATAAGGGATGTTGGCCCACTACCAACACATTTCTCCTTCTAATGTATTGTAACTGACTGAATTTGGAAGGGCCTATAAATGTAATTTCAAAAATTAATAGAAGAGTTGGCCAACTTTTGGTGTGAACTCTTAGTGTAGCGAAGTCTTCTAGTTTTTACATGAATTGTTTGTTGCTCTTTGCACATTAGATTAGAATGCTTTGGAACTGAAGGACATATGTTGATGAGGCTTTTTATTTCTTATCGATCAGAGTGTTGGTATAGGGTCATCAGTGTGAGTAATCTAAGTGTTACTTTCATATGCAAATCTACTTCTTTTCCTAGAGTTGCATTTGCATTCTCAGACTAGTTGCATTGTGTTGTGTGAAATCCAAGTTGTAGTGAGCTGGGAGGGCATTGTTGGGTAGTTTCTCTAGATAAAGTTCCACTTTGGGTCATGAATTCTTTGGTTCATATGACACTCCCTACATTCATTAGTTTAAAAGTTGGAGTAGGAGTAAGTTTAGAGGTACAGGTTAATAGAAACCCTATTTTTGTATAGGTTGCTTGTGTGTATGGACATCTTGGTTAGCCTCTAGTGCTCTCAGGTTAAGAGCATCCCTATTAAGACTTTTTATCTACTAAAAATATATTCACTACATATATTGCATATAGGGGAGTTGTAGCCTTCAATTTAGGGATTAGTGACATTAGATTGCACTAATTCAATCTATTAGAAATTACTTTGTTCCTCACAACTTTGGTAACAAGAGTCAAGGTAAAGCCAATTCAGAGAGAGGGACAAACTATTAACCAACACCCCCCTATTAATATACTTCCCCCATTAACATCAATATTTTCTCTATTGAATGTTTTTTATGTACAACTCTCCCCCATCTCCAAAGGAATCATTATGTCAATTCTTCTACAAAAATATCTTCATCAAGCCCAAGTTTCCAAAGATATTGTTAAATACCAACTACCAAGATTCCTTCATGACTTTACTCAAACACAGATACTCCCCCATAGAGGAAACATCCAACATTTAGTCTAGATGAATAATAGTGCTTTGTCATACAAGGTTGATGAAATCTCTACATCATCTACTCATAAGTAGGCAGGGGCATAACCCCAAGCATACCTCTTAAATTCCCAAATGTATCCCTTGGAAAAGGTTTTGCAAATATGTTTTCTATCTATTCCTTTGTACTCATATACTCCATTCTGATCTCTTTCTTTGAAACCTTCTCTCTCAAACATGATACTTAATAGACATGTTCTTTGTCTTAGAATAAAACACAAGATTTTTAGACATATTCACTGTACTTGTGCTATCACATTATATGATAACATGCTTTGTAAAGTCAACTCTAATACCCTTCAACATCTACTTCATCCACATGATCTAATTGCAATTATTTGTTGCTGTTGCATACTCTTCTTCTATCGTGCTCTATGAAATGCTATCTTATTTCTTACTTAGCTAGGAAACTAATCTTTCTCCTATGAAAAATGCCCCACCACTTACACTCTTTTTTTCATCCATATTGCCTACCCAATCCACATTAGTATATGCACATAATATAAATTCAATTGATCTATCATACTATAACCCAAAATTAGATGTACCCTTCAACTATTTGAAAATCCTCTTTCTTTAGGATCAACTTGAAATCTCACAATAATGCCAAATGCATTTACTATATCTTGTCTTGTATGAGTCAAATATTGAAAACCTCCAATCATGGATATATACTTCTCAATAGTAGGTGTTTCATCTTTGTTAGATAACTTATGACAAGATACCATAGGTGTAACAAAATGTTTAAAACATTCCAAACTGAATAATTTCAACAAATCTTTCAAATACTTAGTTTGTGATAATAAAATACCATCATTGTTTTGTACAATATGAAAACCCAAGAAATAATTCATCTCACCAATCATTCTCATGTCAAATTCCTTCTTCATTTCACCAACAAATTTATCACTTGCTTCATCATCACCTCCAAAGATTATATCATCTAAAAATACTTCAACAATCAATAAACTATTCTCAATTTCTTTCAAATATAGGTCACTATCTACAATACCATTAGAAAATCCCTATTTTGCCCAATATTTATCCAACCTCACATACCAGGATCTAGGTGCTTGTTTCAATGCATGCAATGCTTTCTTCGACTTGTAGACCAAGTCTCCTTCGTTTATCAAAGGAAAAAATTCGAGATGCTCAATGTAAACTTCATCTTCACATTCTCCATTCAGAAATGGTGAATTTACATCCATCTAATACACTTTGAATTTATTGTTAGATGCATAGGCAAAATATATTCTATCTACTTCTATTCTAGCAATAGGTGCAAATAATCCTCATAATCAATACCTTCTTGATGTGAATAACCTTTACATACTAGTCTTTCCTAATTTCTCACAACCTCACCTTATTTATTCATCTTATTTTTGAAAATCCACTTAGTTCCTATCACATTCTTGTCCTTAGGTCTAGGAACCAATTCTCATGTATTCTTCTTCTTAATTTGATCTAATTCTTCTCTCGTAGATTGAAACCAAAAGTCATCTTTATTAGCTTCATCTGCACTTTTAGGATCTACTTGAGAAATCAAACATAGTTCTTATCTTTGTACCTTATTTCTTGTCATAACACCTTTGTCCTTGCTCCCGATAATCTGATCAATAGGATGATTCTTTATTAGGTTCTTATTAGGTGTCATTTGTAGTGCTTGCCCCTAGTTTACATTTTGTTATCATTGCCAAACTCTTTTAGGCTAGTTTTATGCTTGATGATTAGTAGCATTATTTTTGAGATTATTAGATATTGTTTCATATTTAGTTGATTTTATGATGAGATTACTTTGTACTATATACTTCATGTATGCATGATGATTAGTTAAATGGATCCCTTTGCAGGGCATTACATCATTGTCTCAACTCTTACTTTAGCTTTGGGTTTACTCTGTGGTTCTTCTCTTTGTTCCACAATCTGTATATCATTCTACAATTGTGTCAATTTCATAAAATAGCTCAACATTCTTTTAGTTAGCCTTTGGATTAGTCTCTTCATCAGAATCATAATCAAGTATTCTTTCTTAAGTTCCAAACTTCTTATCAATTGTAACATTGTCCTCTCAACAATAGTCTTAGTTCTTTGATTAAAATATATGTATGCTTTACTCTTGATTGAATAACCAATAAACATACCTTTGTCACTTCTTGCATCAACTTTGTCAATGTCATCTTCTCTCTTAATGCAACACTTACTTCCAAAAATTTTGAAATACCTGACTAAGGATGCATGTCCAAACCAAAGCTCATAAAGGGTCTTACCAGTACCTTGTCTAATCTAAAATTTTCTCATTTTATATACTATTTTGCTAACTATTTCTTTCCAAAATGTCTTTGAAAAAATCATAGCTCTTATTGCCTCTGTTACTAATTTGTTTCTCCTTTTGTTTATACCATTTTGCTCAAGTGTCTAAGGGGTTGAAAGCTTTCTTTTAATGCCATTTGCTTCACAAAAATTATTTAAATCATTCAAAGTAAACTCTCCACCCCTATCAGATCTTAAATACTTAATTTTTAATCCAAATTCATTTTCAACTATGTTCTTGAACACCTTAAACTTCTCAAATGCTTTAGATTTCTCTCTAAGAAATTCTACCCACATCATCCTAGTAAAATCATCAACAAGAATAATCATAGTATGCTCTTGTCTTTGTAGGACCACTCAAGTTTGTGTGTTCTATCTCCAACTTTGTTGATGTAGTAAACTTCTACTCAGAAAAGAACTTTTATTCTACTTTACCATAACACATTCTTTGCATACCATGTTAGTAGGCTTCACTATTTTAGAAAAATCTCTAACAATAAGTGTAGTTGCTCACTTTCACAATGTTATCAAAATTTATATGACAAAACCTTTTGTGTCATAACAAACTGTCATCAACTTTAGCAACCAAGCATGTCATCTCTATAGGACGCAATTGAAAAAAATAATTACCCCTTGATCTTGTCCCAGTACCTATCAATCTACCATCTTTATCCTTGATGATACATGTCCTTTCTATGAATTGTAATTGATATCCCATGTCAACCAATTAACCAACACTCAAAAGATTATGGTTTAGACCATCAACAAAATAAACATCATCATTGTTAGTTTAACCATCAAGAGTAATAAATCATATTCCCTTTATATGACACATTCCATTATTTCCAACTCTAACAATTCCTCCATCACAACTATTGAACTCAACAAATTTATTCATATTGTTGACCTATATTTTGACCATGATAAAAATGATAAGGACCTAATGTGAAAATCTAGTTTAAATGTGAGATTAAGGCTACATGTTTCATGTTGCACAGGTTTTGGTAAAAAAAAACCTAGATTTTTATCCGTATGCATGTTTTCATGGTTTACCCTTTTGATTTTTAAAATCAATGTGCTAAAGGTATCACATTTTTAAAAAAAAATTAAATTTTAAGTGGTGACCCTAAAACCAAGGCGCATCTTTCTATCATTACCTTGTTAAGCCTTTAACCTTTTTATGGTGTGATGGTGTGACTCAATAAATTGGGCAGTGTTCACAAGGTCTTTCTGGTTATTGATGAAAGAATGATTCAAATAGAAAAGGCATGAAACAGTCAAATGCATCTTTCATGGCTTCGTCACAGTTTAGACTCAAAGGAAGAATTAAGCAGTGACCATTCGAAAGGGGATTCATGCTCAGTTGCTACCCTCATGGTAGCCTGAAGATAAGACATATGGAAGCATATGAAGAGTGCATGGTTATGTTATGACAAAAAGAATCAAGTGGCGATGGTGTAATTGATGTTAGATAAACTTTTCATGGCTTCCCAACTTAAAGTCTTAACTATTTGTATGATGGAGCAACCCAACGACCAACTTTAATTGCTCACTCACAAGGCTTAAAATTATAGTTTGATATGAAGTCACAAACTGGTGAAATAATCAATGAGTATAAAGGTAATGCTTAATCGCTCAGTCATGAGGTTTAAGTTGTAATGAAAAATATAAGTTGCGAACTGGCAAAATAAGTTAGCATGTTATGAAGATTGCTTGCTCACATGATCGCATGGCTAAAGAATATAGTTTGGTGGATACTTGCAAACTGACAAAATAGTTAGTATTGTGAATGAGATGCTTGATCAATTAGTCACACTATTTAAGTAAAATATAAGTTGTGAACTAGTGAAGTTGTTCAAGATGTTGTAAAGTTTGTTTGATCATGCAGTTAAAGTTCTAAAGAGAAATAGAGATGACAAAATGACAATCATTTAGATTTAACATGTAATGTGTGCTCGCAAGGCAAAGATGTTAATGTTAGAATCAAGTAGCGAATAGGAGACTAAAGGTCTAACACATGGCCGCAACCCATGAAATGCAGTTAATGTAAATAAGTGTGACCCTATGACATGGCCAAGAAATAGAAAAGTTTGTGCAATCGCTCAATGATGTGGTTATGGACACAAAGTGAAATATAAACTGTAAAAAAATGATCATATATGATAGTAGTATTCACTCTTTTGCAAGGCTAAAAGATTAACCATGAAGATAGAAAATGCAGTGGAGATCATGAGTTCTGCATGGTCATAAGCAAGAATGAAAGTAAGCCTTATGAAGCCAAAAATAACTCACATTGTTAAGTGTTTGCATGGTCACTACTATAAAACATAAAGAATAAAATAACTATTGTAATCTCATTATTGTAAAAGTAAGTACTATCTGAAAAAGGCATAAAAAGGGATTTGAATGTTGCAAGTATGAGCATCGTAAAGCCCAATTGTGATGATTATTTGAGTTTTCAAAAAATTTCATACATGTTGTTTTAAAGACTCCATTAATGTCATTCCCATGCTCAACTACTATTAAAGGGTGATGTAACAGAATTCCAATTACAGTATTCATAGCGTTTAGAACCAAGAAGAGATTGAGCATGAAATTATCCAAAGAGATTGAATTACAAAGAAGTGATCAAAGATTTTGAATTTTATAAAAGGACACAAGAGGAGAGCAAGTTGATTACATGGGTGGACATCGAGGAATTTGCTCAAGGCACTGAGAAAGACAAAATGAAGATATCCAATTTGTATGTTGAGGAATGGGTCTATTTTCTATGAGGGTCCTAGAATGCTCAAATAGTGAATTCCCATATCTTCAAAGATCCATACAGTTTTCGTAGAGATGCCAAGGTGCTAGAAACAAATGGAAATGAATTGTTTTGGTATTTCTATAACAAGTTTTGTGACCCACCAATTTCAAATCCCTAGAATAGAAATCTGGCAAAGTTGATTATGCTAGAAGTCATTGTTGACATAGATTTGGTGAAGGCCTTGATAGATGCATACAAGCTTGTGATCCATGGGTTTCATGGAAAGGATAGGACCGTGTTGTGCACTCTAGATAGAGAGACATTCATAGAAGTCTTCGACCTTGGAGGACCTATGACTAAGATAATTGAAAAAGATAAGATTAATAGATCTTGAAGAATTAGAAAAGCTTTTTCACTAGAAGGGTCATGAGAAGACACATTCCTAAATCCAGAAAGGAAAGTAGTGAGCTCCCTAAAAAGGTAGGAGACCTATGCCGTTGGAGTTTTTGAACACATATTTTCAGTACATTGTCTTTGGAGTGGACAAGGTGATGGGGCTAGATGACACGATGAACACTCTTAGTAATACGTATATCATAGCCCTAGATATACAAGATTTTCATAATAATGTAGGGTATTCTTTTGTTACCCACATAATCAACAATATGCACAATGAGATTACAACTGCGCAGAGGGGAGAAATGGGAAATTTCAAATTTCACCATTATTCATTGTTGATGCATATAATATTATGTAAGAACATAGGGCACATCAATTCATATTTTATTGAAGGAAGATGGGAGATGGGAGAAAGCTTGCCAGTATAGCTATGGACTAGGGTATGGAAAAGGTTCTATACTTATTCCAATGCTTTAGCTTTCTATAATGATTTTGTGCATCCAATTTCTAATATGTTAGTTGATATAACTAAGAGGGTCCCTAGGGCGTTATGATGTTAATTGGACCTTCTGTGTGCCCTAATGAGGATAGGAGGTTAGGATATGATTAGGGGAGTGTTTTTCTCTTTGAGAAATTTTCCATCATAAGGGTTTATGTATGCCCACGACATCCTCATGTTTTACTTAAGCACATTCCAGAGAGAATGTGGATTGTTGAATTCTTTTGGCAACTAATTATGAAGAGACAATGTCTCAGGTGCCTCCTAAAGTAAAAAATAGACAAGAGCCTAATGTCCCTAAGAAGGATGACATAATTGAGATTGATGATGAAGAGGAGCAACCAGAAAGTTCTTCTTGGGCCCAAGGTGGCAGAAAAAATAAAAAATTGATTGAGATCCCAAAAAAGGCAAGGGTTAAAGCCCTACAAATCATGCCAAGGGGGAGAAAATACTTTGGTGATATTAGACACAATTTCTTGATACATCAAGAAAATAAGAATGAACAAATCCTCAATAAGCTCAAGCTTGAGGCAAGAATGATAGATGAAAGAATCATCCAAGCTCAAGAGTTTATGAAGGATGATGAATTCATCAATTCTAAGGAGTTAAAATGTTTTCTATTTAAGATTAAACAAAATGAACTCAATCTACAATTACAACCAAGAGATTCATAGGAAAAGGTTGCAGAACTAGTGCAAGAATCACAAGAGTATGATCCAAATAGTGAAACCCTCACTATAGATGAAGCTAGAGAGCTAGTTAAAAGAAGTGGAATGTTGCTCTTCCCTAGATGAGAGCTAAGCTCATCTTTCATGTTGGATCAGATAAGAAGACAAATAAAATATGTCTCATTTGAGGAGACCAATATCACTGGAGAATTGCAGGGATCTAGTTTTAATGATGATATAAAAACAATGACAATTTGGGGTATGGCCCCTTAGTTTGATAAGCCAACACTGATGGAATTGAGAGACTCTACCCAAGGAAATGTGATATTCTAGAATGTCACTACTACATCAAGTGACTAGATACACAATATGATGAACACAATATCACTCATGGGGAAGAGTGAGATGGATATGCTTGAAGAATAACTATTTTAGACCTATAGCTTATCCATTGAAACAAGAAAGAAGTACGAGGAAGAAATGAAGAATACATATGTGCTTGAGCAAAAGATGGCTGCCCTAAAAAATGAGGTGAAAACTTTGAGGAATGTAACAAGGCCAATAATAGAGGTAAACGATCAACAGACACAAACAAATGTTAGAAAGTCTATGGACAAAAAGGCTTGAAAAAGTCATGAATATAGTGCCAATATAGTTGGGCACATCTCCAAAGCCATAAAATATGCAAAAACATCGCAGGCTACCGATAAAAAGGGCATATGGGGTATGAGACACCAAAATGCTAGAGTTGAGGCCCTAAAGGCAACCCCTGGAAAAGGACACCCCAGGAAAAGTGTGCAATCTTCAGCTCAGTAATAGCTTGCCACATTGTGGCAAATCTATGACTCCAAGTCCTTTGAGAAGAATGCAAATGACCACGTTCGTTGAGCACATCCACCATAGGTAGATGAGGAACCAATGAGTGATAACCCAACTTGGGTTTATAATTGGTCATATGAGTGACAAGATACCACTTCCAATCCTTCTACCAAGGTTTGATAGGCTAAATACCTAGCTTGTGTAACATATGTGGGGGCACCACAAAAAGTAGAAGATTAAATGTCTATCCATCTAGAAGGGAAAGAAAAAATTTCATTGACATATCTTCCCATGAGCCAAGGCTCATGGTGGCTCTAGAAAAAAGATCTCTAGGAGTACTGATGTCATGTTTGAAAAAATGCAGCACACTAGGCTCTTGGATTTTTGCCAAAGAGATCCCTTGAACAACAAGCAAGGAGGCCACCAAAAATTATGCTAGTTCATAGAGAGGTTGTCTCTAAACCCATCTCCAACCTAGCAAAGCCAAGGCTTAATGGATTTCTAGGATTTCCAAATGCTTTTAACAATGAAGGTCCCTTGAATTTGAACTACTTTGGGAGTGACCAAAAGGGTTTGAAAACCAATCCCCTTCTAGGTAGGTCAATTGACTAGAAAGCTTGAAGAAATACAATGTCATAAAAGGAATTTCCAGGATTCATTTCCATTGAGGGCATGAATGACCCACTTGGCACACAACAATCCCTTGCTTCTAGGTAGAAAGTAGGTCGAGGCCCCTTGAGTCCTTAGGTAGACAAAAAAAGTCCCACATCACCTTATGGAAACCATGGTGGGAGGCATCTAAAGTCTAGAGAAAGTCACACAACAAGTGCTCAAGCTTGAGGTAGGAGGCTTTCAAAGACACCCAATAGGAGGAATAATAAACATCAGTGGCAACCAACACTTTGGAGAAAATCTAAAATTTGTTAGCCAGTGAAAGTGATTTGGTAATCTAGTTTTCCAGCTTCTTCTTTATCCTAGCCAAGACCACATTCCAAAGCTCCATAGGGGAAGCTTGAAAAGCCAAAGGTATGCCAATAATTTGAAACACTTCCCCATGTTGAATCCATTTCCATTGGAACTAGGCAAGCTAAGGAGGGCCAGACAAGAAGGATTATTTGTGACATAGAGTCTTGTGCTATTGAATAGATGAGCCAGAGGCTAGGCGAAAAGTATCCAAGCACTATAAGGCATTGGGAATGTTTTCCTCCTCCTCAAGGAGAGTGAGAAAGGAATCATCAACAAAGTTCCCATTGACCAGCTACTTAAAGGAGTTAGGGAGAGTAATGTCTCATACCCACCCCACTAACATGTCATTAGCAAGCAAGCAATCAAATCCTTCAACAACCAACATAGACAAGGCGCAAGAGAGAACCCCTAGCAAATAGACCTGAAGAGACTAAAGCCTTTAATTGATGCCCACTAATGGTGATGCATGCAGAGGCATCTCCAAAATGCATTTGGACTAACTGGAAAAAAATAGGGCCAAACCCTAATGCCTATAACATAGCTAGGATAAAGGGCCATTCAGTACAATCATAAGCTTTGACAAAATCAATTTTGAGGAACAAGGCTTGTTGTTTGGATTGACGGGCCCATTCCATGCCTTCACATACCGTAATAATATTATCTTGAATATATCTAAACTTAATAAAGCTAGTTTACTCCGGATGCACAATCTATGGCAACAAGTGTCAGATCTTAAGGGAGAGGGCCTTAGCGATGACCTTGTAGGAGACATTAAGGAGGGTGATGGGTTGTGAGTTACAAATATTCTCAGGGTCACCAGATTTAGGTATGAATCTAATATTGTATTTGTTAATTACGCTCCCTAATGATTGCGACTGAAAGCCTTCAAGATAGACTTTGTGCAAATTAGGGTCAATGATTTCCCACAAAGTTTTATAGAATCCGTAGGGAAAGCCATCACACCTAGGAGCTTTATCATTCACCATAGAGAAGACGACCTCTTTAAGATCAAAAAGCATAAGCATTTGATCACAAAAATCATGTTGCTTAGACACAAGCTTTTTCAGGATAACTAAAATGCAGGTCTACAAGGCTTGCTCACACACAACATAATTACCTTGCGTAGTGAAAACCTTCTTGTAGTGCACAAAAGCTTGGATAACATCTAGAATCTCATATAGAGTATGTTGACCTTCCTTGATTCTCTTAATGCTCACTGATGAATGGTGAGCTCAGGGAGCATGAAAAAAATCCTTTGAATCCTAATCACCAACTTCTAACCAATGGAGACAAGCCTTGATTTAAGCTCTATGAGTAGCATAGCTATCTACAACTTGCTTTTGGTGCAGATCCGTATCGAAAGGATTCATGGCAAGGGATTAAAAGGTAACACAAAGATCTTTAGTGGTAGCCTCATAATATCTCTGGTGGTACTTGGCTAACTATCTACTATAAATGCGAAGGAACCTCATAGTGTGAGAGATGGTGTCATTCCACCATTAAATCCACCCAACATGCATGTGGGGCCGAGGTTCAACATTTTAGATACAAAAGATATGAGCAGAGGTGGGGGCATGAGCCAATAAAGATGTGTTCAGAAAATATTATGTCTTACAAGTATGAGGGTGAGTTGTTTGCCAAATGATGGAAAATAAAATGGGAAAATGGTTAGAGAGAATCACATTTGACAGCAGAGTGACAAGGCATTCCCTATCTTCAAAGAATGAAAAGAAAGATTGAGTTGTGATCATGACACAATCAAGCCTTTTAAAACCTTGTCAGATCCATCTCAAAATTTGCACCATGTATGCCAAACCCCACTAAGACAACAACAGTTAGTATTGGAATAAAAAAGGCACAATTTATTGTGCATGTAAAACCACGTTTCTCTCTCACCAGCTGACCACCAAAAAGGCAAAAGACCTTCTTTATTAGTAGCCAACTCAACCATGTTGAAATCCTCGCATAAAACCTAGGTGACAAGAGGGAAATGATCCACCATCCAATACCATAGGTGTAAACAATCAACCACATCATTAAGAGCATAAACATTAGCAATACCAAAAGAATGATTCTAAAAAGATAGCAAAATCTAAACCATTCTTTGCATGGGATCAAAACCATGCAAAATGACTGAGGAAATTAAATGAGGTGAGAGAAGAGTAACAACACCACCTCAACCGACCTCATGCTGGGAAGAAAATATGCCACTATCTAGCCAAATCACATGATAGGCTGAGTTGAGAAGAAACCCAACAATTTTGACCTCTTGAAGGCAAATGAAATCTAGGTTACCAAGTGTATGGTTGGTATCATGAACAAAGTATTTTCAAGGGAGGTCAGTTAGCCCCCGCACATTCCATGATAGAAAATTCATCATATGAAAGCTTGTGTGCCATCCTTATCCCCAAGAGAGGATAAAATATTATGAAAAAATGTGTTGGAAGATTTAAGAGAGGGGTTTGTGATGGAGATGATCCTCCTTTACTCCCTACCATCTGAATGATCACTTCAGCCATCTAGGCTACAAGAACGACGAAGGGTCTATGCAAAAATCATGGAAGTTGCTTGTGGTGCACGGACCCAGGTGGCGTGAGGTTCTGAATCAATAGAACCCACCATCCCCTAAGACTCAAGATTTGAAATAGGTGATAACATAAGCAAATGAATTGGAGAAACTGGTGGTGCTATGCTAGAGGCTGCTCGACCATTATCCTGGGAAGGACTTGCTTTAGAAGCAATGTTTCTTTTACCCTTCTTGATAGCCATAGTCCATTCATCTTTTTTCACAACCTCAATAGGCTTAGCCTCTTTGGTTGGTTGCTTGTTGTGCTCAAGCAAGGGACAATCCCTAATCTTATGCTCATCAAATTGGCAATGGTAACAAGCATTTGAAAGATTGAGGTAAGGCACCTTCTAGGTGAAGGTGGTATTACCAATCTGAATATCCATAGTTTCATTAAGGTCTCAAGAGAGGTTGACCTCTACACAAATCCTACGCCGAAGTAGAGCATTGAAAAACTTGTTAGGTTCAAGGCAAATCACATTGCCAAAAATTTGCATAGTAGCTTGCAAAAATGACTAGCACAGTATTGGGAGACTAAGAAACTCAACCCAAACTAGGACCTTAAGCTTGTGGTCATCATAGATAGTAATGTCTCGTGACTAATGTTGAAAAACTAAATGAGAAGACCTAACAAACTAAGGACCATGGGTGAACACATGTTCAACGTGACCAGGGTTACCAAAGCATAACAAGAAAAAGCCCTTGGTGAGATTCTAAACCCCCTCAAGATGAACACCTTAGGGGGTCCAAACTTTGGAAATCCACTCTCGAAGCATGCTTAGAGAAGGAGTACAACCAACAAAATAGCCTATCAAGGTCTGTTGCTCAAGCCATGCACAAGTAGTGTCAAAATCTTTCACATTAAGAACAACATCAGGGGATGAATTACCTCGTGAAACACCTTGGGGATGAACTTGTGTAGACGTTTGCTCTGAGGAGCCATTCACACCAACAACAATAGCTACGACACCAATAGCAACTGATGGATTGGAGAAGACTGAGGCCATTATAACCTAAACAATATCTCGAAGTAAATGCAGAATGACAATAGAGGAAACCAAAAACTTCAGAAGAAAGCCGTACAAACCCTCTTTCATTATATTTTAAAATATTATTTTCATAGTTCTAATAAGTATATATTGACTTTATTTCAATTTATTTAGAAATAACTTAAACTTAATTAAATACATTCATTCACAATGAATTTATTTACATGTCATAGTTTATTAATAAATGAATAGATTCTCAAGTTTTTTAGAACTTAATTCATATATATGAAATATTAACTTTTTGAATGACATAACCACTACTTATGAATTTATTCATTAGATCTTATTACTATAAAAATTCTTTATTATCTTTTTAAAATATAAATATATTAATTAAGAATTACAATAAATATGCTTATTAGAATATAAAAACAAATACTATTGTATCACATATCAGCTTATTTCTATTACATTTCTTTTTCAAACAATGATATCTCCCCAAGTCAGCATAATATTTCCTAAGATAAATATATTAGTATATAAAATTATTAATTGAAAATAGAAAAAGATGAGCCCTCTCACCTCTATAACTTACGAGTAGGCAAACCTCGTTTGCTTTCCTTATCTTTACATACGAAAGCACTGACGTAATCCCTCCATTTATTTAGTTTTAACTGTTTTTTTACATGCTTTTCCCGATTAAAGCCAGGAAAGGAAATCGGAATGGCGTTAAAAGTAGCCTACCTAGTGCGCAAAAAGAGATGACCAAGCAATGGCAACTTAATTCAAGATTGAACTCTTTGAATACCCAGTTATTTCACGAAAGTATAAAAGGCCAGAATCTGTTTTGTGGGGCTGTAAAATTGCTTTCCTTTGGATTGTTAATGGCGGCCGCAGGGTGGATTTCATTTTCGGTAGAATTGGTCATGCAGATTCCATCAAATAACAGTTTAGTGATGGGCAAAAATACTTCTGATTAAATGATTCGAGCAGCCGCAGGAGCTATGCAGAGAATCATTTTAAGGGTATGTTCTTCTTGCATGTCAAGCTCTGCAAAACGTTTGGACGTATTGAGATTATCCATATCCTTTCATTATAGTTGACTCCAATTTTGAAGTATGTTGCTTTTTCAGATGTTTGGAGAAATATAATATGTAGGTCACTCAGTTCATTGATCTTTTGGGTTTATTTGGTTCTATATTTGAGTACTTCGACTTTTGGGCCCTTCAAATTTTTGAGATTTGTGATGTTTACTGATGCATTCTTGGGTATCATATCTCCGAATCCGATCCCTAATTGACAAAGGGGTTTCTAGTCAAGATGGTTTTAAAGTTTTTAAATATCTTTTTCCGGATGCTTGGGTGACTTCGTAGATGTTTTTGCTGGTACCGAGTTCGCTTTAATCTCTATTTTCGAGTGCATTGAGCTGAGACTATCAGGTTTTTACATTTGGCAGGGCTAGGGGATTTGTCCTCTTATTAGGTGCAATCCTCAGGTCATCCCCAGGTCCTCAGCATTGTGTACTCTCTGGCAATCACTACAATCAGTGGCTAAGAGTTTTGAATCCGGGGATTCTAATAAGCGTGTGGCTTAGCTCCAAGCCTTACCATCACAAAGCCTTCTAACTTAAAGTTCTCTGTTTCTTGGTTGTTTTCCCTGTTTTAGTAGAGGGAATCATTTAGAACTTAGAAGTGGAACGTACGGGATAAAAAAAATGGGTTCTGAAACTGGAGCTGCAGAGAATTCGGATGTTGAAGTTGGCGATATAGGAGAGGGAATGGCCGAAGATGAAGTTAGT
The DNA here is from genome assembly GCA_028749045.1 of Cupressus sempervirens. Lineage (NCBI taxonomy): Eukaryota > Viridiplantae > Streptophyta > Pinopsida > Cupressales > Cupressaceae > Cupressus > Cupressus sempervirens. Next base: position 849,890,888 of record CM053786.1, on the reverse strand, counting down.
GAAGAGGAAATAGATTTTTATGAATTGGAGAAACGTATGTGGAAAGACCGTGTTAAGCACAGACGACTTAAAGAGCGGCAGAGAATTGCAAGTGAGCAAAATAATGGCAAGACAAAACACAAACAATCATCAGAGCAGGCTAGGAGAAAAAAGATGGCCCGGGCCCAAGATGGTATTTTGAAATACATGTTTAAAATGATGGAAGTTTGCCAAGCACAAGGCTTTGTGTATGGTATAATTCCTGAGAAAGGGAAACCTGTAAGTGGTGCATCAGATAACATGAGAGCATGGTGGAAAGAAAAAGTGAAGTTTGATAAGAATGGCCCAGCAGCAATTGCAAAGTATCAAGCTGAGAACAATTCTAGGGATACACAAAAGAACAATGCAAATGTTTCTTCAAGTGGTCATTCACTTCAGGATCTTCAAGACACTACTTTGGGTTCCCTGTTGTCTTCTCTAATGCAACACTGTGATCCTCCACAGCGAAGATTTCCTTTGGAGAAGGGTATACCACCTCCTTGGTGGCCTTCAGGGGATGAAGATTGGTGGCCTCAACTAGGTTTACAGAAGGGTCAAGGTTTTCCCCCTTACAAAAAGCCTCATGATTTAAAAAAGGTATGGAAAGTTGGTGTTCTCACTGCAGTGATTAAACATATGTCTCCTAATATAGCAAAGATTAGGAAGCTAGTTAGACAGTCAAAGTGCTTGCAGGATAAGATGACTGCCAAAGAAAGTGCAACTTGGTTGGGAGTATTAAATCAAGAAGAAACTCAGACATGGTCAGCTGATAAGGACAATGGTGCATCTAACAACTCCAGCATCCAGGCAGGGAGTAACACAAGAGGGTGTATAACAAGTAGTGCAAGTGAATATGATGTCGAAAGTTGTGATGATTTCCAAAGTTCAGATTCTGCGAAAGATGATACTCAAAACAGGGAAGAAGATGTTAATCCTTGTGAAAGAGAGACTTTAGATAAGAAGGATACAGGCAATGCATCTGTGGTTGTTCAGAATGGAGACACAACATCAGCTTCTAAGAAAAAGAGGGGTCGTGGAAAACGCACAATCAAAGAACAGCGAACTTTTGTGTGTTCTAATGAGGGATGCCCACATCAGGATCAGAGCAATGGCTTTTCTGATATTAATCAGCGGAATTCACACGCGAATGATTGCCCTTATAGATCTCAAGCACTAGTACCTATAAACGAGAATGCTGGGATAAATGAGGTAACATTATATACAGGGATCTTGGATCATTTGCATCCACAAGATGGCAGCAGGGAAGGCATATTTAGAGCAACCATGGGAGGTAATGAAGATGGTTCTCAATACACTTCTGCCTTTTCTCAAGTGCAAACAGTTTCTCAGCACATGTACGAGCAAGATGAACCCCATAGTGTATTAAGCAATTTCAACAATACTGATATGCCAACTGATCAACTCATTGTAGATAGATTCGATGAACTAAATGGAAGTTTAAGTACTAAACAGCAGCTGCAACCACAAACCAGGGTGAATCAAGCAGATCCTGGAAGTATTGAAATTCATGGTGATACGAGTGCAGTATTTGGACCACCTTTGGCAGTGAACAGCAGTTCAAATGAACTCTGTGGAGCAATATCTGATTGGCAGAGGGATGGATTCAATGTTGACAATGCAAAATTTGCTGGCAACCATTTTGAGCCTTCTACTGATTGCCTTACAGTGGATTATCTTGGTAGTCCTTTTAATTTTGGAATTGTTGGTAGTGACCTGGACTTTTCATTTGATGATTCATTTGACGAGGACATAATTCAATATTGGGGAGCTTAGAATAATTAATCCCTTGAAGATGCTGATAATTCAACTTGAGTGCAAGACAATAATCATTCCCTACTGATCACATAGGCTTGGCAACATCTGTATTTTGTTATGTTACAGGCAAGAAAATTCTTGTGAAATAAGGTATTTCTTCTTGTTTCATATATATGTTAGGGGGAATGATAATGGGATCGCATATCAAGGCATTCAAGCAGAGGAAAGCAGAATTGTTGTGAGGATGTAGAGTTGTGGAAGGCATTTGAATAATTCTAAAGTTTATGGTGTTAACATCTCAGGCTGGCTTTATTATGCTTTCCAGGCATCCACAACTTTCAATATAAATAATGTTGTAAAGATCTTAGAGATATCTTAATGGTCTCTACTTGCCTGCTTAAATTCTGTTGTTTAATATGGTTCATTTGCTTATTGATTTCAAAAAGATCATAGCTCTTCATGTTGCAGGAAAGATTTGGAGCATTCGAGAGTTTTCTCTGTGGATATTTACACACAATGGATCAATTGTTTATTTGATCAGTGAAAACAGAACCACTATTTATTTGCTGACCAACTACCTGAGTTAAGCACACCATCAAACTTCTGATAGACATTTGGGTTTGATGCCTCTTCTGATGGGTATCTGATTTGTTAAAACTTTTTTCTGGCTTTCACCCTGTTGGCTGCTGCCATGCATCATCATACCCAATTTACATGGGGAGCTTGCATGAGATGTGAATATGACTTTTTATCATGGCAATTTCTCTGTCTCAACACAAGATCCTATCCTTCCAGAATAAATTCCTTTTAACAATTACCATAAAAGCTGTCTAATAAGCTTTAGATGGTTAGCTGAACTGGTTGAGCTGAGGTAGATAGCTTTTAGTTCAATTATGTGTTAGTTTTACATTAATGTTTTGGATTACTTTCCATGATTTATCATTAGAATGATGAAGTGACCCATCATGATTTTTTACAGTGTTTATTCTGATGATGGATCATATAGAGTTATCTGAAAAGTTGATGTGAAAAGTAACATACAATTGAATCCAACTGTATCTACATCAATTTATGAATTTGAACAATTATATTTTTGATTGAGGTACAATGCAAAGTGTTTACTCTTCTATTATATTATTTCATTTCTTAATGCTTCTATAAATCAGCTTTGGCATTTGGTATTTCCTTTTCAGCTTTACAAGTGAGATACCTTTTTCCCTTTTTTATCACTAGTTCTTTTGTCTTTCCTTTGCAATTGTTTAGCCTCACAGCCTTGTTGCTATGAATGGTGCTATATTCTGTTTTTTAGGTATGATGTTATGCAACATTACATTTGTGGAAGATTGTGAAGCATATTATGTTTCTTTGCCAAGTTAGCAGCATCATTGCAAGTTTGTTCCAAGATACAAAAGTTTATGGACTTTGACATTGGAGTCCGTATGGCATAGATTGAATACTGGAGTTGAGAAAATATGATCTTGCAAAAGGAGGACTTAGTTTCCTTTAGAATTAGGTTCACAGCATACATTATCTCTGGCTAGATAAACTGGTGAAAATATCTTAGTATAGATAAAGAAAAATAATATTTTTGGTTAGAGAAGTGGGAAGACCAGATGATAAAGAGTCTTTGGCCCGAGCCTGAGAGTCTCAATCAAAGACATTAGTGCAGTATGTAGATGTCTGTGCAACAAATGGTAGTCTTGTATAAACCATGACATAAAAGGCTCAGAATTTGGCAAATATAAGGGCATGTCCTTTAGATAGCCTTCTAATCTCAAAATTAGAAGTATAGCAACATATAGTATATAACAAAGATAAATTAAAATGAAATAGACAATATAAACAAGCCCTCATGAGGTCGAATGCTTCTAATAAATCTGCACACCCACAAGAGGATTTTTTTTGGGCTGTCTGGAGACTTGCCTTGGTCAAGTCCTTGTTTTGGTATTTCCACCACTAGAACAATGAGATAAATAGATCAAGAGACAAAATAAGGATATAATGTAATAGAACAAACTCTACTTGATGGAGGAAAACTCCTATAAAATATGATACAATAATGAATAATGGATAAGGGATGTGATAGACCCAAGATGCTCAATGACACAAAAGAAATGGAGAGATATTACTAGTAGGCTTGGGTAAGCCAAGAGAGATACAAATAGTTTTGTAGTAAATTAGAGATCATTGTAGCAAACTGATATAGCAAGAGAATGCAAATACTTCGAACAAGAGAGAACCATGGAGAAGCTAGAGATCTTGAATGAAGCAAGATGATGGATTCAAAGGGGAAAAAGAGGCTTTTGGGACATTCTAGAAGATTCTAGGCCATTTTCACCGACAAAAGCAGTGACAAGTTGAAGTGTGCATAAGACAAAAATCTGAATATTAAGATATCACAGGAAGAATGCATGGTGCGTGAACATCCACACGGTGCGTTAGTGTCCAAACAAATCATGCTCAAAATGTCAGATAGTAAAAGTAACATGTTATTCATGCAAAGGTGATACCGAAAGATTGTTTCTGACAAGGACTATTGAGTCTCCTAAGAGGGAAAGGGCTGATCCAAGGTTTAAAATATACCTACACAAATATTAGTAGAATGGGCACAAAAATGGTTACAAAATTATAGTATAAATTGTAAATGGAGGTATGCAATTCTCAACTCTACAAGCAGAATAATAAACAAGTATTAGCATTCAAGTAAAATCTTTCAGGAAAAAAAATTAATCAGAAGAAATAATCTGTCTGACATTAAAAGAACAAACATTTTGAGCATTCTGGTCATGTTCTTATTCCAGTGATGGGAGTAAAATATACTATGCAAAGGCTTTCAAGGCTCTTCATTGCCCAATGACGATAGTCAGAGGTTCATATCCAAGCAGGTCTAGAGGATCTGAATTATTAAGTTCGATGGATGGGAAAATAAGATTTATATGAAGGGCTGAATCTTGAACCCTAATATCAGTTATTCCTAACTTTTTAGATACATTCGAATGGAGCATGAAACCTCAAACTTCTGAAGGGTTTTATTTTATCTTTCCCAATGTCCCCTAAATTATGTTCCTCAGAATTTTTTTATCCATGTAACAAACTGCTCGAGAGCTGAAAATATAAGACTACAAAAAAAAACATCATACTGCTAAAATTATGAAAGCTCCAGTTCTCTGATAGGGCACATGTGGAGAGGGAAACACGTTTGGGGACAAGGGAGCGAGGGGCTTAAATTTGGGGATGGTAGTAGTGGTTGAGGGGCTGTACTGATAATAATAATTGATGAGAATTAAAATCTTTAAGATAAAATCTGTGATGTAACATCTTTATTAGTATTCCATTAAACGATAATGAGTTTTTTAAAAGGTTGCTATCAGAATGCAATGACATTTACCCTATATAAAGCAACCCAACATCATCCACAACAAAGATGGCAGAGGTAGTGGTGTTGTGGGGACAAGTTTCTGAAGTCCCCATGTCTCTGAAATATCCAAATGCAGTGGAGGCGGGTTTTTTGAGGAGGGATGCAACCCCGTGGAACGTTTGGAACTTAAAACTCATATTTGGCTTTTGATTCATATAAGGATCCGCTCGTCATTCTCAACTAGAGCAGTCATTGAATTCTAAACTCTCATAATAGTACTCAGGAGTAACATTTAGCTTGAACAAAGGCCGTATATTGATCATCTATCCCTAGTAGCATGGTTATAGAAATTTGTGCCCTAGGTTAGTTTAATAATGCAGAAGTTAACAGGAGTCGATCTTGACTTACCAGAGAAGAATGTGGCGACATTAGTTTAAATGTCTGTCGAGTAGTTGCATGTGTTCAATTTACTGCTTGCTTTTGAATCAACTATACCTCATGGCAAAATCAAGATGCCTTTGTACCCAGACAATTTGTGACGCTAGAATTTTGTTGCATGTATTCCAAGCCTACTTTCATTCAATTGAAGGATTTTCTTGCAGCTTTGTTAGCATTAATTCATGCATTCTGTTCACAACATAAATTGTGGTTCTAAAGCAAAGATTTTGTCATGACTATTGTAGGTTAATGCTATTTTATTCTAAGTTAACTGAAGAGGACTTCTTTCTCTGCCTTGTAACTAAAAGGAACTTCAGTTCATAGATAGCAATCTTTTCCTTCGTCACCTCCATAATCTCAGCTTCTGAGGTTATTTATTCAGTGTAATTTCATGTATTATAAACAATGTTTAGTAGAATTTCATTCTTGGAAGCTTTTTATTTCTTCCGTAATTTTTCTGCAAGTTTTGTTTCTTCTTTTCAGATAGATCTAATTCATTTTGCAAGTACAGCTACGGAAAATTCTACATTATATCGGAGCCCAGAAGAGTGAAAGGAGCACCACTGGGTTTTCCCTTTTTCCTCTTTTCTATCTCCTTAGTTAGGCTTGTTAATGTTTGGTAGCTTCTGTCAGATGAACCTATACATAATTATATATGAGATATCTATTGTTATATGAGAGAAATTTATATAATAATGATATATATATATATATATATATATATAAAATTATTATTAATTATCTAATTAACGAATAGACATGTCAAGGGACATGTCTCTTCATGGCTTATTCTCAATATAAATAAGAGAATGCTGCCATTTGGAAAATACATACCAACATGACAGTGCTTATTACATCTGCAACGATCCCAGAAAATCATCAAGGCTTAAGGGGGTTTTAGTGTTAATTCATGCATAACTAAAAGAACTTCAATTTGTAGATAGCAATCTTTTCCTTGTCACCTCCATAATCTCATTTTCTGATTATTTAGTCATTGTGATTTCATGTATTATAAACAATAATTAATACAATTTCATTCTTGGAAGCTCTGTATTTCTTCTGTAGTTTTCCTGCAAGTTTTGTATTTTCTTCCAGCTAGATCTAATTCATTTTACAGGCACAATTGCAATGAATTATACAATCTCCCTATCTCATTCAACTGGATAAATAATGTCCATATTAATAAGGACCCACACAGTAGAAGCAAGGCTATGGATGATTCAATTGTAGAGTTGGGCTCTTCCATTTAGTTCATCGGAAGCATGCACCAGATAAGAATCAACACTTTGCTGACTATCACAAGTCTCGTGACACTAGAAGCTGCTCTTCTCGCACTCAGTTTCCCTGATTAGCTGGAGCTAAATTAAATACTTGGAGTTTATATACACTAGATTGAATTATGTTTTGTTTGGTACATCTCTTTCTTTTCATTTTTTATTTTCCTTCATTTGCCAGATTTTCCTCTACCGTTTTCGATAGTTTAGGCCTCTTTGAATCCTATCTCCTTCCAATTATTTTTTTGGCAGGCATTCTTAATTTGTTAGACAATCTCTAGCAAATGGTAATGGTCAAAACAAATTCTGCACGTGAATTTTATACTCCAGTATTCAAGTGTCTGCATTCAACAATGGTTGAAGGCCACCATCTATTTGTTATGTCATGCCCCTGATTGAAAACCTAATGGCAGCGGTTAATATATTTAGTTAGGACAACGAATCTACATAAGTCATAAATCAATACCAATTATTGAAATCAACAGTGATAAAAGAAAGAATCAATTCGTTTGTTGCCGCAACCATAGTATGATTGGCAAAGCTGGTATAAACTTTGTAGTTAATATTTAGTATTGCCTAAGGTCTCTGATAACAATTGATATTATGAACATCAATTAGGATTCGGAGAGAGAAGGCACATGGCAAGAGATTTTAAAGACAACAATCTGAATAGAGGAAATATATCTATTATAATTTGCCAAGCCATCAACTATGGTTTACATTACTACAGATCTAACTAAATGAATAATTAGTGATGAACGATTAAACAATAGTTTTTATAATTTTTAGCGCTTTCACAAGTAAACTGAAAGGCACTTGTGATTGTAAAAGAACTGATTTGTATTCGTTATAAAAAGTAATGATGGGGATAGGACATGAATCTGTTGTGATCAAAAGGATGCAACCGTTGAGGTTCTTCCAGGTATATATTGACGATTGACATCAGGGAATGAGGAAGAGAGAAAAAACATCGATAAAGAAAGACTGACTTCATCACAGTCTTATATCCAGTAATTCATATTAATACATATACGTAGATACATTCAAACCCATCTAGTATGGGCAATTTCTTATTGGATTCAATACTGTGAGTTTCGTGTCTGTTTGATTCTGAAACTTAGACATGCAAGTTAATTTGTAATAACAGTTCACATTTCATACAATCATATGCTTCAAGGTTAACTATGTCATTGTTTATAATTGTAGTACAAATGAATGAAATAGTTACATATGATTTTTTTAACGAGCATATTCAGATAATGAGTATGAAATCACTAAATATGTTTTCATTTCTGGACTGTCATAATCCATAAGGGGATAACTGAGGATTTCCAAGTAGGGGAAATGAAGATGAGGTCGCTTCTTAACCACACCCTTCTATGTGGTAATTAAGGAGTCCTATGAGTTCAAAGAGGCATTTAGGAAAGGTAGACTTTTGAGAGGATAAACTTAAATTTAAAAGATTTCTAAATACGCTTAAAAAGAAACTGAGAAAATTGATAGATCCGCTCATAAATAAGTTGGAAACTCAACGTATCAACTTTATGAGGTTTCTAACAAACCTTATAAATGAAATTAGAGTGAAACTCGTCAATTTTCTAAGTTTCCTAAGAGATATAATAGACAGGCTATTAGTTAAGCTAGAAAAACCTAGACGTTTCAGTCGTTGGACGAAGTTTTTTTTCTTTTATTAAAAATGTTTTAAAGGCATATCAAATTTATGCGGAACCTTCAGTCAAGGGAGACAATGAAAGGATGGAGAGATGGGTAGGGGATTGACAATAGGACCCCTCACTAGGAAGCCTACCTCATGTGTTTGGCAAAAGCCACAGGAGACCAAGGGGGAACAATGCATCCACTCTTGGGTCTGGAGGTCAGACATTTCTGAGAAACCTCACCAAGCCCTGTTACCTTATCATCTCTATTATTCCTATTTAAATTAGATCTAGCTAGACATTATGATCTAAATGAATACTAATAATATTATAGGACTCAAATTATGAACAAGACAATTAAAGGAAACCCTATACATGGAAAATCCTAATCCCAGTCTTGTGTAATTGTGATTTTAGAGCAAAAGTCTACAGTAAATTGGAAAGAGGACATTAAATATTACAATTGATAGTGATTTATGTTTCAAGGTTGAGTCAAAGTCTGGTCATGAAACTTAAATCTTATAATTTAGTACTTCTCTATTATCTCAGTCTTGTTTAATGTCCTCCATTTGGAGTTTGATCTATTTTTGATAAACAACAATTCCAATACTAGAATGCCAAAATGAACTTTGTTATCCATTGGTTGAGAAAATAACATGCATATACATCAGACAGGGCATAAGGATTTTTAAGGTGAGTGGAATGACTGCTCCATAACCAATTAAAGAATTATCTTGTTGGGAACTTCAAGAGGGCACTAGCAAAGTTCAAACTTGATGGCCATTTGGGTTGGATGCCACTTCTCAGAGGCAATTCTTCTATTAAACTTTATTGATTATTCTGACTTTCACCTTGGTGGTTGCTGCCCTGCATCATCATGCGCAATTTACAAGTGGGATATGAGAGGGTTAGAACCTGGCTTTTTATCATGACAATATCACAGCCTGCAAGAAAATGTTTCTTAACTGTTACCCTCAAATCTGTGTAATAAGCTTTAGATGTTTGATAATTAGCTGAACTAGTTGAGCAGAAACATAGGATGTTTACTCTATTATATTGTTTCATACTGTAATGCTTTATATTTGCTTTGGCATTTGGTGTTTAGTTTTCAGGTTTACAAGTTAAATACCTTGTTTTCTTCTTTATCATTGGCTCTTTTGTCTTTCCTTTGCTATTGTTGGTCCTCACAGTTTTTTTGGCTACAAGTGGTACTATATTCTGTATTTTCAAGTAGGACATTATGCAACATTATGCCTACATTTGTGTGTAAGAATATGAAGCAGATAGAAGATTCAAAATTTTATAGACTTTACTTTGGGATTGGTATAATATATTGAGGTGAACAATAAATAAGTATTAGCATTCAAGTAAAATTCTTCAGAGAGTTGTTTAATCAGAAGAAATATTCTGTCTGACCCAACAGGAATGCATTTTTTGAGCTATATATATATACAGAGAGAGAGAGAGAGAGAGAGAGAGAGAGAGATTCTTTCAGAGGACTTCTCCAGTGCTGTGCTTTGTGATGGCCTACATGCCTTTCTTGATGTATTTCAATGGGCTTTATTACAGTAAAAACTTTTATAAGTTTAGTTGGTTTGTTTGTTCATTCTTCTAGTTCTTGATTTGATAAAGCAAGAATACGTTGCAATTATATTTATGCCGAAGGGGTTTCAAATTTGAAATGGACAACCTGAAAAGTAAAATCCACGGTTGACACTCACTTAGACATGTGCAAGACGATTCATGTATTTTAACCGTTGATATTTTCCAACGGATTTGTTAAATGTCTTTTCATTTTATCCCCCTTGTTTGTCTCACACAACTATTGAGTGGTTGCTGGAATTATTAGCGGCACCAAAAACTCAGCAGCTTGGCTTCCACCGCTTACTGCTGCCACCTTCGATATTTAATGTCTTCTGTTCCTTCGTTCCCTGTCTTCAGCCTGGTCTCTCCAATGTTAAATTAATGGTAGCACAATGAGAAGCCATGGGTGGAGGGGCCATTTTCCTTAGTATCAGCAGAGTAATTGGTGTGGGCGTGTCAGAGTTGGGGTGGTTGATAAGTCCCCTGCACAGAAAATGAGTATTTCATCCTCATATACAATGATTGGTACTGCGGGAGATGAGGATGGATTTGAAGCCCATCCACATCCTGCTTGGATGACCATTGCCATGTTTGTGATCGTCTCATCTTCAGGATGATGCTGAGGATGCCATTAAACAGTCAGTCTCAGCCTTTTCACTATCCACTCTTTAGAGATTTAGAGTTTTTGTGTGCTGTGCAATGCGGGTTTTAAAAAAATATTGAAAATGGCTTTTATCAGCGTGATGGATTCTGTTTTGGGCTCTTTTCTCAACAATGAAATTGGCAGGGTAAAACCAGATCCATAGTTTTCGCCAACATGCTCCTTACCCTTTACCCAAAATGGGAGCTTTGAAACAGTGTATGGATATCCATCAAAGAACAATGGAAGATGGGTTTTTGCAAGATATAAATTTAGATCAAAGATGCACATTCATGATTTGACAAGTTCTTTTGAAATGGCATATAGACATGTTTGCCAAATGTGGAAGCAGAGAAAAGACACACAAACTGCTTGACAATGTCTGAAAGAAATGTGGTCTCAGGGAATACCGTTACTGCACGATATGCACATAAATTGATTCGACCTTCTATGCAAGATAAATGTGTGGAAGAATATGAAAACAGATCTCAGGGAAGCATTCAGTAAATTAGAACTCAAAAATTACAGTGTCAAGTCTGAAGAAGTTTGCTATTTTTGAGAAGAAAGGCTTTATAAAATGGGTAAGTTTTGTTTGCCTAAGGAAGGAAGGAGTCCATTGATAAGAAAAGATCATAGTTTAAAAGTTAAGTCATTCTGGTTGACCAAAGACTGTAGCAGATTTGCGCCAAGATATATTTGTTAGATATGCAAGTAAGCATTGCATAATTGACAACGGGATGTGTGTTTGTTAAACAATGAGTCTAACAATAGTGCCAGTTTTTTTGAGATTTATTTTTCGATTGTTACTTATATGATGGAACCTACACATTTTGTAAGGAATATATTATTTCAAAATATGTTGGCGCTCTCTTATTGACCTCTGTTTTCTGTTGCAAATCGGCAGGCAAGATTCTTAGATTTAATGTCAGTTCCTCTGTAGGTTACCAGACAGCATATTATCTTGAAACATGGTTTGTGTGGAGCAATAAAAGTGCAAGTTTTTTACATGTGGGAAATTAAATTCAAGTTTGTTCAGCGTTCATGCAGTTGCACACAATTTCTTTTCAAGGTCCATTTCTGAGAAATAATGTTGCCATAAACTATTGCTCTCAGAATGTATCAATGTCTAAAATATTTGAGATTGAAACTAATTTGGGAGTTCTTATTTGAACTCCCTTCTAATTGCAAGTCCATCAATTTTCCTTCTTTTAGTTTCTGAATTTTTTTGTGATCGTTAAAACATCCAGCTAAAATATGTTTTAGATAGGAGCTTAGCACATTAAGAAACAAGATATTGTATGCCATTCGAGCAAATGCAAGATTTGAACTTTCTTAAGCAACAAACAAGATTTTCATTTGGTTTCTGCCATGCTGCAATACCCATTTTCCATAATGGCTCACTGTATTGGAAATTGATATATTTAGACAACCTTGTCAATGCTTTACACTGGCGATTAATTTGTATAGGATCATGATATGATCTATTGATTGGTGATATTGTTGGTGTCCACAAGTTAATACCAACCCTATTTAGTTAGATTCTTCAATTGTCTTATAGATCATTCCAAAATTTGTAATACTTAAACTAAAATGTACATGATTTAAAATAGATAAAAACATTTATGGTTTAACCTCTCACATATCTTCGGTGTAACCATTGCACATGGAGGTGCAATTGATAGTTTTAGAACTGCTGAAGGTTGTACGGAAATGGACTCACACATATACACATGATTTAATGGACAAAAGAGTTAATTGAATTTTGCTTATTTTGATTGGCTGGACATCCCTCCCCCCATAAGTGTCTTGAAATGGGACAGAAGTAGAACAAATTTCTAATTGGGGGGCTGAGTAGGGGAATCAAAATATGTTTTCAACTAATATTTCTAAATTGTTTTCTCTTCAGAGGCTTCAATTGCTTTTTGTTTCCCATAGTAGGTTCCTATTTGCTCAAGGTTGAGCCTTTTATATATTTGTTGAATCTAGATAGGTTTTTAAAAAAATGCTTCTGGTATTACATGAAAGAACAAGATATTTACAACTACTGAACGCAATTAAATACAAAAAGGATTGCTCCTGACTAAATCAAGCATGGAAAGTGCTGGATGTTGGTCCTTGCAAGAAAAGAGCCTCACCATTTTTTAATAAAAGCAAGCAAATCTTACATTGACAAGCTAGGATTGCTCTTGTTGTACAAATCCTTTTTCACATAGTTATGAAATGGCGTTCTATTTCTGCACTTCCAAATCTCTCAAGAAAGGGCTCAACATTCTAGATCACCTTCTAAAGGTCAACTTTCTGGGATAATTATGCATATCTCAGATTATACATGTTCTGCTATTTGTTGCCCAGTGGCAGGTTAAAAAGCCAAGCTGATCATGAGGGAACCGCAATGTACACTGCAAATAGATACTGATGTTAGGTTCCAAGGCTGCAGAGGCACTCCATATTCCAATGAAGGTTATCAGAGATTCATTGCCAAGCAGTTCAAATTTGCTTAAGAGGAGCTGAATTATTAAGTTGATGGACAGTGTGTACAAGGAGCATACATTTTTCACTGATTAACCTGAGGAGCTGATCCTTGCACTCAAATTTCAGGGATTCCTAACTTTTCAATATCTTGGAATGTATCATGAAACCCCAAACTACCAATGGATTTTTTTTCACCCTCCTTAGTGCACTCCAAAGTTCTTGAGGAATTTTTTTATCCATGTAATAAACTGCTTGAGAGCTGAAAAGGTAAGACTAATAATTTTAAAAAAATCCTACCGTAAAAATCATGCCAAACTTTGTTAAAACCTATATATGACAAGAGTAAGATGCCTCTGAATGAAAACAATTTGTGACCTAGAATTATATATTTCATCGGTTACATTTATTCAATCTGAAAAGTGTTGTTTCAGCCCCTATCCACTTGAATTATATTAATGTCTCTTTGAAGGACTATGGGTCATTCAACCTCAAAGCTGGGTTCTTCCATTCAGGTCACTGGGAGCATGCACCAAATAAGAATCATCTCCTTGCCAGCTATCGCAAGTTTCATGACACTAGAATTTATAATTTGATTGTGATGATTTCTCATTTGGCATTGCTTGAGGCTTCATTGGACAGTTGCTGCTCTTCATAGTGTCCCTTCATTACCTGGAATTAAATACTTGGAGGAGTTTATGTACATAGTTAAATTGTGTTATGTTTGGTACATCTTTTTCTTTCCATTCATTGTTTTACTTCATTGCTAAATATTCCGCTACTGTCTTCCACAGTTTAGGTCTCTCTGCATTCTATAATTGCATCCTAATCTCCTCCCAATCATTTGTTTGGTGGGTATTCTTGATTTGTTAGACAATCTCTAGCAAATGCTAATGGTTGAAACAAATTCTGCAATCAACAATGATTGAAGGCTGCGTAATTGTTACAGTTGATATTGATTCATGTCCATAGGTTGAGTCAATATCTGCTCACGAAACTTAAATTGAATATCCAACCACCTTAATCTTGTGTGCAAAACTGTATAAAGTTTAATATAGTCTTCATTGAAATGAATTTATCTGCTCAAGGACTCAGATTTGTAGATGTGTACGTCATTTTTTAAACCTTGATTAGAATTACAAAATTAATGATATAGAGATAAGTAACTGTTATCAAATTATTGAACATCCTGCCTTTCTGCTGTATTTGTCAGTGTGAAACTTTGGTTCCTTCTATTGCTAATTTGTCCTTTGGCTTCAGCCCTCGCTTGTGCTGCTTTGACTGTGGCGTTATCATTCTCTTCATTTAATACAATGCCAACTTTTATGTCTTAATACTGGAATTTTTTTTTGGTGCAAAATGTTCTCCTGTCAAGATTACTCGTCCCACTTTAAATGTCAATGGGATTTTTTCATTCAATTCAATTCGAATCAACACAAATGTCTGGAATTATTACATGGTCAGACCTGATGCAACAATAATTATTATCACAAAATAATATGGATTGTAGAGAATAGCGGCTAATGGAGTTACTATAGACTACAAACCCTAGGCACTGAAGAGAGATGCCTAAAACTGAAATGAAAAAGCACTGTAGAGGCCGCCCAATTTACAATTTGTTAACATTAAAAGTAGTCAGCAGATTTTTTTTTCACTAACAAGTTGTCGAAATCAGGGGTTTCAGTCTCTTTAATCTCCAATGGATAACTAACTAGATGTATGATTTGTTTGAGGGAATACTTTTATAAAACGTGTAATGTATCCTTTTGGAATATGTCTAATTTTGCCCCAAAAATATTACAAATCCAAATTACAATTTATTTACAAGGCTATTCTTTCAATAGATTAGGCAGTAGTAATTGAATTTATGAAAAAATAATGAATTACCATCCAACCAATGATAATGATAATGAAGTTTCCTACCATAAAAATGTATGGTAAGCTTCAACCATATAAGAAATTTGAGGGAAAGCACACCATAGGATGTTGGGAGACATGTTTCATAAATAAGTCCAAGAGTGTTAACAATCATGTCATATACTCACAATTAGCAGATATATAGCAGCATGTATCAGTCAACCATGTCATATACCCTAAGACTTGAGCGATGCAATATAGTGATGATTCTATTAAGGGGTTGTTAATAATCTGTTCAAGTGATAATGATAAAATCCGAAAAATGAAAAGACCTGGGTTATTGGCCTTGTGCAATTTATCTATACACAAACATATAGTCATAATAATTATAATAACAATAAAGATTAATTTATAGTTGAGACCAACAAGGAGGAGTAAAGAGAGAGATGTGTCCTTTGAACATGACAAGGTATATGAGGAGGAAATTATTACTAATCAAAGGTGAAAATCATCAATTTAGGAATTCAATGGGTAATGATTGATAAATACAAAATTGGATAATTAATCATAATTTTGGAAATAATTAATTCTTGTTAAATAACAATGGTAAGGAGTGGTGACTCATTTCTTATTTAGAGGTGCAACTTTTCACAATTGAAGATATAAAAGATGGGGTCTAATCAATTGAGAAGGGGAAGAATGGAAAATGAAAATTTTATTCTATAATCTTTGATTTTAAAAAAGATAGCAAAAGATGAGGTCAATTCAATTGAGAAGGGGAAAGGATGGAAAAGGAAGATTTTAATTCATAATTGGACACGTACATTTGATTGTATGCAATAAAAAATTAGTAACAAATTAAAACATTCAAGAAACTAAGCTATTGCAACAAAGAAACATAAAACCCATGTGGATGCAGATCTCAAGCATCAAAGAAGTCTTCTTTGATGTGTGGGTTTGTCGAAGATATTGGATGTGTGGTCAAAGGATGCAATAGTCAAGCTTCAATGGTGAGTAGGGATTTTGGCATAATGGGGTTATGTTTGCTGATTTTGGCTTTCAAAAGGTCATGATAACTTTTCTTTTGATGGTGGATGATTTGTGAAGGAATGAGAGTTCAATTTATAGGTGAATATGAGATCAGATAGATGGTCAAGATGCAAACTTGAGAAGTGGTCAAGATGCATTTGATAGAGAGCACATGGATTGTGCTTTCTCATCATTGCAATTGTTACAAGGAGAGTGGATTTTGAGGCTTTAGAGATATTGTAGTATGTGACCATTTTGGTGATTGTGAGAGGGTACAAGGATGTTAGAGATGCAAGGTTGCAGTTTGGAGATAATGTGACAAGAGTTGACTTGGGGTTTGGGTTTAGGATATCTTAATCCTAATGATTGACGTTTTACAAATGTCTAGGGAGTGATTAGGCTAGGATTAGAGGGAAAGTGAAATATTATGGAGGATGTGATGATAGGAGAGAGAATGAGTGGAGTTAGTTAATCAAAAGTGATTAGTTGGTTGTCCTGGCTTAGTATGCGTGAATGGGTTGAGTTGGGTTTGAACCAAAGGTAGGTGGTTCAAGAAGGGTTAAGTTAAGGATTAAAGTAAGTAGTCATGTGGAGTAATTGATTATAGGAGATCTTTTTAATCAAATGAGGAAAGGGAACTTCATGAATTAATTTAAATAGGCAATTGTATTTATTTAAATTAATAGAGGAAGGAAAATTTGATTAATTATCTACGTATGGGTTCTCATTTGATAATTAATTAGACTATAGTTAATTAGTTAAATTAATTCACTAGTGGGATGACATGAATTGATTAAATATTTAATCAATAATGCCCTAGAAAAGAACTAAATTAGATTATGAATTAATGTAATTAGATTTAGTCGTCTATATTGATTTGAGCAAAAAGATAGCAATGACTAGACACGATCATTAGAATGATATTGCTCCATATAGATGTGCCTCTCAATAGAATATAAGTCCAAAAGAAATGGAATAGCCAATGAAGGAAGGGAAGAAGGGAGGTGTTTTGGAGAAAAAACATCATAGAGAAAATGTGATTTCAACATTTAGACAAACACATTTCTTTTGAATTAATGAGTATTTGGTATGTAATGTGGATAAATTTTATTATATATCTTTAACCTCAATATTAATAAGCTTGGCAATCTATTGTTTAACTAATAAATTTATTTATTCCTTGTTCCCACAAGCCATCATATGTGGAAAGGAAGGAAATATATAAGGGAGTGACAATAGGCCAAATCCCTCACATTAAGTAGGCCACCCGAAGTAGATGGAATTATCTTTGTTGGATGTTCCTACCACTTATGAACCAAGGGTTGAGTTGTGGTAGTTGAATGCTCTGTGCTCTTCGACTTAATTGGGTTGAAAAATCTTCCTCAATAACCTCAGTTCCCTTAAATTAAGTAGACAATACCATGCGATGGTACTATCTTAATTGGGTGTGATAACCCTATTTGTAATGAACATTTGGTAATTTAATTGATTGTTGGATAAATGAAAATACAAATTGGATATTTATTAAGATAATTGAATATTAATTTATAATTGTCAATATTGATTCACAATCAAAGACAATATTACATTTTCTATGCAAACAAAATCTAGCACCAAATCAATGCAAGATAATATCCCAACTGTACACACACACACACACACATAAATATATATGTATATGTATCTATGTGTATATATTTGTACACACACACAAACACATATCCCCAATTGATGATATAACTAAAAATACTATGAATAAATGTAAAAGAGTCATATTACTTGATATGTTGTCTTTGATGTCAAGTCATATGTTAATTCAATAGAGTGATATATTATTTGATTGATGAAGAAGATTTGAAGAAAGTTTGTTGATGGCATAGTTAATAAGTATGGTACTCAATGGACACTTGAATGAATTGGAAAATGATAATGTAATGTTGGTTTGATTGTTTTACAATCATGTAATATTGTAATGCAATGAGCTATACAAGCTACATCGAGTGACAAGGTGAAAGAAGCAAGATAATGCTCACTAAGTGACTATAGTGGTCATTGAGCAATTGACAAGATAAAGTTAAAAATCAGTATTAACCGAGTAAGTTTAGTGTTAGTCAAGTGATGTATTGTTTGAGAGAAATGTTATGTTCATTGAGTAACAACTGGAGTAACAAGTTTATAAAGATGGAATTAGAGGATGATTTTTGGTGAAAATAAAGAATGATCTAAAAGTTCAAAGATGCGAGTCAAAGTTAGTTACAAGATCTACAACTAGAAAAATACAATAAAGATTTGATGATGGAGATTGAAGAAGGATAAGAATAAGCACAAAGTTCTATGAAAATTCTATTTGTTGAGTGCTTAGATACATTGTATTTGGTATGAATATGAGATCAATGATTGTGGTTGTAGACACCTAAATTTGTTTACATCACTTAAGTAATCCTATTTAGTCATCTCTTAAGGCATCATTAATTAAGGTATTAATATTTAATTAATCTATTGTCATCCCCTAGTTAATTAGTTAATTTAATTAACTATAGTCCAATTGATAAAATTAAAAGATCACCCAAAATTAATTTATCAATTAAATCCCTATTCCTCTATTAAATTGAATAAATCCTCAAATCTATTCAATTTAATTCTATATCCCTATTTTATTAAATAAATCATTTAATAAAATATCTAAAATCTTAAAAGCCTCCCTAAACCTTATCCTAACCCCTAATCCAACCCATTCACACATACTAACCTCACTTAGCCACCTAACTAGCCCATCACATCAAATCTAAGCCACTTGCCCCCTAATCCCCCTCTAATCCAAGCCTAATCTTCACTCTAACCATGTGCACAACCTTAATCCTAGATTAAGAATTCCTAACCCAAGCCAAAGTCAAGACTTCCACCCAACTCCCATTTTAATATACAAACAAAGACTTCATCCTCCATTTAAAAGTCAAAACTTCCACCCACCAACCATTTAATATTCAAACAAAGACTTATCCTTCATTTTAATATTCAAACAAAGACTTTACCCTCTATTTTAATATTCAAACAAAGACTTAACATCCTCTTTTAATATATTCAAATAAAGACTTGACCTACTCAAACCACTTGCCTTTTAATCTCATCCTAAGCTAAGCCTAATCCCTTCCTTAAGCATGTGCACAACTTTAACCAAGGGTTAAGAAAGTCTTAAACCAAACCAAAGTCAAAGTTCCACCCTTAAAGTCTTGCATTCCTATTCAAGAGCCTTAAAGGCTCTTTAAAGACTTTTTATACCTATTTTCCACACTCATCCTCCCTTTTCTTCCCTCATAACTTCCTCTAACCACCTATCTTGATCATCTTCCCTATCCAATCCCTTTGTAGCACTTGTCACAAGGCTAGAGCTTTGAAGAAGCACAATCCATGTGCTCTCTTCTCCTTGCATCCTAGCCCTCCTTAACCAATTCCCCTTCCTTGCATCCTAACCCTCCATCACACTACCCCTTGGCCTATAAATGAAACCCTCTCCCTTCACAAATATGATCCACTTCTATTGCTAATGTTATAATGCTATTTTGAGAGACTAAGGACTATCAAAATACCATCATAATGGCAAAATCCATCCACAAATCCATTGTGAATCATATCCTCCATTGAAGATTGAGAAACGCCATTGAGCATACATCCCATCTTACGAACACATCTACGCATGAAAGGGAAGATTGCTTGGTTTAAGAGGTTTGCATGTTCTTAGGCTACTTTGGTATTTTAATTCTCTTTTGTCTAATCATATATGTGAGTTAAATCTATTGTTTTGAATGTTTTGGTTCTCCATTGTATTCCTTTAAGCACTAGTTTTACAACTCTACATCACTTAAGTAATCCTATTTAGTCATCTCCTAAGGCATCATTAATTAAGTATTTAATATTTAATTAATCTATTGTCATCCCCTAGGTAATTAGTTAATTTAATTAACTATAGTCCAATTGATAAAATTAAAAGATCACCCAAAATCAATTTACCAATTAAATCCCTATTCCTCTATTAAATTGAATAAATCCTCAAATCTATTCAATTTAATTCTATATCCCCATTTTATCAAATAAGTCATTTAATAAAATATCTAAAATCCTAAAAGCCTTCCTAAACCCTATCCTAACCCCTTACCAACTATTTCTCCATGTCACCTTTGGGAAATAGCCAAACCACCCTGCCATTGCAGTTCCCTATGATGAATACTCTACCGCAGATTAATTACCTTGCGCCTATTCATAATTAGTCATACTCTCAAGCAGGAGCGCAACCCACATATATTGGACATGGTATGTATTCCCAAAGCATGGCACATGCATTACCCACTTTACCACCCATTCAACTGCAGTCTTCACACCAACAGTATGCTCAAGCACCCACACAAAGATATGACATAGGGTAGCAGCCTCATACTTATCTTGCCCACCAACAAACTTCTCAGCAGATGCAATAGTATACCCAAAACACATTCCAACAACCCATAACATCCATCCCCCCAGCTGTGAAACCTATTTTTCCAAAGACGCCATATGGCAACTAGGGTTTTCCATATCAACCTTTAGATCATGGCATGTATCCTACACTAGGGGCACTTGCTCCCCCACCTATAAACTCTGAATGGGAAGAGATGAAAAATGCTCTCAAAGCCCTCAAAGATGGGACAGACTCCAAAACTTTCAAGTTTGAGAATTGTTAGTGAACAGATTGTCCTTCGAGAAACAGTGTGAAAATTTGACCCTGAATGCCCAAGTGAAAGGACAAATCGACACCAACAGTTGGATAGGTTATCATGGATTGATAACCTTCCTCTGAATTTTTATCGTGTACAACTCCCCGTACAAGATATTCAATGAATTAAATATGGGTACTTTTACCAGAAAGCACGAAAAGATATCAGACATCTACTCGTAAATACAAAGTAGACGTGGAAAGCTGGATGACTAAAAGAAAATAAGTAACAAATGACACAAAGTCCATTTGCATGCAGCGTTACAAGGAGAATGAAGCTTGAGAAAGCAAGAATCAAAGCTTTAGAGACACTTTGAAATCAAATATATTCAAAAAGCCATGACATAAATGCATTTAGAGAAAACTGAAAGTCATACAAAGATAACACTCAGTGGAAAGAAAATTGCCCGGACTCAAAGTTCTGGTATGCAATTATCTTTCGAGTCTCCCTCCTCTAAAAATGCTGAAACAACAAAGTTCTCATTACATCATACATCTAAATCACTAACTGAAAGGAAACCTGAATTCCCTCTCCCTGCATACATTCAAAATCAAAATATCCCTTGTTTTCCAGCTCACAGTTTGGAAAATTAAACAAAACTTTGCTCTTTCTTTCCCAACAAATGAAAATTTCAATCCAACTCCTCTATTCTGCAGCCCAAAGTCTGCAAACCCAGCCAAAAGTGGAACCCTTTGTGATTTGAAAATACCTTCATAAATAGCCAGTTGATGTGTATTTCCAGTTTGCATAACTGATTCTTGGAATTTGACTATCCACCTTCCTCTTCTTATGTTCTCTCATTAATATTTTAATAACCTTATAAAATATTGATGAAAAAGTTTTATAAGGATAATTTGACATATTAAATGAGACTTAGACAAGTGGCACATGATTACATTATCCCAATATAAAAATATTCTTGACGCTGGTCGGATTCAAAATAACTTTGTCAGCAATATTAGGTCTTGGTACGAGAGGCATAACTAATTATCCCACTATTGGATCGTTCTGAATTTTGGATATGTTATCAGAATCCTAGTTCTCCACATTCTCACCAAGGCGATTTTGAAAATAATGTCTGAGTCAAAAGTTACGGGTCACTCTTTGAGGGTCTATATGACTGTCAGAAAATTTGACTTGTTGAATTAAAATTCCCAGCCACTGATCATTGGACACCATTTTGAACATGTCTCCCTGTTAATAGCATTATTTTTCTGTAATAACTCTTGTTGCCCAATCAATCTTATAGCATTTTGGAAATCACTTTGGATGTACATGAGCCCATAAATATGACCCGGGTATCGGCTTTGTGGCCCAAACTCAAATCTGTGCACTCGTGCTTTTCATAATGTAGCCGCTGCCGATGAAGGTAGATATCCGATATCCATGCATAATATACTGATGCTCTGTCTCTGCCATGAACATTTCAATAAGCAGACCACGTGCGTCCCTGGACATGGCTCAATCACCTCCAAATTATTGCTTGGTTTGATCTTTTCAAACTCTTTGAATATAGCACTGACATGATTATCTATTATAGAAGTAGATGAAAACACCGAAAAGATATAGAATGTTTCCTTCATCAGACTTGTATCAAGCTTTTATGAGAATTCTACATGGAATGAGAGATTTTTTCTTTACAACTTGGTTACCGTTCCTTTAAACTTTTGTCAAGTGAAAATGTGGATTGTCGTGACTTTCTCAACAAAAACATGAAGCATTGCTTTGAAAATGCAGAGTATTCACATATGAGAAGAAAATCAGGCTTGGCATTTCATCATATCCAATATTGCAGCTCAATTAAATGATCCTTATACCTCTGCTCTAAATCATTGGCGTTGACAATTTTGAGCCTGAGCCTTGATTCTGAATCTGTGTGTTGAACTACTAAACCATTGAACTACTTTGAACTACTTCAAACCTCAGTTCGAAGTGGTTCAAAAACTCTGCACTTCACATCTTCTAAAATTGTTGGGCGAACTGAAATTGAATTATGAATTTTGGCAAAATTCTGAACTTTCCTGAGCTAGCCATTTTTCATTTCAAATTGCTTTGAACTATCGAACCACTTTGAACTACTTCGAACTTCAGTTCGAAGTGGTTCAAAAACTCTGAACTTGAAGTTTTACTTCGATTGTATTGAACTTGCAGAATGGGTTATCTGAACCGTTGAACCATTTCAAACTACTTTGAACTAAGGTTCAAAGTGGTTCAAAAATACAAACTCCAAGTTTTAAAACCATGCTCATATTTTTTACTAACAAGAATGACTGCCCATACCCGTTTGACAAAACCATCACGATGACACCGTTTCCTAAATATTTTGAGATCCCCAAGTTTGACAAATTTAGGGGGAAAAGTGATCCAGTCACACATGTTAAGGAATTCTATATGCATTGTCAGGAGGTAGCCTATAATGATGTGTTCCTCATGTGGCTCTTTCCCAAAAGTTTAGGAGGCTCAGCCTTAGAATGGTTCTGTCATATCCCTCAAGGCACTATTAAAACTTTTGCAGATCTTTCTAAAACCTTTGTGGCTCAATACACCCATCTTATTGAAACTGAATTATTTGTCGTGGACCTAGTTCATATAAGCAAAAAGGGGGAGAAAGCCTTGTAGAATACTTGCAACATTGGAAAATAATCACAACCAGGATTTCTTGTACCATCCCTAAGTGTCATCTTGTCAAAATGTTCATAAACAATGCACACCCTAGTCTCGCCCATCATATGGTGATGAACTGTTTACAAACGTACAAAGACATTAAAGAAAAGGGGATGGGACTTGAACAAGGCCTCATTAAGGATGATGTTATTAGACTTTACAAGGAAAACACCCAGGACCAAGGACCAAACAATGACAAAACCCGATATTGGAACAAAAACAAAAACACGGTGACAGATGGTGCCACTAACACTCGACAATTTCATATCGTTGGGGTAGCTACCAATGTTCCTGCCACATTTTGTCAGCCACAATCTTATCAGCAGCAACCCCTTATGTATCACCTACCACCCATACAAAACAATCAACAAATACCTGCTCATCATAATCAAACCAATGCTATCACACTTTTGATAGGTACTAGACCCCGTGTTCAGAGAAAACCTCTTGTATCACCCCATTGGGGGAACCTCTTGATGCAATCTTTGAAAAACTAGCTAAGGATAATTTTATTCGACATCCACCAACACAACCCTTGGAACCAAACCAATCTAGGGCATCCTGGTATAAAGATAATGAGTTTTGCAAATTCCATCGTGTCAAAGGGCATACCACCCTCAAATGCATGCAACTTAAGGACTATGTCCAAGACCTAATTGATCAGAAGGAAATCACAGCGGGGGCACAAACTTCACCTAATGCAAGATTAATGATGTATCAAAATGCTTTCCCTCCTCATAACACAAACCTAGGAAAAGCACCTGTAAACTCTCCTATCAACAAAACAAACAATACTCAAGGCAAACAAGGAGATAACTGAGACAAGTCTCAAAACTATACCTTGGCGTATTTAGACTATGGAAGCCTTATCGGTTGCATATCATAGGTTGAGCCATCGATCAACGTCATTAACATTAAGGGCCCAAATACCCAATATGCAGTTGCTACTCGCTGGACTCGACCCAATATAGCTGGCCCACCTATTTTTGCACCATCAAGACCACCTCCATCTAGAGCATCTCCATCAGAATCATCCTCATTAGAGCCACAATATAACATCTTGGAACACCTTGGAAACATGTTAGCCCAGATCTCCATTCTAGATCTCTTACGAACAAGCCCACTTTATCAAGAGATCCTCAACAGTACTCTACATGAGTCACGCATCCCCTTCGACATAAATGCCACTAAATTTTGCAACTTGGTTGGCCATCTTTTGGTATCATGTGCCTTATCCTTCAAAACCACTGATATCCCAGTAGTTGAACCAGATCATATCCTTCCACTTCACATAGCCATCATGGTTTCTGACTTTGCTGTTAAATGAGTCATGATAGATAATGGATCAGCTTTAAATCTATGTACTCTAAAGTTCATCAAATAGGCAAGATACATTGAGGCAGATATCATTAATGAAGTAATCACCATCAAGGCATATGACAATTTGGAGCGCACCACTGAAGGAACCATCTTGCTCCCTATCAGAGTCATCCCAGCCACTTAAGAAACACTTTTCCATGTAGTTGATCTTAACCTTCCATACAACATACTCCTCGGTTGCCCATGGATTCATGCCATGAAGGCCATTCCATCCACATATCATTAGTGTATCAAATTTCCGCATAATGGCACTGAGATAACCATCCATGCAGATCTTGAACCCTTTTCTTATTGTCATGCAGTTGAAGCTTCATACACCAATCATTTTCCTGGGATTGAAGTTGGCCACACCATGGCCAATTCCTTTGGCACCTGCCATGATCTAGACACCATTTTAGCCTCCACTCTTTCCACGGTTAAGATCAACTACCAAGGTTGTGGTGAGTATAGTCTTAAAGATGCTTTTGCTGTCGGTGCTCTACCACTTGATTCCCATACTCAAGGATACCCGACACATCAAGGGCCTAGACCAAAAACCACCTCTTGACTCCAACAAATGGACCCTACCACATTTATTACCAAGGGTATTCTTGATGGAGAGGAGAATGCACCAGACACTAACACATGGCTATACAAGGAGCCACCTCCTAAAAGTGAAGCACTTCTTGATCACTTTAAACAAAAATATCCTTAGTCACATTGTTTGGCCACAGAGCAATGGGATTATCAAGGAGGTGGTTTGGGCCGTTTGGAATCAAGTATGAGAAAGCCTATAGAGGCACATCAGGGATAGAAAACCAAAGGCTTAGGCTATGGACTCCCCACAACTGGGGGCACTATGAAGGAAGGCCATGCCTTCACAAACATCCAAAACAAATTTGTTGAGGTCGAAGACATTCCTAAGGAAGTAGAAAAGAAAGCCTATGACGATATATTCCTTGATGAAATAATCCTAAGAGCCTCTGTGCTCTGCCAACTATCCTTAAATCTCATAGACCTACCCCTCGCTCACCCTGAACTCATAGATTGGGACCAACCAAGTGTCATTCATGTTGACGAATTCTCTACCGAGCATGTGCTCCTTAAATTCATGGAGGCAGAAACACCACATAAATGGCCGCCACCACCATGGACATATGTCTACAAGTTGGATCCTACAAGTTACTTCGGGGAGGAGGAAATCTCCAGTCATAAAACAAAAATAAAAAAGCAAACAAAAAAAAATAAAATCAAAGGAAAAATGTCCTTTGGTGAAAACTCCTCTGGAGCGTCATTGGATAACTCAAAAAATGAGATAAAAATAAAGGATGTATCTGATGGTGAAAACCTCTCTAAGGCACCTGAAGATGGAGATTTCATCCTTCCCCCACAAGAGCATATGCCTCCTATATCTTTAGTTTTGATAGAGGAAACTCGGCTAGTAAATATCAGTTTGACAGAGACACCACATATCACATACATTGCAGATTCTTTACCACCTGAGTAGGCAGATCTTCTCATTGAGGTCCTCTGCGAGAATGTGGGTCTTTTTGCATGGTCATATCAAGACATGCTAGGGTTGGACCTTAAGCTAGTGGTACACCATTTGGCCATAGATCCAAAGGCCAAGCCTGTTAAGCAAAAGCTCCGTAAGATGCACCCCAAAGTTGCTTTATTGGTTAAAGTGGAGTTAGAAAAATTATTGGAGGCCAAAATCATTTGCCCAATATATTATTCTGAATGGATTTCTAACATGGTACTTGTTACTAAGCCTTCTGGTGATATAAAAATTTGCATTGATTTTAGGGATCTTAATGAAGCTTGTCCAAAGGATGACTTTCCATTACCAAATATCGACATGATTGTGGATCTCACCGCAGGTCATGAACTCTTGTCACTAATGGATGGTTTCTCTGGATATAATTAGATTCATATAGTAGAGGAAGATCAATATAAGATAGCATTTACTACACCTTGGGGCACATTCTACTACAATATGATGCCATATGGGCTAAAGAACGCTGGGGCAACCTATCAGTATGCCATGACGGTCATCTTCCATGACCTAATCCATAAAATTCTTGAGGATTACGTGGATGATATTTTAGTAAAGTCTCTCAATGCTCTTGATCACTTATTTCACCTCAAAGAAGTGTTTAATCGATTGGAAAAATATCGTCTCATGTTGAATCCAAAGAAATGTGTCTTCAGTGTCACCTCAGGAAAGCTCCTAGGATTCATTGTGTCATGGTGTTGTATCGAGATTGATCCTAAAAAGGTCAAAGCCATCATAGAAATGGCTCCTCCTAGGACACTCAGACACCTTCATTTTCTATAGGGAAAACTCCAATCAGTCAGACGGTTCATTTCCCAGCTTGCTGATAAATGTCAACCATTCACACACCTGCTCAAGAAGGATCAGAACTTTAGATGGGACCTTGCTTGCCAGCATAACATCGAGCTCATCAAGGAATACTTGGCTAATCCACCTATTTTGGTTCCTCTAGTTGTAGGGCATCCACTCATATTGTACATCACAGCTACTCCCACAACATTAGGTGCTCTTCTAGCACAACTTGATGATGCAGGGAAGGAAAGGGCTATTTATTACATCAGTCAAACATTAGTGGGATATGAGCTCAACTACACACTAATGGAGAAGTCTTGCTTAGTAGTGGTATTTGCCACCTAAAAGCTATGCCATTACATGTTGAGTCATACTGTGCAGCTAATCTCAAAAATTGATCCATTAAAATATATGCTTTCTTGTATAGTACTCATAGGACACCTGGCAAAATGGGTTATGCTTCTCAGTGAGTTTGACATCCAATATATTGATAGAAAGGCCATCAAAGGCCAGGCTATTGCAAATCACTTGGTAGATGCACCCTTGGTTGTAGATCACCTCCTCATTATGGAGTTCCTAGATGAACACCTCTGTTTGATAGAAGAACAACCATCCTAGAAGCTATATTTTGATGGCTCCTAAACATCTCATGGCTCTGGTGTGGGAATACTCTTGGTCACACCTCAAGGCGATTATATTCCTAAATCTTTCAAGCTACAGTTTAGGTGTACCAATAACATTTCAGAGTATGAAGCCCTTGTTGCAGGGCTCAAAATTGCCATTGAATGGAATATCCAATAGCTACAAGTCTACAGTGATTCTTAGCTTATCATCAAACAAGCCTTAAATGAATATCAAACCAAGGATGATAAGCTACTACCTTACAAGGAATTGGTTGATCAATTAAAGGAGCATTTTACTCAACTCCAGTTCATACAAGTACCTAGACTCCAGAATAAGGTAGCTGATGCTATGGCTACTATTGGTTCTCTCTTGGAAATGCCGTGCAAAGCTACACAATATGAATTCTTGGTTGAGCAGCTACACAAACCTGCATATGAGAATGATGAATCAACACAGGTTTGTATCTTGGTTGGTCCCCAATCTCCGTGGTACCATGAAATTCACACTTACCTACTAAATGGTATCATATCTCCTCACCTCACACGAACCTAATGCCAAAACCTTATTCACAAAGCTTCTCGTTACACTATCATCGCCCAAACCCTATATCGTCATGGTTATCATGATACTCTCTCTCGATGTTTAGATCAAAATGAGGCTACAATGGCTCTCAAAGAGGTACATGCTAGACTTTGTGGTGCTCACACGAGTGGGATGGTGCTAGCAAGGCAGGTCCTTCGGGCTGGATATTATTGGCCTACTCTAGAACATGATGCATGTGAGTTTGTGAAACGATGTCTAACTTGTCAACAACATGCTAATTTGATCTGGGCTCTAGCTCAGGACTTGCAACCCATTGCACTGCCATGGCCTTTTGCCTACTAGGGGTTTGATCTTGTCGATCTTATTGCACCACTTTCTTCTGAAGGACACAAATGGATAATCACCGCCACTGATTACTTCACTAAGTGGGTCGAAGTAGTCCCCTTGTCACTGCTATGGGAGTTCAAGTGTCCAAGTTTATCCTATATCATATCATATGTTGCTTCGGCATTCCAGCTACCATTTTCACTGACCATGGAGGTAATTTTGAAAACCTAAATATAGAGGAATTGTACACTTCCCTTCATATCCATCACCATTTTTCTAGCCCATACTTCCCACAAGGTAACGGTCAGGTAGAGGCAACTAATAAAACCTTACTCAAAATCTTAAAGAAAGTTGTCAATGATTTCGGCTACAATTGGCATTTACAAATCAACCCTGCCTTATGGGCCTAACGTACCTCGTTTCATACATCTACAGGCACAACCCCATACTCCCTGGTTTATGGTGCTGAAGCAGTATTACCTATTGAGGTTGAACTCCCATCCTTGCGCATTTCTTTGCGAGGCCAAATATCAAATGAGGATTATAGAGTGGCTAGACTCACCCAACTAGATTTGCTTGATGAAAAAAGGCAATAGGCCTATGACCACCTCATGGTCTACTAGAATCGCCTCAAGCAAAACTTCAACAAGAAAGTCCATCCACGCCAATTTCAAGAAGGAGACATGGTCCTCAAAGAGAACATGAAAGTCCAAGCTCTACACTAGCTTGAAAGCCTACCTAGATCACATATTCTACCATGGTTAGCATATCTATTCCATCCTTGTACCTTACTACATGTATCATATTAGGTGTATTTTATCCTTAAAACCATGCCTTTATATCATATACCTGTACCAAGCCACAATATTCTATGTACCACATCCTTGTCATGCAACCAATAATTCTATTTATCATACCCATGTAACAATAACCATATTGCATAAATGCTATTTCCTCATCCTGAGCTTTTTCCTATCATATGCACAACTATATTCTATCCTCCATTCCTGAGTCATCCACCCATTTTCTATTCATGCTTGTATATTTTTTAGCCTTACAGAAAAATCCCTCATCACTATCTCACTCACATCCTAGTTCCAATTCAAAAATTTCCAATTTTTTTATTATTATTATCAAAAACATTCATAAATCATCCAAAAAAAAAAAAAACCAAAAAAAAAGCAAAAAAAGAGGAGAGCTTCCTTCTCTCATAACCCTTTCACAGACACCTTACTTTCCACAATAAAGGACTTGACATGAGACAAAAACCTTTCACAGACCCTACACAATGAGAAACCAATAGACTTACAACCCTTTCACATAGACCTCTCGAAGAGAATCTTTTGGAGTTGTAACCGTTTGCAAGGCCCATGCCAGTTGCCTCACACCACAAAAGGAGAACCAACCCCATCACTCCTCTACCGACCATTGATACATCTAGAAAATAAAGCCAAACTCTCTCTTCAATGTGCTCCATTGGATCACTAGAGGATTATGCACAAACCACCCCAAAATCAAATCCACAAGGATGGAGGGAAAGACAGTGCTGATAGCTGACATAGCGATGGGAATCAGCAAGGCAATAGCTTGCCTGTTTGTGGCACACAGAGAAACTACCCAAAAATACCAAAAAAAATCATAAATCATCCCAACTTACCAAAAAAAAAATTCATTAATCATCCCAACTTACCAAAAAAAATATATTCAAAAATCATCCAAAAATACCAAAAAAATTCATAAATCATCCCAACTTACCAAAATAAAATAAAAAAATAAAAATTCAAAAATACCTAAAAAATTCAAAAATTGCCCAAACAGTATCAAAAAAATAAAATAAAATTCCAAAGCATTCAAAAGGGGGTCATAATTGCCAAATATGGCCATAAAAGCTTGAAACATTAAAACACCACCCCAAAATCCCTCTCAATTTCTAATATTAAGAAATTGATATTAAGAAGAAGCGTGGTAATGTCCTGAAACATAATTCCAGGCTTAGGAAAATCTAGCACAACTCGGATAGCGAAAGAGATGCCGCAAAGCTGACTGTCGCCTTCCTTTCGCACAACCATTATTAATGTGAATCAAGAAGGATTTTTAGTCTTATTTAAGTTGCAGTGGCCACAATTAGTCTACCCAGTTTCAAAAAATATATCAATACTATCTTGAAAGCCTAGATATCCATCGGACTCTTTCATCCTCATACAGCTGGGGGCACAAAATAAGTAGGCGTAAGCGTGAGAGTTTGGCTCCCCACTCTAGTGCCTTTTTAGGTCTTAAATTTTTTAATTTTTTTTTCAAAGCCCAAGTGTCCTTTTTGGACTACTCTAGCACCTTTTTAGGCCTTAAATACCTTTTTCAAGGTACAAATGTCCTTTATGGACCACTCTAATGCCTTTTTAGGCCCAAACACCTTTTTCAAGGCCCTATTTTGACCTTTTCAAGCCCCAGATGCACCTTTATAGGCCCAAGTACCTTTTTCAGGCCCTTGAACCACCTTTATAGGCCCAAGCGCCTTCTTTAGGCCCCCAAAATGCCTTTTTAGGCCCAAATTCCTTTTTTAAGGCCCTATTTTGACCTTTTTCAGGCCCCCAAACTACCTTTATAGGCCCAAGTGCCTTTTTCAGGCCCTCGAAATGCCTTTTTAGGCCCAAACGCCTTTTGTAAGGCCATATTTTGACCTTTTCAAGTCCCAGAAGCGCCTTTATAGGCCCAAGCGCCTTATTTAGGCCCCCAAACCGCCTTTATAGGCCCAAGCACCTTTTTTAGGCCCCCAAAATGCCTTTTTAGGCCCAAATGCCTTTTTCAAGGTCCTATTTTAACCTTTTTTAGGCCCTCGAACCGCCTTTGTAGGCCCAAGCACCTTTTTCAGGCCCCCAAAATGCCTTTTTAGGCCCAAACACCTTTTTCAAGGCCCTATCTTGACCTTTTCAAGCCCTAGAAACACCTTTATAGGCCCAAGCACCTTTTTCAGGCCCCCGAACTACCCTTTTAGGCCCAAACACCTTTTTCAAAGGTACTATTTTGACCTTTTTTAGGCCCCCAAAATGTCTTTTTTTGGTCCACATACCTTTTTCAAGGCCCTCTTTTGGCCTTTTCAAGACCCTGCTTGAACTCTTTTAGCCATCACAAGCCTTGTGTAGGTCCCAATGCCTTTTCCACACCTCATAAACATTTGTCTCATCACACACCTAGAGAAATGTCCCCACATTTTGTCTTATTATTGTCTGTCATACTTGCTAAATCTACACCGACATTCTCGCCTACGAGTCATGGTTACCCTTACTCTACACATTGTATTGTTCCCACTTTTACAAGAGTCAAACTATTTCATTATTTATCACAAAAACACAAAAACATTCAAATATATATCAAACATCCCAAAAACATTTAAATATTTGACAAAAACACAAAAACATCCATATATCTTCCATAAAATCCCAACAACAAAACATGCGATTGCATTACAAACAACATCCATTGTCCCTTTGATTGCCACAACAACAAGCACACACTTTTTTATTCTCCTACGAAAACAACAACATTATTCCATTTAATCAAGATAAATTCTCTCGCTTCTACTCTGGATAAATCTAGAAAAAGAGCAGAACAACATTCCAAGGTGAAACCGAATGTTGGTCCTCCAGAAAAATCTGGAAGAAGAACCACTAAGAAAACTAGAGAGTTAGAAAGTATGCAAAATATTGTTGATGGCAGGTAGGCAACTATTCTGAATTTTACCCCTAAAAAATAGATATGAAAATCATTATTTGGTCTATTAGGGGGTTGAACAGTATTCATAATCTGGATATTGTTAGGATTTTGTTACATAACAAAAGCCTGAGTTTCTCCTACTTCAAGAAAAAGTGCTAGAGAAAGAACGTTTCTAAGGAAGTTGTGACTAGAAGAACAAATTTGATTAGCAATCCTAGGTGATTTTCCTGGTCTGGGAGGCTTCTCTAGTTGCCTCACTTTCTAGTCTATTTTCTTTCCAGGTTCCAGTGTCCTTGCTGGTTTCTCTTTTTGAACACTTCTGTTGGTTTTAGGTCCCTACTTGACCTGGTTTAATTGTACTACTGGTTTTAGGTCTATTTAAAACCTGGTTGAGCTTCATGGTATATCTTTCTTTTTGATGTAAAGGGTTTCAGGGCCCCTTCAAAACCTGCTTTTACCTTAATCTAAAACATTCCATTTAACTAATAATGTTTGGAAGATTTTTTATTCTAGCGTCCTTGGGGGAGGTGGCAAGACAGGGTGTCCAATCAATGGCATTCCTTCAGATCCAGTCCTAGATGATGATTCCCCTAGAGTCATCCTCACACTTGCCCAAAGTGTATCCATGGGGATCGGGATGTTAACATGCCTCAAGAGTGTGTCTATCTGCTCCATAAAATGTTTTTCAAAGTATACAACTCCTCTCCTTTGCTCCAAAGGGATCGCTTGGTGATATAATCCCATGTAGTATGCCGCCTCTTGTGCAACCCTCACTAATTGCTCCATGACATCTTTCATTTCTGCCCATAGTCTTTCTGCTCCTGGAATAGTTGTTGTCCTTTGCACAATATCGAATTCTCTTTCATATCTATTCGCTAGCATTTTCATTGAATCCCTCTCATATTTCACTATATTCAACTAATTTTGGTACCATGTAATGTGTACATTACTTGCATTCATCTACTCTTATGACCTCCGTGCTAAACTATTGGTCTCCACTGCTGACTCCTTGAATGCTTCTACTTGCAATCGTAGGAGCACTAATTCATTTTCACATCTCTCCATCACCGCTCTCTCAGCTACCAAAGTCACCTCCACAGTCTCCACTCTTGTTTGCTCCATCATTAACATCATCCCTAGGCGCTCAACTTCCATCTATGCACCATCCTCTTGTGCTCTTTCAATTAGGCCTTGAAAGAAATTTGCATCTTTCTCCACCTAGTTAGCTCATTCTTTTTCCACTGCCAATGCTTTCTCCATCACCACCACTGCATCTTGAGCCACTTGTACTGCAACATCAAATTGCAATGCTTGAAATGGCCAAAATACAAACAACACTGGGTCACCCTTTTGTTCCCTAGAGCTCTGTATCATATCCCCTAAACTACTTTTTCCCTTCTTCCATAAGACCACTGTTTGTTGCATCATGGATCTTTGTTCCTCTTCTGGAAGAGTCTCTTCTATAGATGGCTAATCTTCTACACTTGTTCCCTCTAACAACACTCCCACACTTGGTAAGTTTGTCTCCTTCTCTTTTTCCCTCGACTCTGTTTGTTGCATTACACCTTCTGCTAATAGTTGCAGCAAGATTGGATCTTCTTCTTCCTCTTTTGGCTGATTTTGAATTGGATTAATTTTGCTAGCCTCCACCACTCCCTAATCACAATGCCGCACACTTCGATATGGCAAGGTTTCTCTTCCTTCTTGTTGGCTCCACTTTATGCCCCGCTTCTGCCCTCGCAACCATTTCCTTTCTCCTTGGCTTTCATTTTCCTCTTCACTCCATCCCCCCATTCCTCCTTCTACCACCTCTGGCATTTTTTGCCTCTGCTCTTGTGAATCAGCCATTGGTATTTCACTCATAGCTTAATAATCCGCTCACACTTTTCTTATGCTTCAGCTAACACTTCTTGTTGTTGGGCTTTCATCAAATTCACTCACCTTTTATAGAACCAACAACATTCTCCATAGCTTCCATTAAATGCTATCAATATCTTCGACAAAAAGCTTCAATACCCACCATCGTAAT
Source organism: Cupressus sempervirens (assembly GCA_028749045.1). Lineage (NCBI taxonomy): Eukaryota > Viridiplantae > Streptophyta > Pinopsida > Cupressales > Cupressaceae > Cupressus > Cupressus sempervirens. The sequence goes on along the minus strand of CM053786.1, from coordinate 849,856,438 downwards.
AGTCAAGTCAGCAACCACCTCTGTCCTTTCCACACCTCACCTCCCCTATAGTAATAATATGCTTTATCCTATCTCTTTCCACTAGCTTCTCATCCCACACTTTTCATCACACTATCTCCTCATCCCTAGATTTTCTTCTACTAACCTCATCTTTATCTTTCCCACCACTATCCTATCACGCTAAGCTTTTGTATGGTACTCCCTTGTAAATACTTTGGTTTTGTCCACTTTAACATCCTTGCATGTTGTCCTTCGCTTGGTATCATTGTATATCTCTCATCTCTTTGCATCCATTCATGCTTGATCAAAAAATAAAATAAAAATAAAAATTTGTAGTTCTCTTGGTTAGGTGCTTTAGCGGATCCTCGTACAAGATCCCTTGGCATCAAAATGTTGTCCTAAATAGTTATGTTTTCCCATTTGATCCTAGTCCTTGATATTATCGATAGATCCTTGTAGGATGCATCCTTCCTCTCGTCTGATCTTGGTCCCTCAGTATCTAGTCCTACCGATCTCTTTGGCAAAAGGTTACTTTTTCATGGATTTACATTTTCTTTCGATTTATTTTCTTTTCAGGATTTCACGTTTGGTTCTTAAAATATCTCTTCCAAGTGATTTGGGTTGTTCCCTCCTCATGGTCACCATGATCTTTTATATCATGGTGCACTATGAATGGGGCAATTCAAGAGCAAGGTTTTGATCAAGTCTTTTTCATTTTCTTTTCTACTTGTGAGTTAGTCGGATATGACCCTTGCATAGTCCAAACATGTGATCAATGTGGTTACATGGTGCACTTGGGAAATACTGTTTACTTGTGGGTTATCCAGTTTCATTTCCACTTTAATTCTTTTGGGATTCATGTGTGATGCTGGGGCAATCGTTGCATGTTTGTTTCATGTCAGTCTTATGTAATATTGGTAAAAAGGCCTTGATGTTCTTAGTAATCTTGGCATATTCCCAATATTCCTATATCAAAATAAGTGCTCAACTACATGGTGGCACTCCCTTTTGGAACACCCATGCACTCAAGCTTCAATGGATTACTTTACACTCCTATCTTATCAAAATATTCCATCCTATCCAAGCATCCCATCTAATTAGTCTTTCAATCATAATCTTAGCTACTTCATCAATCATAATCATAGCTCCTTCATCAATCATAATCATAGCTCCTTCATCAATCATAATCTTAGCTACTTCATCAATCATAAATCATATTTCCTTCATCACTCATAATCATAGCTCCTTCATCAATCATAATCATAGTTCCTACATCAATCATAATCGTATCTCCTCTCAATCTCATGGTATCCAATCCTATATCAATCATAATCATAGCTCCTTCATCAATCATAATCATAGCTCTTTCATCAATTGTAATCATATCTCCTTCATCAATCATAGTTATAGCTCCTTCATCGATCCTAATCATATCTCCTTCATCAATCATTATCATAGCCCCTGCATCAATCATAATCTTAGTCATCACCAATCATAAATCCTTGACTCATAATCTCCCTAAATCTCCCATCTTCCAAATCACTTCCCTAGGTTCAAATTTAAAAAACCAATCACCCCCCCCTCTCCCCCCCCTCTCCTTGTAGCTAGTGTTCTTACCCATTAGCTATCCTTGCGCCCAAGGTTTTCCTCTGTATCATTCTCCCATAGTGAGAGTATGTGCTTCCTTGAACCACCTCTCTTAGCCACTCTTAGTCCTCCTGCTCACCCTAGATTCTTGTACCTTTCAAGAAGCTATCGGGCCTCACCTTCTCTCCTTGCCATCTTCTTGAGGGGGTATCACACAGTTTACTCTCTCCTCTTCTATTCAAGACTGGGGCAATCATGTTGGTTTCAAAGTTTTTTTCATATCATCTATCTTCAAACTTCTTTGAAATAGTATTGTTCCAACACTATCTCAAAGAGGGGCAAAATGTAGACACCTAAATCTGATTACATCACTTAAGTAATCCTATTTAATCATCTCCTAAGGCATCATTAATTATTTATTTAATATTTAATTAATCTATTGCCATCCCCTAGTTAATTAGTTAATTTAATTAACTATAGCCCAATTGATAAAATTAAAAGATCACGCAAAATTAATTTATCAATTAAATCCCTATTCCTCTATTAAATTGAATAAATCCTCAAATCTATTCAATTTAATTCTATATCCTCATTTTATTAAATAAATCATTTAATAAAATATCTAAAATCTTAAAAGCCTCCCTAAACCCTATCCTAACCCCTAATCCAACCCATTCACACATACTAACCTCACTTAGCCACCTAACTAATGCATCACATCAAATCTAAGCCACTTGCCCCCTAATCCCCCTCTAATCCAAGCCTAATCTTCACTCTAACCATGTGCAAAACCTTAATCCTAGATTAAGAATTTCTAACCCAAGCCAAATTCAAGACTTCCACCCACCTCCCATTTTAATATACAAACAAAGACTTCATCCTCCATTTAAAAGTCAAAACTTCCACCCACCAACCATTTTAATATTCAAACAAAGACTTTATCCTTCATTTTAATATTCAAACAAAGACTTTACCCTCTATTTTAATATTCAAACAAAGACTTAACATCCTCTTTTAATATATTCATATAAATACTTGACCTACTCAAACCACTTGCCTCTTAATCTCATCCCAAGCTAAGCCTAATCCCTTCCTTAAGCATGTGCACAACTTTAACCAAGGGTTAAGAAAGTACTAAACCAAACCAAAGTCAAAGTTCCACCCTTAAAGTCTTGCATTCCTATTCAAGAGCCTTAAAGGCTCTTTAAATACTTTTTATACCTATTTTCCACACTCATCCTCCCTTTTCTTCCCTCATAACTTCCTCTAACCACCTATCTTGACCATCTTCCCTGTCCAATCCCTTTGTAACACTTGTCACAAGGCTAGAGCTTTGAAGAAGCATAATCCATGTGCTCTCTTCTTCTTGCATCCTAGCCCTCCTTAACCAATTCCCCTTCCTTGCATCCCAACCCTCCATCTCACTACCCCTTGGCCTATAAATGAAACCCTCTCCCTTCACAAATACAATCCACTTCTATTGCTAATGTTATAATGCTATTTTGAGAGACTAAGGACTATCAAAATACCATCATAATGGAAAAATCCAGCCACAAATCCATTGTGAATCATATCCTCCATTGAAGATTGAGCAACGTCATTGAGCATACATCCCATCTTATGGACACATCTACGCATCAAAGGGAAGATTGCTTGGTTTAAGAGGTCTGCACATTTTTAGGCTACTTTGGTATTTTAATTATCTTTTTTCTAATCATATATGTGAGTTAAATCTATTGTTTTGAATGTTTTGGTTCTCCATTTTATTCCTTTAAGCACTAGTTTTACAGCTCTACAGTGGTTAAGTGACAAAATCTGGAAGCAAAGAAAATAGCATTTAAGGAGGAGATGGAACATGTTTTGTTAAAAATTAAAGTTCACTGAGATAATAAAGAGGGGTGGGGGGTGGGGGCGGGGGTGAATCAGTTATACACTTAAAATAACTCTCAATATCTTCTTTAGTTATGAAATATGTAAACAATATATGCAAGAACCATAGAAAGATAACGATATACAATAACCCTAGATTTGTTAAGTAGGGAAACCCTTGATCAAAGGGAAAACCCTGGTGGGAATTATGCCCACAAGATGATGCGCTAATATAAAAGTTTCTTGTGAAAGAATGGACCTTTTTGGAGTCAATGAAATAAAATCAATACATATGAGTCCCTGCTAGGAGATTTCAGTTAATCCCCCTTAGAAGATTCGAACTCTGCTATGAGTTGTGCTAACCCTGTTAGGAGTTGAGAGGAAAATAAATAGACCCATTGTTTAAATAAATTCAATACTATCCTCACTAAATAATACAAGTGTACATCAACAACTATCCAGTAGTAACTTATCTTGCCAAATATAGTTCCTTTTAAGCTCACCGTGCCTCTAGTACATCAATATCTTCTCTGATCCAAAAGACAATCACATTTAAGCTAGCACAATTAAATTACATAATATGACTACGTATCACACTATCCGCACTGGGTACCTATCCACAAGGAAATACCTTTCCTTTATACCAAGTCCTTGAATAAATTATTGAGTCGATCTTGAGGCTTTCCTAATTTACAATAATAATATAGGACCAACTTAAGATATTGCAATACACGTTACATTACAAAATTACATTTTTCACAATTACAAGCAATTTGGAGGCTCACAGTCTTCATAACTTTACACTTGTTGATCATTTGAATAAGCATGTTAAACCAAGTTATCTTCAACATATCTTCAACCTCTGCCTCATCTCGTAGAACCAGATTCCATCTCTGTTAGGAGATAAAAATCCAAACAACAATAACCACTTTTTTGAAATGTTGTTTGGAAGTCAGCAAATTCTTCATAACTCTGTCAAGTCTTCATATTTTTGTGCATTCTCTTAGCTGTAGCACTTTGACACACTCTTGAACTTCTCTATAAGTAAGCATAAGCTAATCTTCAATCCTCAAACCACAAGAATCCAATCTCTATTTGCTTCTTTATGAGTCTTCACAAAATAATCAGTATGTTGACATCAATGACAAACTCTATCATGAATGCAACATATAACCACTGAATCATGTCTCCAACAGTGCTAGGACACTCTCCCATAGGAATACCATCAACATTCATGCTAACAATCTTCCCCTTTGGCATTAATGGTAGCCTAGATGGAAAACATCTAAGTTCTATAAACACCAAATATATCTCTTTTGCATTTTCTCCCCCACTCATATCACCCATGAATGTAACCAGAAACAAGGAAGGTTTTAATCTCCCCCATATATAATTCTCTTCATCAATCAATATGAATCTCCCCCTCGAGCGCATTTCTCCCCCATAAAATGTATCATGTATAATAATACTCATCTCTCCCAAAGGATAATCTTTCATTTGTTATTCTCACCCCAAACATGCATATCAAAGGTGTTGTTATAATGATTTGGAATAACTAAGAGGGGGAGGGGGTGAATAAGTTATCTCTAGGTCCATATGTACCAATTTAACTTTCTATAACTTTAAAAAAATTAATCAATCTCATATACCCACTTGGTCTCTATAACGCATCATCAACTACTTAACATTTCATATAATATCTTAATTGACTGTCTCTATATGCGTCGTCTTCCAGTAAATAAGTTGCTATAACATAGCATGTAAAAAAATAACATCCACTTATGAAAATAATGCTTTGATACTAGGATTTACTGTGAAAACCTAATTTGGAAAAAAATCACCATGTAACATGCTACCAGTTTTTCACTCTTCTAAAGTAAGCTTAGTTATGAGCTAACCCTGTTAAAGGTTATACAACACACTATTAAATGTGACCCTGTTAAAGGATTTAATACCCCATTAGGAGTGGCCTTGTTAGAGGACTTTAGACCATTCTATTAGAATGTCACCTTAATTAAAGGAGTTACAAAATGACTATTAGGTCAACCTTGGTTAAAGTATTTTAGGTTGACATAATAGTTAGAATGTAATAGTAGGTTTGATCTATAAAGTACAACTCACTTTGAAAATTTTGATCTCCATTCACTCATCTGATATTTTATTGACTGGCCTCCATTGACATCTCCATCACTGATCTACTTGGCATCTCCTCAAGTAATCACTCTTCACAAACTCTTTACACTTCACCTCTGCTATTCAGCTCTTCAAAAATTCTCCTCAAGATCGCCAATAAACAATGAACCGACCTTCAAATTCATTCCTTATGCCTCCTAAAATAGGTAATTTTGATCTTTGGCTACTTAAACATCACTGTTTATCTTAGGGTTAGGCCAGATTCATCAAGTCTGTCCATCTTTTTGTTCTCCTTTTTCTTCTAGAAACTTATGATCAAATCCTTTCCTTTGATTGCTTAACAAACTATCCTCATGCATTAAATATGCCAACTCATCAATACTTATCTTCTATGCCTTTAAATAATTCAAAATTTTAACTGTGTTGGCTTCAAAATCAAATCTTTCTCAAATTGTAACTTTTTCTATCATTCGATAATTATTGTGTTCTTTAGCTCAGTCATCTTTGTTTAACTCAAAAATCACTATAATATCTCTCTTAGCATCAACATGCTTTCTTGACCAATACTATGCTAGGTCACAACTACACTTCTTCATACATATGTTTGACAGTAACTAACACTCGACTTGAACTGTTTTGTTGAGTTTCTACTTAAGTTCCTTAATTTTTTGCTCCATCTCCTTCATTGACTGTTCAATAATAATACTCAATCAAGCTTATCCTTTTGACTTATTTAAACTCAACTTCATCCAACTATCTTCTACACTTCATTATTGATTGAACAATACATTATCTAGTCAATGACTAACTTATCAAGTGCCCATTGTGTTTGCATGATACTTAACACATCTCAACTCAACCTTTCACTAGGTCATCTCATAGTCTCTTCTTTTCAAATCCTCTTCATCAATCAATTGATATGACATTCTATACTATTAGTAAATGTATCTCTAGTATTTTTGACACTCTATCTTACCAATAGGTTTGACATCAATGACAACATAACAACTGCTCCAATTGTAGTTTCCAATAGTTTTTCATGTACATATCTCTCCCCCATTGACATCAATGATAAAGACATCATTATTCCACTTCTCAATTATGATTTACAATAAGCCCAAGGGTCTAAAGACATTTCTGAATACCAGTACCAAGAGTCCTTCATGACTCAACTCAAACAAAGATACTCCCCCATAGAAGAAGCATCAAACATCTAGTTGAGATAAAAGAAATAGTGTTATGTTACAACTAGATTGATGCAATCTCTGCATCAACCATTTAAATATAGGTTAGGGCATAACCCCAAACACACCTCTCAAGTACTCAAATATGCCCTTTGCCAAAGGTTTTGTAAATATATCTTCTATCTTCTCTTTTGTGCTAACATAATCCAATCTAATTCTTTCTCTACAACATTTTCTCTTAAAAAGTGATACTTAATAGATATATGCTTTGTCTTTGAATATAAAAATGGATTCTTTGACATACTCACTATACTTGTGTTATCACAACATATGATAATAGGCTTTGTAAACTCGATCCCAATGTCTTTTAACATTTTCTTAATTCAAATTATTTGATCACAACTATTTGCTATTGCTACCTACTATGCTTCTATTTGTACTTTGTGAAATGTAATCTTGTTTCTTGCTTAGCCAATAAACCAATTTTCATCCCAACAAGAATTCTCCACCACTGGTGCTCTTTATTTCATCTACACTTCCCATCCAATCCATACCAGTGTACATAGAGTAAAATCATATGATCTGTAGTACCATAATCCATAATCATGCCCACCTTTCGAATATCTGAAAGTTCTTTTTACTATTACATAATGTGTCTCTTTATTATTTTTCTAAAATATTGCCACAATTCTAACTACACTAGCTATATTAGATCTAGTATGTGTCAGATATTCCAATCCACCAATCATAGATTAGTACCTTTTTGTCCAACAACAGACAATTTACATCCAGTTACCATATGTGTTCCAATAAGTTTACAACTTTCCAATCCAAATATCTTCAATAGATCTTTAAGATACTTATCTTGTGATATGAAGATACCATCTTTGTTTTATACAATTTGCAATCCCAAGAAGTATATCATTTCACCAATCATACTCATTTCAAAATCCTTCTTCATCTCCTCCAAAAATTCCTAACTTGCTTCATCATTACCTTTCACAAATTCTAATATTGTCAAATACTTATCCAATCTTGGACACTAGGCTTTGGGTTCTTGTTTTAGTCCATACAATTCCTTTTTCAATCTACAAACCATATCATATCTCTTAAAGGAAAACCATGAGTCTGCTCAATGTATACCTCTTTTTCAAGTTCACCATTTAGAAAAGCTAACTTGACATCAATTTGATAAACTATGAAATTCTTGTTAGTTTCATATGCCAACAACATTCTTATTGCTTCTAATCTAGCAACATGTACAAAAGTTTTTTCAAAATTAATTCCTTCTTGCTATGAATAACCTTTACATACAAATCTTGCTTTGTTTCTTACAACCTCGCCTTGTTCATTCACCTTGTTTCTAAATATTAGTTCCAACAACCTCATGATTCTTAGGTCTAAGAACCAACTCCCATATTTTGTTCTTTTCAATTTTCTCTAGTTCTTCTTTCATATCTTTTATCTGATAATCATCCTTGTAAGCTTCTCAATATTCTTAAATTCAACTTGAGAAATTAAACGCAGTTCTTCTTGTAATTTATTTCTTGTCATAACTCCTTTATCCTCAGTTCTAATGATTTGTTCAACATGGTGCACTAGTAAATTTGGACAAAATTTTTGATGAATTTTGGTCAAAATTTCAACCTAGGTTGGTCAAAATTTTGACCAAGTAGTTCATGGTAATTTTTCTTGTCAAAATTTTGACAAAATGCAAAAATTAAAATTTTTTTGACAAATTTTTTGGTCAAAATTTTTACCAACCTACAAGTTGGTCAAAATTTCAACCAATAAATTTTTCAAAATTTTTAAATTTTTGCTAGCTCTAATTTTTCATTGTTGGTTGAAATTTCCACCAATGTTTGGTCGAATTTTTTTAGAATTGGTGGAAATTTTGACCAATTCTTGGTAGAAAACTATCAAGAATTGGTCGAAACTTCCACCAATGTTTGGTCAATTTTTTTTTAATAATTGGTGCAAATTTTGACCAAGTCTTGGTGGAAAACTATCAAGAATTGGTCAAAATTTCCACCAATGTTTGGTCAAATTTTTATTTAATGCTGTATCAAGCAATTGTTTCTTATCCAAGCCATTTAATATGTAACCTTTTAAATCTCTGCAAAGATAAAGTTAGAGCAGGAGAATTTTTCTTCTCAAAGGTGTCCTCTGATTGTAAAGCATCCATTCCATTATTCTCTTGCTCCAACTTTATCTTTGCAAAGATTTAAAAGGTTGTAAATTAAATGGCTTGGATAAGAAACAATTGCTTGATACAACATGGAACAAATCTACATTTATGCATAGAGAGATGAATCAAAAACATATCAAACTTCTTGTCATCCTAAATTTGATTCTGTTATACTTGAAGATGAAAGTAGATGAACTCATATAAGGAATTAAATGTATCATCTTTGGTCATACTAGTCGGTTTAGGTGTTTAATTTCAACTTGAAGATGCCTTGATGCAATTTCAGCCACATTTTCTCTTCTCAAGGAACCTATCAAGGTAGCTTCCAATGACTTCAATTGTAGAATATGAGTCCAAAAAAAAAACAAATATTAGACTTAAACTACAATCATCCTTTTTCACTTATTTTCTATATAAGTACACATTATAAACCTTTTCCATTTGGCATTTACCACTATATAAATATGCACTATTAGACTATAGATAATGTGGAATTAAATTAAACTGCACCTTCTTACTAGATATAGGGCTCCATATAGAATTTAGTTTAGGCAACAAGTGAAGAGAGAAATTGGGAGCCTCAAATTGTAACTAGGCACAATAGTCATATTTCCTTCACCATTATTAGGTTTACTCTCTGAAAATATTTTTGATCAAAATGATAGAGATCTTGAAACATTTTGATGTTTAAAGAAATTAAGTTCCTCCTATATTATATCCCCTCTAAACATCAACCTTCCTCCTCTAGCTCCCAACTCCAAAGTCGATGCACTGAACTTTGATTCTAAGCCATTGTTTGTTTTAGTTTATATGATATGTATAGTTGTGGTTCTTAAACTCTGATGCTTATAGGGCCATGTCTCTGATTTTGGCCCTAGTAGATGACACACCCCTCTATTCCTAGAGATATCATAATACCATGTGGCTTATAATATGACAATAATGTAGAATTTTATTCATAGTTATGCATCATCCTAGCATGTTTACTTATCATGTGTTCTAGACGAAAATGTTTTTAGTGTTTTCCACAAGCCCTTATTCAGTCATTTCTTCTTTTGTCTGTAGCATTGATACTTGAAAAAACATGGGATGTTTTATATTCAAATCAATAGATGAGAGAGGCACAAAGAAAAAGTCAGGGAATGGTGGGGAGATTGTTGTTTTTGTGCTAGGCCTACACACTCAAAAAAGCATTGACTTTGGGAGATCACTTAATAGCTATTTGTCACCAAACTTGATTGCCTACCTTTCAGACCTTAGGATGCGCCTTGTTGTCATGGCAGTAGGAGAGGGTTCAACTACAACCAAACCAATGAGAAAGACAACAACCCAACATGGTAGGTTTTGTTTGTGACTGTTATACTGAGAAAGTTATTCCATCCTTAGCTATTGTAGAGTGTAGCTTGGAAAATTAGCTTGCATGAAAAACTATATCCTAGCTATATAGTGGTTGGAGCTACTGACTAAGTTATTTCACATCATCATTTCTAGGTGGTTCTACTTTGGCTGATCTATAGCAGGCTCTTGATGATTATCTACCTATTTTGCTAGGATTAACCAAGGAAGGTAACTTACATATTGGTTAGATAATTTGCTCACTTGCTCACGATCTTATTTTATAAATATGAAAACTCTGAAGAATTTTGGAAATGGGTAATTCAAGAATAAAGAGGCATATTTACCAATGAAACCTAATGTTTCTGGCTACTCATTAACATTATTTGAGCACATGAATGGAGAGAATGAAGTTGTATACTGATTGATGTGCAACTTGATTAACATTTTAGTAAACTAATATTTTTGCAAGAAGTCAAATCAAAGATTTGGTAGAATTTATTTGGGCCAATTAGGAGGAAAATGAATAGGCTAGTGCTAGTTCTACGGGGTAGTTTTGTAGCCATTTATATTTTTTTAATGTTTCATAAAGCATAATTTTCTTGCTCTTGTGATACCAAGTTATTAAACATTTATGCACAACCATAGCTCATGAAAATATTTACTTTTCAGGAAACAACAATATCAAATGTGTGGTATGAGGTTTTATCTATTCTACACATGATGGCTATGCTATCTTCACAAATAATTTTTTACTGATTCCAAAAGCTTATAGTGATGGTTACCAGCCAAAGGTGATAGAAGGTTGGTTTGTGAAGTTACATGTCCTTAACATCTCCTGAAGCATCATCATTTACAATAGCCTGATAATAAAAAATAATTGGTATTGTGATAATTAGTTGAAAGACAAAAGGATGAATTCAGGATGTATTCAAACAATATGAACTTGAAGTAGGATGCATTCATACATTGTTTTGAATGATTTTGGGTCATTGAGAAAACTTAAATGTGCTCAACGTCTCATTTTTAGAACTGCCAATATAGAGTCAATTGTTTAGATATTGCATCATCTTTTCAGTTAATAACGAAAATACAGATGTTAAGTGCTTATAAAAGTTACATCTATGATGAGGGAAAAACTAGACACAAACCATAAAGATGGACTAATATTTGTTATAATTGTTGTTTTAGAGTTGCCACCTAGTGAATCCTATAAAAACAAAGGAGTAGCTTGCATTACAATTAGATTGAAAAAATGAGAAAAGGAAAGGCTTGCTTCACATTAATTTGCCCCAAAAAATAAAATAAGAATTTTGATCTGAATTTTGTGATCAACAAGAATCTGAATTCGTACCTTATGACTTAGGTAATAACTTATCATCACTATTCTGAAGACTACTTTAGTAACATACAAGTCTTGACATCAATTAAATAATTTGACATTTATTAAAACCTCCTAGAGTAAAAACATGTCCAAACAAAACATGATAGATTGTTTCACTATGGTCTAACTAGTGCTTAAAATTCGATACAGTTTGTAACTATTGTGCATATAATTTATGTTTTTTAAGGAATTTATGTATTGATTTGAGTTGGTAAGCCACAAAATCCAAGTGAAAGTTGGGGCTCTAATGTTTTTACTTTTAATGTGCTGATAGATAGTCAAACATCATACATAGGTTTCAAATTAAGAAACATAACCTATGAAAATCTCAATTTCCAATTCTTGCCTTTCTAAATATGAGTTTCTCAATAGATGGATTTTCAAAGCTGTCACCATGAAAATAAAAAAGAAGCCATTAAAATTTAAAATGTTGAATGTACACAAAAATGACTTGATTTTTCATGTATCCTAAATATAGCCAAAGTATTACATCAGAATTTAAAGGCACACCACCACTTGCTCCAGCTTGTGATGAACCTTGGCAACAACACCAATTTAATTCAGACACTTGTAGCCCATGTCTCTCTCGAGAAAGAATAATAAAGTCACATATATTACCTTTTGATGGTGTAGCAGTGGCTTGACCACTTCTAGATGTTCTAATCATTTCTGAAAGCTTTTTCTTTCTTACTTCATCAAGTTTTTCCAATGATCTTTCGAAAGGTCTCATTCCAACAAACTAATGCAAAACCACAAGTCCAATGAGCATCAACCTTAAAAAAATCCAAAATAACATATATTGACATTGGCATACCTTTTCCATAGTTTCCAATACTGAAAATGCAACATCTCTAACTTATGGAGCTCCAACATTTAGGCATTAACAATAATAAACCAAAAACTATTACGATAATGGTCAAAACTGATAGAGATGCATACCCAACTCACACAAAATTTATGCAATAGTATTTAAGAAACTAATATGTATAGACATCATTTCTATATATGGTACTTTAGTATGTTAGAAAAACTAAATTAAAACAATCAAAAGCATTTGCATACTAATTGAACATAACTTCATAAGAAACAAAGTGAAGTTCTCAAATGAGAATATGAGCCATGGATAGGCTCTCTCAATGAGGATGATCACTTAATGTAGAGATGTGTCTAATAAATAAGATGGCTTGATTATGTATGTATGCTCAAATGCTCAAATGGGCTTCAATGGAGGATTTTTGATAGATTTTGGTGAATGTATTTGATGTAAAAATGACTTCTCAAAATGGCATTATGGCTTTACTTTCTAGATTGTGTTCAAATGGCTTGGGAGAGGATTCCTTAAATAGGCAAAGGGCTTGAGGGATCAAGGGCTAGGATGCAAGGATGAGAGAAAGCTTATGGAAGGTTTAGATTGAATGAGAGGAGAGCACATGGATTGTGCTTTCTTACAGCCAATCAATGAGTGACACATGTCACAGGGTCATTGGTTAGAGCAAGAGGGGTTGAGGGATCAACAAAGGAGGCTCAAAGCTCATAAAGACCCTCATAATGGCTTGTAAGAGCAATGAATGGGCTTGTAAGAGTCATTTATGACTTTGTGGGCTTCATAAAGTTTTATGGTTGGGATATTTGTGAGAGAGTTGAGATATTTTGACTTGGGTTGTATTAAGAAAGTCTTAAGCTTGACTTAGGAATGTGCAAATGATTAAGGCTTGGATTAGGCTTGGGTTAAGATTAGATTAGGCTTGTTAGAGATGGGCAAGTGGATGACATTTAATGAGGGTGGGTGAAGGAGGAGATATTTGTTAACTTTGGCTTGGGTTAGCAAGTCTTAACCCATGTTTAGGGAATGTGACAAGGTTAGGAGGGGATTAGGATTAGGATTAAAGATAAGGATTGACATCTTCTAGAAGAGTCTAGGCTTTGGATGAGAATGAAGACTTTCTAGAAGAGTTTAGAACTTCCTAGGATGAGGATAAATAAGGTTTTTAGAAAATAAATAAAGTTTTATTTATTTTAAGGGTTTTGGTTGAGGAGATATTTATTAAAATATTTTTAATAAACATGAGGATTAATATTTAATCTTAATTAAATATTTTGAGTTGGGATTAGGGGTAGGAAATGATGAGATTAGCCTTTAATCAAAATTAAAGAAGGATTAGAAAATTTTGGAAGAGGTTAGTGGTCTTAAAAAAATTGGCCAAGTTTTGGGCAAAAAATTAATTTATTATTTATTTTTAGAATTTTTGGTCAATTTATTAATTAAATAATTAATAAATAAGGAAATAATGTTTAAATAAGATTTAAACATTTTTGGGAGGGATTCCTTAATTAAATATTTTTAATTAAGATAAAGGGATTTAATGGCATAAAAATTAATTATTTCATTAATTAAATAAATAATTAATAAATTATGATGTCATTAGGGACTTTTTTCAGAAAATAAAAATATTTTATTTTGTAAAAGATTTTTAGGTGTCTACATTTTGCCCCTCTTTGATGTGATGCTGCAAGTGGCATGGCATCAAAGATAAGAAAATAAGATGCCCAAGGCTAGAGTAGAAGAGGAGAGAATGGACTAGGAGATGCCCCCTCAAGAAGTTGGTGGGGAGAGAAAGTGAGGCTCGACGACTTCTTGAAAAGTACAAGAATTTGAGATAAGCAAGGAGACTCAAATTGGCAAAGAGAAGGGGCTGAATTAGCTCAAACTCTCACTATGGGAGAATGATAAAGGAGAATCAGATGCACAAGAGGAAGCAAGCTTAAGACTTTAGGGAAGGTGGAGGATGAAGGAGCGAAGCACTATAAAAAGGAATCTAGGATAGGGAGAAGGATGAGGGGATTATAAAGCTGATGCAATAGGATTTCAAAGAGTCAGATTGATGGAAGATGGGTTTCAAAGATCTCTAGGACTAGGATTGTGGATCTTGAAAGATGAGGCTTGGTGGATTGATTTTATTGGTGGATCCCTAAGACTAGGATTGTGGATCCCTAAAGCTAAAAGTGGAGATTGATTCAAAGAGATACTGATGCATAAGCTGGGGTAGGAGAGACAGATACTAGATATGGATGGGGGATAATGGAGATGAAGGGAATCCATTGAAGCTTTTTGAGCACAGGGATACTTCAAAGAGAAGTACCACCATGTAGTTGAGCACTAGATTTGCTATAGGACTATTGGTTAATTTCCAAGGTTACCAAGAACATCAATGATGTGTCACCAACCATCCAGAGGACTGACGGACTGACTCAAAATAAATAGACAAGGATTGCCCCAACATCACACATGAATCTCATAAGAATTAGAGTGGAACCATCACTGGGTAAGCCACAAGCAGAAAAGAAAAACAAAAAAAAGACTTGATCAAGACCTTACATCCAGATTGCCCCATTCATAGTATACCATGATATGGAAGATCATGGCAACCTTGAGGAGGGAACAAAAAGATTGTTTGAAAAAGATACTGCAAGACCCAAAAGGGAAGATTCCAAATAAAAAAAAAGCAAAAATCCAAAAGAGAACCATTTGCCAATGAGATGGGTAGGACGAGGTACTAACAGACCAAGATCAGACATGAGGAAAGCTATATCCTACAAGGATCTATCAAAGAGCACCTAAGCTGGTAGATTTGGATTAATGATGCACTTGGCAAGCTGAACTAAGAAGGATAACACTATAGTGATAGGCGATCTAGCTAAAGGATGCATTTGGAATAGCTAACCAAGATTTGTGTGATGTGTGCAAGATGCTGATCAAGGATGAACTAACATGAAAGTTGGATAGATACAATGGTACTAAGCTAAAGAGGATGTACAAGCTGAAGAACCAAGATATGGTACAAAATTACAAGTTGTTTTGGACAAGATTGGATATACAAGCTATGATACAAGCGTTGGATACAAGACTATTTACAAGTTGTACAGGAGCTTCAGATGATAAGATATCGGGATGGCTCAAGTTGGTGCAAGATGCAAAAGCTAAGGATGAGGTGATAGCGAAAGATATGGATTTGGCAGGATGCATCCAATGATGATGATAGATGTGTGACCAAGGATGGGGACAATGCTAAGGTTGGTGGTAGCTGAGCTGATAGATGGCACTAGAGTGAATGGCTAATGAGAGGATGACATTGGATTTACATGAGAATAGCCTAAAGTGAGATGCCAATGACAAGGGAGGATGGAAAAGACAAGATCTCCAAGGAATATGGTGCCCCCAATTAGAAGATGACATGCGAAAGGAGGGCTTACGATGGATGTGATAGGATTGAAGCTAGGATGGAAAAGCTGAAGGCGCTAGGGAAATGGATGATAGCGGGGATGATGGGGTGAGGTTGCAAAAGATAAGTGGATAGTGATAGATAAAAGTTGGAGGATGAAGGATAGGTGGATAAATTGGAAGATGGATCTGGATGGAAAGATGTGACAAAAAGCATGAGGATGATAGGCTAAGCTGGGGATGGCTGGATTACACATGACGCTTCTTTGCCAAGTTTTCATCATGGTACTTGTCCAAGGCACTTGAATTGCCAAGTTTTTACCAGTGGACGATTTATTTTTTTTTATTTTTTTGAATTTTTGACTTTGGACTTAGCTAGAATGATTTTGGCTTTCTTTAGCTATTTTTGGATTTTTGTGGGATTTTTCACTGGCTGTTGGAATGTTCAATTTTGTTGCTAGCTGTTGGTACATCGGATGTGTGATTTATGCAATAGATTAGATTAGATGGGATTGATGGTAAGAGATGGAGGGATAAAAAGGCTAGAAAGGAGCATGAGATGGGGATGCTTGCAAGATCAACATTGGCACATGTTGGGATGGGTGTGAAAAGATCATATGGGGGATAAATGGTAGATGCAAGCTTGATGGAGGATTTGTGGAAGCGCACTTGGGGATATAGGCACCCAAGATGGAGTGAGTAGATGGGGGACACGAATCACTGAATGGGGGATTAGCAATGGTGGATGCCATTATGCATTGGGTTTCAACTTTTTTCTTCCGGATCCACATGGTTTTGGATTTTGTTTTCATAGGCTTTTGCATTATTTTGCATTCTTTGATTGGATTTTGCCTTTTTGGAGTATGTCTTTCAGAATAGACATATGATTGCCTAGGATGTGGATTTTTAGCTTTATGCATTTTGAATTTGGCATTCACATTGCTGTGGTAAGCTTTGGGAAGATGATTAGGAGAAGCTTTGTGAGATGGAGAGGATATGGAAGAGCGTGTAGGGGGATGATGATGGATGATGTGCCCTGATATGTGCCTTTTTTGATCTTGCATAGGAATGGAGGGAATAAAATTTTTATGATGGCTGATAGGAGGATGGAGGATGGTAGATTTTGGGACATAGGGACCCAAAATGGATTTAGTGGATGAAGGGGGGATATGGTAGGTTGTTTTGGGTTGCAACGATGGTGGAGGGGGGATGACATGAGGTTTCTTGAAGGAGTGATGGGAGGTTGGCATGGTGGGCCTAGAGATAGGCTTAGTTTGGGGATGGAATGTACCAACACTTTTAGATGGTGAGCCTTTGGATACATATCCAAGACCATGAAATCCTAGATTCTTTTGTGCAATAATAGGCTTTCTAATTCCTTGTTCTTGTGGTCCTAAACCTTGACCTTGATAATGCCATCGATTGAGAATTTAAACAAGCTGAGGAAACTTTTTGCTTGTAGAAAATGGTAGAAGTGCTTTATTAAATGTATTGCAACGGGGAGATACTATTCTTAATTCTTCTACTGAGAGGGGGCCACCATGATGAATGTAAGTGTACCCAGAGGGTACATTATAGATGGTGGAATAGCCTGGGTAGGTGGTAAGATGGAAGCATGGAGTGGAGGAGATGGTAGGATAGGATCTTGATTTAGCTGATGGGATGAAAAGATATCCAGCAGTAGAGGAGGTATGCCTTGAGGTTTTGGAGATGGAGGGGATGGTGACTGCACTATGGATGGAAGAAATGGTATGATGATATCTTTGTTTATGCTTCTGGGGATGTCAACATCCTTTTGGGTAGGATCTTGATAGGATTGGATTGGAGTGGATGGTGCGATAGGAGGTGAAGGGATGGATTCTTCAAAGGCAACGGCTGGATAGATGGGAGATTTGTTAATGGAGATGGGTGAGTAGAAGATGGATGCATAAGGGTAATTATGGGAGATTTGGGAAATGCTTGGATGTCATGTGGATAGGATTTGGAGGGATTTGACAGGTGGTGGGATTTTGATGCTTGCGAGAAGTGGAAGGATTCTAAGCAATTTGATGGATGGTATGGGGATGATAGCTATGGGAGATGGAGGTGATATTATAGATGGGGAAGCTTCATCACTGACTACTTCACATGGTTGGATTAGATGACATGGCTTATCGATTGTTGCAGGCCAATTTTCTTGTATTTCCTCTAGGAGATTCTTGGGAGACTCATGTGTCAGAGGTGGAGGTGGTGGATTAACAAGAATAGCTAGTGTGATGGGGGTGGAAGATTGGAAGCTTGGTTGATTGGGTGATGGAGGAGAAGCTAGGATATGAGATGGCATGACTAGATAGTTTGGAGGAATGCTTGGATTTTGGGGGATGGTTGGTGGAAGGCATCTAAGGCTCTCAAGATACCCGTCATAGTCAACAAGATTTTCATCATCATTCGAATAGGATGTAGTGGGAGAAAGGACAATGTGACCAAACTCATCATGATAGGGTTGGGATTTCATGTTTTGATGATGAGTTAGATGAGGATGGGGTCTTGCATATGGATGAATATGGAACTTCATGGTTGGATTTGGATTAAGCACAGATTTTGGATTGGCTGATGAAAGATTTCCTAAGGAGAGTCAAAGTTGCATGATAGACCTAAGGAGGATTGGCTGGAGATTTTTGGCTTTCCTGTGGATAGAAGACTTCAAGGGTATGCTGTCAAAAAGTGAGAGTTTTGCTTTCCTATGTGTAGGATTGGTGGCTTTTGGTGTCAACTTGAGGATAGACAAATGATCCTATGGGCATGACATGAGATTGACCACTTGTGGATCCCAAACTTTAGCTTAAGGTGATGAGGGATGACAAGTGACAAGGCTAGATTACCATAGACAAAGCTTTGTCAAAGGGATAACCTTGGGGAGATTGAAGAATTTGGATAGATTGATTGGATAGAAAACTCTAGCAAAGTAACAACAATTCCTTAAAGGCTTGGGTGATTTTGGACTGGGTTGCTAGCTAGATGGGGGGATGATTTGGATGGACTTTGGATTTGGGATTGTTCTAAATCAAAGAACTAGATAGATTTGGTTGCGACGGGGGAGCTTGGATGATTTTCTGATGAGGTAGTGACTACGCTAAGTATGCCTTGAGCTAAGAGATTTCTTCTTTTCTAAGATTTTGACCAAAGTTGGGAAACATTCATTCAAAAGCTATGAACAAAAAAGCAGACAAAAGTTTGGAGCAAGCACGTCAAACACACCAACATCCTAGGAAGCTTTCTACAAGGATGAAATTTGGTTTAGCTAGAGAGTCCTTGATATACGGAAGGTACGTGAGGCCCAAATCCGTAGATGAAACCAAAAAGATGTCACACAACCGAGAGGAGCGGTAACCCACTTCTCCTCTTTCACTTCTTAAGGGTATAAAGTTCCTTGAGGCTTAGCCCGAGTGATAGAATTTTGATCCCAAGAGAGGTGTCTTTGGATTTACCTCCTGATCTTTATACTCCGCCGGAACGCTGGAGTTGAGGTCATCCCAAGGGGTGATGAAATACCCAAGTAGGCCTCCTAAAAGCTAAGACAAGATTTTGGATCCTAACCTTATGCACCCAAGATGGCCTTGAAAGACGACAAGGGGAGAGAAGACTTGGATGATCTTGGGCTAAAAGATAGAGTTCTTTTCCAACTAAAGCTTTAAGTTTTCTGATCTAGACCTTTTGAAAACACATGTGATTTAAGATGCGGAGTCCAATTTGAAATGCACCAAAAAAAGAGAAGTGATCAAAGAATGATTACACCAAGAAGATTTAGGGTCAACAAAAAGTAAACTTGTGTGCCCGGAGGCCCTCCACATCAAGTATTGATTGATTTTATTTAAGGCATTCAAGATTGAGTGTGAGTTTGTTTTAAGCCCAAAACAAAGATGTGTGTAAAGCTTGATTTCAAGTGCACACCCGGAGGCCCTCCACATCAAGATTTATTCAATTTTTATGCCCAAATGAAGTGTTAGTGAGACTAATGTGCATTCAACAAATTTTCTATCTTAGAGAAACTAATAAAAACTCAAGTGAGTGAAATTTGATTTTTGTAGAGCACTTAACACCTTCTTAGGTAGACCCATCCCCATATATGGCACTGATATTACAACCAGTGGTTAGAATGATGGGTGATTAAAGAGGGTGAGTCCAACAAAAAATTCACTCAAAGTGTCTTTATTTGTTTTTATAACCTAGAAAGTTTCTAAAATGTAGATTCTTTTTATGCCCTAAAAGATGAAGTGTGAGATATTGTAATGATTAATTGACCTTTTGCATTCAAGATTGGATTTGTTGTTTTAATCATGCATTCATAAAAAAAAAAAAAAACAAACTTGATTTTAATCCATGACACTCAAGAGTGATTTTAGCAACATGCATTCAAAGACAAGTGATTAAACATTCAAGTTTTTTCCTTTGAGCATTCAAGATTGAGATTTTGCATGTTGTTTTAAGAACTTTGAAGTGCTTTGTTTTAACCTTAGATCATTCAAGTTTGTTTTGGACTCAAAAGTGAAAATGACTCTTTGAACTTTGGTTTTCATTCAAGATTTTGTGTTCTAGTTTGCATGTTTTAAGCCTAAAAAATGATATTCCTAGATTGTTTTGATGCATGAAAAACCTAGGAAACATTCAAGATTTTTCAACAAGACATTTGTTTGGAACAAATAACAAAGCTTTTAGGACAATTTTGGCAACCATTTGGGACTCTTAGTTTTCATGAGATTTTTAAAAGAGCTTTAAAATATTTGCAAATGAGGTTCATTTTATCCTTGATTGATGCTTTGAGTTTGATTTAGATTTAGTGTGCACTTAGTGTCGATTTTGAACCTTTTGAAATGGAAACTTGAAGTTCTTTTTAAATTTCCAAAAATGAAGTGTTCTAACTTTGCATGAATGCATCTAAAACCTTGATGTTGCAAGGATGCAAATGATTGGATTGGTTTAGTTTCACTTGTTAAAAGATTTTTTTTTTTTTTGCAAATTTTTAGTTTTTAATGGATTTAAGTATGATTTGGGGGTTCATTTTAAGTACTAAAAAGAAGTGTGTATGATTTTTCTTCCTTAAAAAAAAAAATGGCCAAGATCTCCCACAAGAAGAAGAAGAAGAAGTAGATGGAATAAAAAGAATATAGACAAGAAGAGGAAGAAGAATTCCAAGTGCTATGTCCACCTATAAGCTTGAAAAATCTGCAAACACTATGAGATAGACTATGAGTTCCTTTGTCTTCTTCATGCTCATGTGGACTTACAAAACCAATTTATACAATCCTACCAATCACAAAACAAGAAAAATTAGCCAAAATTAGCAAATGACATACAAAACCTTACTAAAAAAGGTAATGAAGATGACCCATGCGGAGTCCCACCAGGCGTGCCAAAATGTATATGCTACTTCAGTATGTTAGAAAAACTAAATTAAACCAATCAAAAGCATTTGCATACTAATTTAACATAACTTCATGAGAGACAAAGTGAAGTCCTCAAATGAAAATATGAGCCATGGATAGACTCTCTCAATGAGGATGATCACTTGATGTAGAGGTGTGTCTAGTAGCTAAGATGGCTTGATTATGTATGTATGCTCAAATGCTCAAATGGGTTTCAATGGAAGATTTTTGATAGATTTTGGTGAATGTATTTGATGTAAAAATGGCTTCTCAAAATGGCATTATAGCTTTACTTTCTAGATTGTGTTCAAATGGCTTGGGAGAGGATTCCTTAAATAGGCAAAGGGCTTGAGGGATCAAGGGCTAGGATGCAAGGATGGGAGAAAGCTTATGGAAGGTTTAGATTGAATGAGAGGAGAGCACATGGATTGTGTTTCCTTACAACCAATTAGGGAGTGACACATGTCACAGAGTCATTGGTTAGAGCAAGAGGGGTTGAGGGGTCAACAAAGGAGGCTCAAAGCTCATAAAAACCCTCATAATGGCTTGTAAGAGCAATGAATGGGCTTGTAACAGTCATTTATGGCTTTGTGGGCTTCATAAAGTTTTATGGTTGAGATATTTGTGAGAGAGTTGAGATATTTTGACTTGGGTTGGATTAAGAAAGTCTTAAGCTTTACTTAGGAATGTGCAAATGATTAAGGCTTGGATTAGGCTTAGGTTAAGATTAGATTAGGCTTGTTAGAGATGGGCAAGTGGATGGCATTTAATGAGGGTGGGTGAAAGAGGAGATATTTGTTAACTTTGGCTTGGGTTAGCAAGTCTTAACCCATGTTTAGGGAATGTGACAAGGTTAGGAGGGGATTAGGATTAGGATTAAAGATAAGGATTGACATCTTCTAGAAGAGTCTAGGCTTTGGATGAGGATGAAGACTTTCTAGAAGAGTCTAGAACTTCCTAGGATGAGGATAAATAAGGTTTTTAGGAAATAAATAAAGTTTTATTTATTTTAAGGTTTTAGGTTGAGGAGATATTTATTAAAATATTTTTAATAAACATGAGGATTAATATTTAATCTTAATTAAATATTTTGAGTCGGGAATAGGGGTAGGAAATGATGGGATTAGCCTTTAATCGAAATTAAAGAAGGATTAGAAGATTTTCGAAGAGGTTAGTGGTCTTAAAGAAATTGGCCAAGTTTTGGGCAAAAAATTAATTAATTATTTATTTTGGAATTTCTGGTCAATTTATTAATTAAATAATTAATAAATAAGAAAATAATGTTTAAATAAGATTTAAACATTTTTGGGAGGGATTCCTTAATTAAATATTTTTAATTAAGATAAAGGGATTTAATGGCATAAAAATTAATTAATTAATTAATTAATTAATTAATTAATAAATGATGATGTCATTAGGGAGTTTTTTTAGAAAATAAAAATATTTCTTTTTTCTAAAAGATTTTTAGGTGTCTACAATTTCAACTTCAAAATTACTTCAACTGTAGAGAAGACAAATATTGTATTTACCTCCATACAAATTGGAGCATAGTCTTTATGTAGTTTCAGAACTGCAGCTTTATTGCTTGTCTTAATACAAAAGGCTACCTAGTTTAGCATTAGAGAGCGTACTAAAGGAACTTTATTCTTGGTGGCAGTTTTCACATTTGTAAGAAATATTTGAACACCATTGAGATAACAAATTCCTCAACTAACAAATAAAAATGTCTTTGAAATTTTAAAATTTCCATTTGGGTTTTTTTTCAAAATTAGAAATGCAGAATGATGACATAGAAAACATTTGAATGCCATTCATATATGCGTTTGAAGTAAACAATTTATATAGAAGTGTCAAATTTGAAACCCTTAGCTTTCTAAGGACTCCAGAATCTTGAAAACTTGTAGTGGCTAAAAATAAAATTGAGGAACATTTATAAATATAAAAAATTAAAATCTTGTCCATTGCAATTATATTTCAATATTCTTTTAATGGATTCAAAGTAGGTGTAGATATAAATTTGAGATCACTCATTCCTTCAGGTTATTATAAGAAAATGTGCAATCAAGAGTTGAAATTAGATTTCCTCGTGTGCACATTCACAACTCATAAGCACATCTTCCCAAGTAATTCCTAATATTCAGTTGCAAAATCAAAATGAAATTTAATCTTGATAAACACAACTAGTCCACCTCATCATAAAGAGGACTAAGTTCAACAATGTAATGCAACCATGTACCCCTACTAGTTTGTAGGACTAAGTTCAGTGACCATCGCTTCCTCTCACTAAAGGCACATACTAGCAATGACAACAGTTTCTAGCAATGAACATTGACAAGAAGGAAAATAGTAACATTCAAATATGAACTAGGCAAATTAAGAACCACAAGTAGAAGTAGCAACATCAACACCAAACTTTCCAAGGAGGCTCACACATAGCTGAACATGCACTATATAGAATACTACATGTGAAAGACTTTTGTGCAACCTAAATCTTATCATAAACAACTGACATTCTGTACTCCAAAGAAAATCCATTGTCTAAAATCCTAACATTGTTAACAACTTGGTTATTATTCATGATTATTATTATTAACTATAACATTGTCGCCAAAGTTGTAACTATCAAGTTTGTAATGATTGTTAATTAATTATGCTTTGTTTTTCAGGATGTGACAAACAACTACACAACCCAACCATGTCACTATACTCAATATTCTCCTAGCTTGTGCTACTTTGGGAGAATTGCAATACATCCATTGTTACATTAGAAATTATGGATTCAAATTAGATGATTGTTCTCATAGTAGTGCAGTTGTAACAATCTATGCCAAGTGTGGGAAAATAGATTTTGCTTGGAATTTTTTTTATATGTTATCAAAAAGAGAACCAATAACATGGAATATCTTGATTGCAATTTTATTTACATAGAATGAGTATGTCGACGAGTCATTGAATATTTTTCATCAAATTCAACTAACTGGTGCAAAACCTGATGTGATTACTCTCCTTAGTATACTCCCAATGTGTTCTCTACAACAAGGTAAGTGTATCCATGGCTACTCAATCCGAAGAGGATTTTTTTCACTTACATGTGTGTGCAATGATGTTATGGACATGCACATTAAACACAGTTTTGTAGAGAGTGCATGCCATCTATTTAACCAAATGTCTAAAAGAGATCTATTATCATAGAACACTATTATTTTTGGTTATGTTCAGAGTGGAGACTTGAATGAATTCTTGGCCCTCTTTCATAGTTTGTCACCAGTAGGCATGATGCCAAATGTTGTTACACTTGTGAGTATTCTCCCAGTTTGTGGAGGTCTAAAAGCTCTAGTAGAAGGTAAGGGCATTCATTGTTATATAATTAAAAAGGGATTTAATGTAGATGTATGTATG
Source organism: Cupressus sempervirens (assembly GCA_028749045.1). NCBI lineage: Eukaryota > Viridiplantae > Streptophyta > Pinopsida > Cupressales > Cupressaceae > Cupressus > Cupressus sempervirens. The sequence continues at coordinate 849,831,738 of CM053786.1, read as the reverse complement.
ATGACAATACTTGTTGCTATGTATGCAAAATGTGGGTATACAAAGACTGCTCACCAATTATTTAACAAGATATCTAGAAGAGATGTGGTTTCATGGAATGTACTAATATCTGGTTATGTCCAAAATGGACATGCTAGTGACACTTTGACACTCTTTCATCAACTTCAAGAGGAAAACATACAACCAGACTTGACAACTATGGCAACTGTACTCTCAGCATGTGCTCACTTAGGAGCTCTACAATATGGCGAGTGGATCCATGCCTACAAAATATAAATTGGACTTGAATTGCATATTTATGTGGGAACTACTATCATAGACATGTATGATAAATGTGGTTATGTGGAGCTTTTACTTAAAGTGTTCGAGAACATGTGCAATAGAGATGCAGCCTCATGGAATGCAATTATTGCTGCCTATGGGATAAATAGTTATGGGGAGAATGCCCTTGCTCTCTTTTCATAGATGTAATAGGTAGGCCCAATGCCTATAAACATTACCTTTATTTTTTTTTTTTTTTGCATGCTCCCATTCTAGTCTTGTGAATGAAGGTTGGCGGTACTTTGATTACATGAAGCATATATACTATATCACTCCCAGGGTTGAACATTATGCATGCATGGTGGATCTTCTTGACTGAGTTGGACTTCTTAATGAAGCACAATAAATATGCCGTTAGAGCCTAGCATTAGTGTGTGGGGTAACTTTCTCTTTGCCTATAGAATTTTTTGCAATATTGAGCTTGGTGAACATGTGGAAAATTTTCTCCTTGAATTAGATTCTCAAAATTCTAGAGCTTATTTATTGCTCTCAAGTGTCTATTCCAGAACTAGAACATGAGATGATGCAACCAAGTTGAAATCAATGATAAAAGAGAAGGGGTTGGTAATGAGTCCTGGATGTAGTTGGATATTGAATAAGGGCATGGTACATTTATTCTTAGTAGGAGACACATATCATCAACATCAAAAAGAAATCCATGTGAATGTTGGAGAATCTAGCCTATGATGTGAAGGAAGCTCCTGTTGTACTAAATAATTATTATTTTGAGTGTAAAGCTTTTGGAAAGAGTTGTAAATATCTAATTTGCATCAACATTTGCATCATATTCTATGATTCCTCATCAAGATGGACAAAAAATGTTTTGCATGATGTGGATGTGAGACTAGGGATATTCCCTTTGTAACAATTGATTATGGCAAAAATCAAGCCATGGTACATTCCCTGTGAAAGGCCTGATGATGTTGAATAATCTCCATCAGTTAACTGTGCCATCACATCTTCATGATATTTCTAAAATATCCATAATTGTAAGTGATGAAACTTATTTCTATCATTTCAAAGATGGGCTTCATGATTTTGGACATTGTTACTGGTAAATGAAATGATAGAGAATACTATGCAGTACTGGTTCCTGGAATACTAGTTATGCTAAATTAGTAGTAGGGAGTGAGAAGTCATTTCTTCTTTGATACATTTGATGTATCAATAAGCTTCTATGACAAGGGAAGAAATCTTAGATGGCTAGTGCTCATGATAGACTGACACAAAATAGTATATAAGCTAAACTCATGATGCATAATTGTAGACTTGCAATTACTGGTTATAACTCCAGCATATGATGATAGATCCTGAAGGAGATGACATTTTTTTTTTGGACTATTAATGGGTAGTTACTTCATATGGTGGAGGATAGTGGAGTATATAACACTATCATTTTGTATCACTTACAAGTAGCATCTCCATATGATGCTGGTCTCTAGAGCAGATAGCCTTAGTGTTTTTTTTGATAACATGTAGTTTCTCATGTTATGGGACCATGGTGTGATAATAATGTAGATATGTAATTTTGATGGTTGCAACTTCCCAACATATATATTAGTCAAATAGAAAATTTAATTTGACCAGTTACCTTTCCAATTTTAAGCCATTTGGACTGCTTAAAGGAATGTAAAAACTTTGTAGGCAAGATTGTTGCATGTCAGCTATTTAATTTATCTACTCCCAAAATTTCAATCATTTAATCTATCTACTCTCAACAATTCATTTATGTTTATAAATATAGAAACATAAAGGAGTATTTAGGGTTTTCTAATAACATTTACTTCATATCATTATATTTGTGTGCTTGTTGTTTGAAACTTTATGCATGACATTATTGTTGGAAATATTTAGGGTATGAAAGGTTACTGAGAGGGGAGGGGTGAATTAGTAACCTTAAAATTTTTTATTCTTTTTACCACACATCCATCTATACTACCGCATGCATAAATTTTGAAACATAAAACAATCATTACACAAGTGAACACAATATTTGGTGACCTAGAAACCTTCCAAATAGAAAGCAAAACTAGGGTGGGGATGATACCCACAAAACTTCAATACTATAGTATAAATTTGGCTAGTTAAGGCTTACATTGACCACTTCTGGTGATCTTCCCTGTTAGGAGCACAAAGGACTTCTAGGTTCACCTTGTTAGAGGATTTGCAAACATACAATGAAGTATGCACTCTGTTAGGAGATTTGTACAAAGAATGTTAAGTCTACCTTGTTAGAGGATTTGAAAAATTTGATTCACCTGTTAGGATGAAGTAGTGGATCTACTTGCAACTGATTTCTGATAAGACCCCTTATGCACTAATCACCTCATGTGATGGATATAATTTTTTAGTCTCTTAATTGACCTTGCTATGTACCTTGAACTGCTACTGATGATCTTTCGCATATACTTCACATTACTTCACAATTCCTTCTCATTTCATGCATCATACATTTATTCATGCTCGATATCTTACAATACATCTTACATATATACGTTTCAAACTTACAAAATTACAAGTCAGCCAAAATACAAGTAAACAAATACATTACAGAGTTAGCCCAATAGTAAATAACTCAGGTTCACTGAACTGACTTGGTGACCTTCTGATACTCAGTGTCCATTGCATTACTCAGCATCATCATGCACTTGATAGAAGTGAAGGCTCGGTCCATACTAATCACTTGATGTAGTTATGAACTTGGTAACCATTGGTGACTGAGTAGATGTAGTGTTACTCGATAGATACTGTACACTGAGTTTACCTTGATTCACTTGGTAGACACTGACTCTTTCATCGCTCAATTTGCACTAAATCTTCATGACACAAATTATCTACTTGATAGACACTATGAAGCACTGTAGATACTGAGAAGCTCAGTAGACACTGCTGGACTTCATATTGTCTGAATTTTCTTGGTAGCCACTGTCTACTCGATGTAAACTGCTAAATTGCTAAGTTTACAAGGTAACCACTTGATGCCCGATAAGCATATGGAATTGAGTAAGTGTTGTCACTAATGACAAAATAATCATAATGCCAAAAATCTCCCCCTTTGGCATTAGTGATAAAAACACTTATGAATAAAAACTGACATTCTAATTTATACTGCTATTTACACACCTTACATATCTCACATATCTCCCCCATACATATGGTATGCATAAATTTTATCTGTACAATGTCTTTCTTATTCCTTATTCATCTCATATTCCCAATGTCAACAATCTTATCTCCCCCTACCAACAATCTCATCTCCTCCTTTTTGAAAATAATGCCAAAGAATGTATATACAATAAATTTAAATCGAGACACCAAAATGTGAGAGAAAATTTGAGTGTACCTAGAGAATAAGAGACAATGTCTTATCCCAATTGTCTTGCAAAATTTTGTAGGTGGAGAGAGCCACTTGAAATTCTACAGAAAGTTCAATCATATGATTTGCTATTGAAAAATTGCTATCATGAATCAATGTTTTTGAGTAGGCAATGTGTTTCTGCATTTGATCCATGAATGGAAGAATCATATTTTGAATGTCAATCAATGTAGACTGAATTATGGCTTCTTCTCTGAGTAACTTTGCCTACATTTCAAAAAAAAATTTCACCTTTGTGTGATGAGATGAGCTTGAACTATGGTCAAGCTACAACTTTTGAGCGCTATCTTTCATTTACATATCTAATTTATTCAATTTTTCTTTGACTTCCTCAATGAACTCAGTAACATCACAGAGCTTGCCAAAAAGTGATGTTACATTTGTGAATGCTTGCTCAAGATTGCTCAAAATTGAGGTTAATTCAACCTGTTTTATTGCAATGTGCTGAGCAATGTGCTCAAGCACTTTATTATCAAATTTTTTCTCTGCCTTTTCAATGATTTTCTCTTGCCCAAAGGTGTCCTCATTGAACCTATCTACAACTCTTCTAATTGTAACAAAATGTGTTGAGATGAATCAACATCAACACCAATAGCTTCAATAATTATATTTTTAGCGTTTTCTATTATAGTATATTCTCTATCTCTCTTTTCTCTGAGTTGCTTCTGCCTTGCCTTCTAGTCTAGAAGCTGACTAACCATTTTCATCTCACTAGTTGAGGCATTGTCCAAGTCTATCTTTGGAATAAAATTTTTTGTATCCAAATCTATATCTTCATCAATTTGTTTTCCAGTAAACAAAAGTTTCAAAGGAGTCTTAGGCTTTACTTCTGTGCTTACTTCCTTGGATTTGGAAATAGAGACAATAGTTGACATAGATGGACTAGCAAAAAATACTTGAATAGGTGCAACTGGAGGAAAGCTGAGAGAAGTACAGGCTGAATCCAAAATTAGTGTGCTTCCCAAAAATGATGTACAAATAGGAATATTCACAATTGGAGTTGTAGAAAAAATTGTAGAAAGAACTATATAACTTACTATACATTGATTAGAGGAGATTGAAATAGCTGATGCTATAGTGACTAATTACTTAGGTGCTAATGAAGAAGGTTGTAGCTTGGTAGATGAAGTAATGGTTACTTCCATAGAAGATGCTCAGAGCTATGGGGAAGCAGGCGTAGATGATGTTTCTGGTGTGGTCAATCCTATTGAAGCTATCTCCAACTCTGATGATGTTGCAGTCTTAGGTGGAGAGTGAGGAAGGGAAGCACTGACTTGTGCTGTAATCTTCATTATATCATCTTCTTCATCCTCTTCCTCCTTGTCTTCCTCTTCAACTTCTTCCCCTTTTTCTTCATCATCAGACCTTAGAGCCTGATCATCACTAGCACTTGGAGTGTTGTCATCTCCTTCATCACTATTGGTGCCATCATCATCCTTGATTACCACTGGATCATTACTGGGCTTATGTAGATGATAGATGTTCTTCCACATGTTTGTTGCATCTCTAACAACATGCTCAATGTCCTTGATTAAAATCAAACATGTGTAAAATCTGATCATCATTTTACCTTCATTGTTCTTCATTGCTGCCTTAGTAAGACTTGGTGGAAGATTCTTCAAGGATTGTTCATATATGTCCTTGGCTATTTGGGTGGCTAACTCCCACCTTGGTTGCAATCTTACCAACAACTCTTTGGAGATTTGATGGGCAATTTGGTCTGGGGAGTATTTCCATTTCCCCATCTTATTAAGTACCAGTTCCTCAATCTGTATCAGTCCTTGTTTCAAATTTTAATGCTTTGAAATTTGTGATGCCAACTCCCTCTACCATTTGTTTCAATCTCTCTTGGAAGGTCAGTTGCAGCTTGCTAAATACTACTTCATCCTTATTCTTACCTTTACCTCTTCTTGTGGAAACAACTATGGAGGCCTTTGGGGATTTTGTGATGATAACCCTACCTTTCTTCTTTGTAGGTTCTACCTCCTTCTCTAATTCTTCCTCTTTCTTTTCTATTTCATGCTCCTCTTCTTCATCTTCACCTTTTCCCTCGGTAATCATTAATGGCTCAGTAGTAGTTTTCAACTTGGCAACCTTTCTTTTACCTTTACTAATTTCTTGGGGAAGTTTGATTGCCAATTCTATTTTGTCTTTAACCTCATCATAGGTTCCAAAAATTGGTTTCTTGGGATCTAATGGTTCATTTACTAGTGCTTCAATAATATCCCTAGTTTCATCAACATTTACCTCATAAGATAGAGGTTTTACCCATGCAACTCAGGGCTTGACTGCCTAAATATATACTCTGTCACAGTCGACCATAAAAAAAAATAATCTTTGTAATCTTCAACAAGTTTAGGATGGATTTTGAACCTATTGTTCATCCTCTCCTTGAAGTCCTTAAAATAGTTGTCCATTATACTATCAAAATTGACACCCATTTCTGCTATAAACTCATTAATTTGATAAAGAATGGGGGCATCCTTTCTCCATACCACAGAACCTTTGAAGGGAAAGAATTTTTGTACATAGAAGAATAAACATGTCAACAATGATCCAAATTTATAGGGGTTATTCTTGGACGATTTGATACTGTCCATGTTTTTGTTCAGTTGTCTTAACATTAGGTAAGAAAAGTCATACTCCAAATTCTTCTTCACAACCTTGAATGCTAGGTCTACGGCCTCACATGACATGCTGTTTAATCGGCTTGAATTGTAGATCTTGTGAGCTATCACATGAATTCCATAGCTAACCTCAATGTCGGTAGCTATGCTAACCTTTAAGCCTCTATTGTGCCACTCAGCTAGGGTTTTCTTCTGAAGTTCATCCTGACCTAGGGTTTTTGTAGATTTGGCTTTGCTGAGTATGGGAAGGCTAGTAATCTTGTGAATCATCTTCTTAGTGATTAGTATGGGTTGCTCCAGCCATAGATGACCATTGTGAACACGGCTAAGGATGTATTTGATCCATTTTATTTGGAAGCTTCTTGGCACGTGGGAGATGTGGGTCAACCCTTTTGTCTCCAAATGTTTATGTTTGAGTTTCAAAGAACCACTAACACACATTTCTTCTAATGCTCTATCCATTTCTAGGAATCCTATTTCTTGAATAGAACATTTGAAATGAGTTCGGATATCATTGATTAAAAGTACCTTTGGTGGTATCTGCAATTGTGTGCCATTAGGGTCTAGTGCCTCTGCCACAATGGGAACCAACTTGAAGTTAGGTGCTTTCCATTCTATGCCCTTGACCAACATTTCTAATCCTTGCTTTGCCTTGCTAGTGCTTGTGCTTGCAAAAGCCATTGTTGCTCAGTAAGTGATGGAAATTTTTGAACAAACTTCTTTATCTGCAAATTTGCTCAAAATTGCTTTGAAGTCACTTGAATGCACCTAGAAATCTTTTAGCTCTGAGAATACGATGAAAATGAAGTTCAATTCCAACCATTTTGATGAAAAGTTCACCATTAATGCTAGGTACCATGTTGTCATAGTGCATGACAGACTGTCATCCACTAACCTAACTCGGCATGAGTATCAACTTGGTAGATGAACAAAATTCCTTTACTCCCAACCTCGCTCAGTAAGGTCTTCAACTACTTTTCTTGGTAGAGTCTAATGCACTTGATGAAAGATAACTTTTCTATGATCCCAGTGTAACTGCAATACTGATTGGATCATTTTGCATTCCTTCTATTTCTTGGAACTGCTTATGATTTCCTTGGTGAGTACAACTCCAACTCATTCTTTAGGAATTTAGTTTGAGAGGATGGAGTCACCTTCTTCTTGAGTGACTTCACTTCCATGATTTGAGCTTGCATCTTCAGTGGATTTAGGAATCCATTTTTGCTTCATTTGTTTCCTTATGTTGTCAGCCCTTGCTTTCCTTTCATTTTCAATTCTGCCTATATTCATGCAGTTTTTAGCTATATGACCGAGTTCAGTGCATGTATAACACCTTATAGTATTGTCCTTCTTCCTTAGGCAATGTATTGCACAATTTATATCAATGTTACCATATTCTGCACAATAATGACATCTACACCAGGTATTGTAGTCCCATCCAAATATTGCCTTTACAAGTTGTTCAGTTGGATTGAATGTTTTGGATTTGCATTGAGATGCCTTGTGACCATGCTTTTTGCATTTGTGACAATTACCTTCAAATTTTGGTTTCTCCTTGCATTCATTGGCTTTGTGACCATGTTGATTACAACTATAACACTTTCCTTTGAATTTTCCTTTTCCATTGCTTCAACATTTGTTTGATGTGTAACCAATTTTTCCACAATGATTGCATGAGGGTTTTAAATTCCTTTTTGCACCTTGCTTGGAAGATTCACCTTGGTCTTCATTGTATCCAAGTCTTGCTTTATCATTTTTCTTATGAAGATTATGCTCATTTTGCTGTATTAGTTGATTCATGTCTTCTTGTGACTTCATCATTCTTTCATTGATTTTCTTTTCAGTATTTAGGTCACTCTTTAATTTCTCAACAATTTTCTTTTCACATCTCAGTTCTCTCAGTATTCTTTCATTAATTTCCCTTTCACTATTTAGATCACTTCTTATTCTTTCATTTTGTGGTTTGAGAATCCTTATTTCTTCATTTTCTCTAGAGATTTGATCCATGAGGTCTTCATGCTAATTGGATTGATTGTTTCTTTCCTCCAAGTCTTCATTTGCCTTGTTTCTTTGTTCCAAAACTTCACATAGCTTGATTGATTGGATTTCTTGTTCTCTTTTAAGTTTTCTTACTTCTTCTTTCAAAGAGGCATTCTTTGCTAGGAGTTCCTTTATTGCCTCATTAGCTTCATTTGAGCTACTTGATGGTAAAAGGTCTTCAATCTTTTCTTCAATATACTGATGGTCATTCATTTGTCTTGTAAGTTCCTTCCTTCTCTTTAGGGATTGAGAAAAATGCTCCTTTTCTTCTTTGAGTTGATCCATGGCCATTTCCAGATCTAGCTTTTCATTTTCAATTGCCTTGTAAAGTCTAAATATCTCCATTTGTCCTTAGATCTTTGCTCAAGCTGCTAAACTTTTATCCTGAGAGCCACAAAGCTCAGATAACAATTGTTGGAAATATTTAAAGTATGAAAGGTTACTTAGAGGGGAGGGGTGAATCAGTAACCTTAAAATTTTGTATTCTTTTTACCACACATCCATCTATACTACTGCATGCATAAATTTTGAAACATAAAACTATCATTACACAAGTGAACACAATATTTGGTGACCCAAAAACCTTCCAAATAGAAAGTAAAACTGGGGTGGGGATGTTACCCACAAAAATTCAATACTGTAGTATAAAGTTGGCTGGTGAAGGCTTACATTGACCACTTCTGGTGATCTGCTCTGTTAGAAACACAAAGGACTGCTAAGTCCACCTTGTTAGAGGATTTGCAAACATACAATGAAGTATGCACTCTATTAGGAGATTTGTACAAAGACTGTTAAGTCTACCTTGTTAGTGGATTTGAAAAATCTGATTCACCTATTAGGATGAAGTAGTGGATCTTCTTGCAACTAATTTTTGATAAGATCCCTTATGCACTAATCACATCATGTGATGGATATAACTTTTCAATCTCTAAATTGACCTTTCTGTGTACCTTAAACTGCTGTTGATGATCTTTCACATATACTTCATATTACTTTGCAATTCCTTCTCATTCCATACATCATACATTTATTCATGCTTGATATCTTACAATACATCTTACATATATACCTTTCAAACTTACAAAATTATAAGGTCGGCCAAAATACAAGTAAACAAATAAATTATAGAGTTAGCCCAATAGTAAATAACTCAAGTTCACTCAACTAACTTGGTGACCTTCTGATACTCGACATCCATTGCATTACTCAACATCATCATGCACTCGATAGAAGTGAAGGCTCGGTCCATACTAATTACTCAATGTAGTTCTAAACTTGGTAACCACTAGTGACTCAGTAGATGTAGTGTCACTTGGTAGATACTGTACACTGAGTTTAGCTTGCTTCACTCGGTAATTACTGAATCTTTCATTGCTCAATTTGCACTGAATCTTCATGAAACAAATTATCTGCTCGGTAGAAACTATGAAGTACGGTAGATATTGAGAAGCTCAGTAGACACTGTTGGAATTCACATTGTCTAAATTTGCTCATTATAAACTGCTAAACTGCTAAGTTTACAAGGTAACCACTTGATGCTTGGTAAGCATACAAAATTGAGTAAGTGTTGTCACTAATGACAAAATAATCATAATGGCAACAATTATTTTGTTAGCTAATCACTAAATGAATTTTACTGGTGACAAACCTATTAATGGGTGTAGGGATATATGAAAATTAGATTAGAAATAGTAGAAACTCTTGCAAAAAGGAATGACTCTAATCATAAACTATTGCCATCTTTAGATGTGATCATGAAGCATTGTCATAATGTACTATTACTCTCCTGTGTTTTCTAGGGATTTCTGGGCATGCATGTAGGCTATATTTTTTTACTCTATGTTTCTATACACACATTTTTTGAACATATATGAGCTCTTGTTTTCAAACTATTTTCAAATTATTACAGCTTGACCCTATCAACTGTACTCTTGCACCCTCTTTAGGTGCAAGTGCTAGTAATATTCTCTATGATTTGATTTTTTAGATAGAATCCTCTCTAACCTATTACATTTATAGGCTGAGAAGATGCCAAGAGGAAAGCTAAAGAAAAGGAGATGAAGAAATTGTGTAAAGAAAAAGAGAAGGAAATAAAACTAGAATTACAAATAGCTAGAAATATAAGTTGAAAACAAAGTTTCACTTTTCAGCCCAAACACTCTGCTTAATGGGAAGAAGAAAAAATAGATTGATCACCTACACATTGTGATTCATCCAAAATGAAGGATCTTCCTTAAGTTTAAAATGTGGCACTTCAACAGTATTTACTAGTGTAGGTGTTGCCGATGCAACAACAAGAGTTTTACATGCATGACTGATTCTTATAGCTGAGTTCTGAGAAGTAGGAAATATAAAACTGTTGGTGGCCATGCCAATAGAAGCTCCATCATTGAGTGCTCTTGAGATACTTTTTGTAGGTGTATTGCTAGTAGAACCGTAGCCTGAATGATTTGATGATGCCTTCCCTCTAGTTTTTATAGGGCGAGGAGTTCCATTATTAGAACCTCCATTGCCAACAAAAAATCCTCTACTAGATTGAATTGCATTCCCATTTGCATGGTTTTCCTTGATTCCAAATGCATTGTTTAAAGACTGAGGAGTAAAATTTGTGTCTCTAGATATTTCACTACGATTATCCTGTGGAAGTGGAGATAGCCTTTCATTAGTGATATTGGTTTCATGTCTCTTACCCAGCCAAACCTATTTTTTTATTCACATTTGTAGTTGAGGATGGTATAGATCCATTCTTTTGTGGTGATGTATAAGGAGGTAAATCTAAATCATCAATCTTTCCACAACCCTTCACTTTGGTTTTGGTGGGAGTTCCATGAGATCTTTGAGAACCAAAGAAATTCTCTGTACAAAGACCTATAAGTTTTTGTTGCTATTAAAAAATTGGGCGAAGGGATGCCCTCATAGAACCAGCCATTTCTATTGAAGGAACCTCTTCACCTAATTTGATTAAAGATAAAGGACATCTCTTTTGGATAAGGATGCTTCACAATTGAAAGATGGTATCACATCTTCATTTTCTCGAAAGAATTTCTAAGATATCATATAAGATCTTCCCTATGATCTATGAAGGAACATTGTAACTCTTCATGAGATGTTGAATATAAGTTATGATGGGTGTATGGGATGGCTTATGTGGTGGATGTACTATGAGAGTACATGAGTCTAAGGATGACTCATGTTGGCAGTCATGTATACAGATGAGCATTATGCATTGGAAGGACATATTAGATCATGAAATTTATTTTTAGGTATGAATGGTAGGATACCATTTTTCAATCTTGAAGTATCTTTGTCAAACATTAGGGATCCATGTGCTTTCTCTCTTTATTGGAATCAAGTGTGCAGAAGTTGTGTTTCTTTGTTTCAATATACCACTCAATTATACAGTGTACCCAATTGACGCAACACAACCTTTGCACTCAATTTAATTGAAGAGAAAAGACATTGATCCACTTGGATAAGGATGGTTCATACCAAAAGATGGTTTTTGTATCCCTAGTTCACTGTATTTACAATGACAATCACATTTGTTCTCCAACCTAAGGGTTTGTCAATGAACAATGATCACTTATTTCTCTGTTAAAACTAATTGAAAACTAGTGCCACCAAACCAAGATGCTTTTGATTTACTATCTTAACATATTCAAGATAATGGATCTTAGAATCACTAGTGCGTAGAATAGATACAACAAAATTAACTATCAAAAAATATAAATATTACTTATTTTAGTGTATTTGAAGCATTGTTTACATAACCTCTTTATAGTATATTTGACTTATTTTTTAAGATTCATTTGCATAGCATGAAAGAGAATTGAGTCCTCACCATTGTGGTTTTCATGAGATTAGATTTCATTAATAATGAGGAAGATATCTATAACACCTCACCAAGGGATCCAAAACAAATAACCTAAAGTTTTATTAAGTTTTCCAAACAATTTTTTTTTCTTGAACACTAAGAATAACATACACATCAAACACATAGTAGTGGAAGCAATAACATACAATCAACTAAAAGCATACATAACAGGTTACATTCCTTAAGGATCCCATGGCATTGAATCACATTTAAATTTAAGTAATACTAAGTCTAACAATTACCACATCCATATGAAAGAATAATTAAAAGTCCAATGTCCATTTAAATGATATACATTTGTTCTGAATGCCTCTTAGAAAATGAAATTCAAAATGCTCAATCATCCACTGTACATGTCAAAGGGTATGAAAGGCTAAAAGAATATACATATGTAAAAACATAATTACATCATCCTCCTTGAATCCATGATACAAGTACAATAAAATAAATGAAACCATATACAATACATGATATATCCATCCATCATAAAAGATATTAACATCCATCGTAAGATATAACCATCCATCATAATGATACATAGATAGAATGAAAGGAAATGCAGACACAGGATGCTCCAGCCACAGTGACTATGGACAAATCTCAATGGTAAGAGTAAAAAGCACTACCACTTGACTACATGGAACCTAAATGGCCCAATCCTACCATGCTGAGGAGATAGTCTCAAGTCCCAAATAGGATATCAATCCAAACATCAAAAGTACCTTCTAAGTCCAAGAAATCCCTAAAAGTATTCTAACTCAAAGGCTCTAATAAAGAACGACATCTAATCCCAGAGGCACATAAAGACATGTAGGAAACCTACTATGTAAGTGAGAAAGTGTCATCACATGAATCACACTAGAGTAACCCTAGGAATCTCTTAGGACCCTAGCCCCCTAGTGATCCCTATGTGGCCACTAGTATCTTCTCATATTGACAAGGCATACTATGAAATGCAAGGTTGCAACCAAGCGTTCTCTCTACTCCCATCCTAGTCTATACTAGCACTTGAGGCATGGGTGAGAACATACAAAGACTCTTATTAGGTTAATTTTATTACCAGTTAGTGTAATGTTTTCACTTATTAAACAACTTACAATGGGTTACCCTAGGAACCACTTAGGGCCCTAACCCCCATTGCAAGCCACTTCCTGACACTGCATATAGATTACCTATCCTAGGATCATAAAAGTACAAATCAATAATCATATAAAAATCACCTCAGTCCTATACAAGTGATTGGAAAGCACCAAAAGATAATAAAACATCAGTTCTCCAAGAGCAACTGGAAAGCATCCCAAAAGTACTGATTGAAGACTCAAAATGGTTAAGTCCAAATATGTTATAGCATGACATCACCAAATCAAAGCAAACACTTCAATCCTATCAAAGCGACTAGAAGCAACCCAAGTATAACTGATTGAGGACTAAAAAATGGTTAAGTCAAGTGGGTCATACATTCACCTCAATGTCACACAAGAACAATGGAAAGCAATAACAATCAATAGATCAACACACATCATAGAGCATACCAAACACATTACCATGGTTGGGTTTAAATAATTGAGATCAAAACATCATCATGAATCACAAACACATAACCCCCAAACCTTTGGTAACATCTTAAGACTAGTCAAAGCTCAAACAAACACAAAAAATCCAAAAAATAGACATCACATAGAAAACAAAATAGTCTCATAGTTTAGTTTGATTTGAAAATATGTAGTTGAGTTATACATTAAGGTTTAAGTTTCTAGTTTAATGTACGTTTCAAGTACATAAGATCCTTAGTTTACCCTACGAGTCATCCTATTCATTTATCGAATTACCCCTCCATTATGTTTTAAATCAATTTTATAAAAATAATTAGGGGATAATTATATATTTTTGTTTAAATTACTAAAATAATTGCATTGATTTAAACTAAAATAATTTACAATTTTATTAAAGTTGAAATTCCACAACCTTATCAATTAACCTTCATTATTAACTAAATTAATTAAATTATATTAAATTAAATTAAATTATATTATGTTAAATTAATTAATAATTTATATATATAAATCACTATATTTTAATTAATTATTATTAATAATAAGAAAATATTTATTAATTTATAACTTTTAATAATAAAGAAACTATTTTAAAAACTATTAATAAATAAATTTTATTAAATTACAATTTAATCATAACATAATTAAAATTTGCCAGTAGTGGCATGTTCTGATGGTTAAGTTGTTGAGTTGTTATCCTTGCCATCAAGGTTCAAATCTCACGGGGATGAGGTCCCCCGTTTGTGGCCTCACTGGTTCATAGCTCCAGGTCAAAGCGTTAACACAATTAAAATTTTTAAATAATTTTAAAAAATAATAATACATGCATTTATAAAGGCCCGCGTGGCCTGGCTTGCGAGAACAAGTCTTACTACTATCACCAGTAGCTATATTAATTGTTGCCGTGGCAAGTAGTAAGGCCTACTGCCACAACCTAATAAATACCGTGTCATCCATGGTGGGAAATGGGAGATGGAGGTGTGGTGGCCTTGCCTCCCCCCAATAAATTATGTTATTAGTTTTTATAAATTTATTAAAATTTACCAAAACAAAATTCAACAGTATATATTCTTTTAAATATATATTTTTATAAATTTTACAAAACAATAACCCTCACGAATGAAATTTAATATAAATATTTTTTTATATTATTATTTTCATATCATTTGCAAATATAATCTAATAGAAGAATTACTATCAACCATCCAAATTTTCCATTTTAGAATTTTCTTTTCTTTCAAACCCTACCTAGATTTAATTTCTCAATCTAATTTGCAAAATTATCAGACGAGAATTCTAAGATGTTTCAATCCCTACGTATTTAGAAGATTTAACATGCATAAGAGAAATTCACTATATAGAAACATTTGACATAGATAATCATTCAAATAATCATTTCATAGACACAAAGAAGATAGGAAAAGAAATTGCATACTTAAATTATGTGAATAATCACAAGCATCTACTTGGACACTGATGCTAATCGCTACACCCAAGAAGATTGAAGAGAAATCCTTCCTAACAGAACCTTCTCCTTTCTGAAAATTCCTTCCTCCAAATTTCACAGTACCTTCTTCAAAACTACTACCCCTTGAATAATGAACCCTCAATTGGTGATAAGGAGTTCTCTCCTCAATTTGGGGCACTAATTGTGTGATCACCTGAGAGGACTCCTTGCTCACAACCCTTAACTCTAAATTAACTTTTCTTAATCTTTTCTTTATCTCTTCCCATGCACGTTAATGAATTATTAAATTACTTTTTTTAATTTTTACTTGACTTCTATTTTAATTGTTTTATTAAATTTTAATCTCATACACACTTTATGTAATTAAAATATCTTTATTAAATTCAATTGTTTTATTAATTTCTTAGTTTTTAATCTCAAATTAATATATTTTCACTTTTTAATTTATTTTCAAAAATTAATTGATAAAATATTTATTAACCTAAATAATAGTATTTAACATTTATTTGTAAAAATCATTTCCAAATATATTATTAAAAAATTAAATAAATATTATCACATTCAAAATTTATTCTTATAACTTTTATGTTTAAATCTAATTCTTTTTATTTAATTAATTTTCTAATTAATTAAATATAATTAAATATTAAAATATTATAATAATTTTCCATTAAATTAAATCATTAATTTAATCTTTTAATTAGACTTAATTAATAGAAAATTTGCCAAAGACTCATAAAATAAAATACGAAAACCCATCATAGCAAAATACATTCAAAATCAAACTAAAGGGTTATAACCATGAATTAATGTCATTTGATGCATTCGAAGGGTACTTAACTTAGATACTTGTCCTCACTATGTAGGACAAATGGCTTAAAGGTTTGGGATTTGGACTTAAGAATTTATCTCCCCTCTCTTACCATTGAGATAATGCGACAGGGAATGCTCATCCTGGCAATTCAGGGAAGTCGATACCCAGTACCTGCAACTTGCATAAAATCCACACATGTACAAAGGCAATATTCTAAACTAAACAAGAATTTGTAGGAAGTGGTGCATCATGTAGATCTTGACTAATAGGTGACTACGACTCCCTTCCTTAACCATATCAGAAATGCCATACATAAAGAAAACATACACGCACATGTAGTATGGGGTAAGTATCCATAATAAAACACATATGATAGTCCATCTAACTAAACATCATCAATGATTGAAATCACTGAATAATCATCATGCATACATAAAGTATAGAGTACCAAGTAATCTCATCATATATCAACTGAATATAAAACAATACTACTAATCATCAAGCATAAAATTGGCCTAAAAGAGTTTGACAAAAATAACAAAATGCAAACTAGGGGCAAGCACTACAATATCTATGTTTTGTGTAAGATTTTTGAAACCCTTGCTAGTTAACTAGTCAAAAATTCTAATATTATGGAATTTGATAGTAAACTTAGTAATCTTTCATTTGGTTTTGAATTTTCATTGAGAAGTGGTTCCATGTGAGAATGTCATGATGCCCTAGTGGTTTAAAATAGTAAGATCCATGATTTCTAGTTGTAACAAGTCTTATTAATCAAAACAATACTATACAAGGGTTTGTGAACAATGATAATAGGTTAATAAGGAAGAGACAAATTTAATGGGTTCTCTATACTCTTGGGTGGATGTTCCAATGAAGATAAACAATATAATTTGCATGAGAACTTCAGCTTAGTTGTCTAAATATTGACAATAATTTTGGACCATTATTCTTTTGTGAAGTTTGATTCACCAATTCATTAAGGATTATGAATTGGAAGGACTAAGGTTTCCTTATGTTGAAGATTCCAAAGTTGAGATTAAATGAAATCTGATTGACATACTTTGAATGTTAATAGTGAATATATATTTTTGTTGATAAGGTAAGATTTATCGATGATTAAGTTGATGACCCTTTGAACTAATGCTCTTGAGAAACATTGCAGCATAGTGAATGATGATCTTGTGAATATGGTGATTAAATAAGGGCAATAAACCTTGAAGGTTATCGATTGAGTAAGGATAGGATTGGGGGACCTATCATAAGTATCTTGAACTAAATGATTTCATGATGTTGCCTCTAGAATAATGATTTTATATGATGAAATTTTGTATGGAACAACAAGATCCTAGTATGATGTTGGTTGTTAGAGATACATAAATGCAATCAACAAGGAATATTATGGCATTAGTAATCAAGTACTAGCTATAATGAGCACTAAATATCTTATATCTTATGCATAGCATTAGTATTTGGTTAAAGTCAAGATACTATTGTTTGTTATATGTGGGAATTGAGAGAATAAAATGGTATTGTATTCATCAAAGAGGAAACTTTCATGATAGAAATCCATGAAAGCATCAATCTAATCAACAAGTAAGTGCAAAAATAATGTACTCACAAGTTCAAATCTGACCAAGATCATTAATATATAACATAGAACAAGAGAGAAGAACATAATCGAATGAACAAGGGCATCTAATTCTAGTAAGGCAATAAGTAATCAACATTTAGAGACAATATAATCATCCAAAGGTAATCAATGTGAAGGAACCTTGAAACTTGGAGATGTTTTTCTTTGCAAAGCAGAATAATGTATGCAACAAGTATATGGAGTGATGCAATTAAGAGTAAAGTTCTACAGATCACAGCTTGTCCTGAAACCTGATGTATGTAGATTGAGATATTAATAAAATCATATTGTTGCATATAAATGAATCTCTTCACTATCATTATAGTTTTTAATGGTTAGATTTGTGTTGTAAATGTCAAAATTTTAAAGTTCCATGGACTATATGAGCTAAATCATCAACTTAAGTCTATTTTGGTATCCATGGTATTTCATTTGGTTAAGTAGTTGCAGAGATTTTCTATTTTACTAAAACTAACAACACTTGGATTTGGGAATCTTGAGGCCATTCCAAATGTAATATTTCCATAGGTTGAGGCCCCAGTTACAAAGAAAGTGCAAGGGGGCATAATGTGTTTTTGTATGGAGGGTTGTAGATGACCATGTGTTGTTGTCAAGATTATGAAACCCTCAAAACTAACAAAAATTTCATGATTTATAGCATGGGATGCTTTCATGAAACATGTAATACTTCAAAATCTCAGGTGGGTCTAACACATTTTCATCTAAACAATGAATTCTTGAACTTACAAACTAAAAACTCACTTGAAGAAGAAAGCTTGCAATGCCCCTATAAGGCTAGTAGAAAAACCCATCAGCTCAAACCCCAAATAGTAGGAGATTTCTTCATCCAGCTAGTCAAATTGGTCTCAACTCAGCCCAGAGTCCAGATCCATGTATGCTAGCAGTTGCCTGTCACACTCCTATCGCCCTACATGGAGTCATAATTAGTTCATCCCACAACAAAGGTAAAGGCACTCACAATTTACCTTCTCCTAGTTATGGGGGGTAGGGCGGGGCTCCTATCCCCATCTCCGTTCTTGAGTTTCATACCCCTTTCGCTTATCCCTCCTCCTCGATCTAGATTAGCCAATACAAAATTTTTGTGTTCAAACATTTTCTCAAAAAGTTCCCATGGAAATTTATTCTTTTTTTTGTTATGAACCCGAGTTGGTCAAAATTTCAACCAACTTGGGCATAAAACCCTAGTTTGGTCAAAATTTCAACCAACATGGGGATAAAAAAATAAATAAAATGAAATCATAGGCCAATATGGCCTTTGGTCAAAAATTTTGGTAGAAAAACAAGGGGAAATGTACTAGTGTTGATTCTTTGCCACATTTCTGCTAGGTGTCAGAACTTCAATTTTGGTCTATGCTCTAGGTTCAGATCTAGGTTCTTCTCTTTGAATTTTAATTTGCAAGTTAGCATCAGTCTCATAAAATAATTCCTACTCAACATTCTCCTTGTCAGTTCTTGGATTAGTTTCTTCATTAGAATTATAATCAAGTATCCTTTCCTAAATTCTAAAATTTTAATCAACTCTCACCTTAGCACTTTCAACAATAGTCTTAGATCACTGATTAAAACATATATGTGCTTTTCTTTTCAATGAATATCTAAGGAACATACCTTCATCATTTATTAAATCAAACTTTCCAATATCATCATCTATTTTAATGTAGTAATTCCTTACAGAGATTCTAAAATACATCACAAAAGGTGCATGTCCAAGATAAAGCCCATAAGGTGTCTTACTAGTAGTTTATCTGATCTATATTTTATTCATAGAGTATAATACTTTATTTACTACTTCTCTCCAAAATATTTTTGATACATTATTTCAAGCATCATACTCTTGTTGCCTCTATTATCAATCTATTTCTCCTTTCTACTTAGGTGTATTAGGGGTTGAAAGCTATCTCTTTATGCCATTATCTTTACAAAAATTGCTAAGCCCATTTGAACTAAACTCTCCTCCTCTATTAGATCTCAAGTATTTAATTTTCAAACTAGATTTGTTTTGATGCAGGAGCATCCTTGAGTTGGTGTGTGCACTCTTAGATTTGGAATGTTGGATGGAATGTAAACCTATGCCTAAGACACTACTACATTTGGGCCTAAATCGCTATGGAAAGATGTTACAATGGTGATGGCCACTTGTCGCCCAAGTGACTCCAACAAGAATTAGATCCCGTTGGACATGTGTCAGAATTTTTCCATTGAAAGTTGCAATGACAAGATTTCCCATCACAATTATGATGCGCCAAGTTGTCATAAAATGATCCACAAGGGGCAATACACAGTCAGAGTTCCCATCTCATGTACAACATCTAGGTGATGAAAATATCGTGGATCCAATGACTAGCCATCATACATGTCCATTGTAATAGTGATAGATATGTGGTAGCAACATCATGGAATTGATGGCTAGCCATCAAAGTTGCAACTATGTGGTAGGAAAATAATAATAGAATGTGTGACATTGGGGAATGTGCTTTCCTAACAAATCTATATCTAAAATTCAAATTTGCTTATGAACATTATTCGAAGACTACAACACTCTTACCCCTATAACTGGTTTTCTTCTTATTTTTATCTTTTGGGAGAGACCAGATGATTCTCTCCAAAAAGATTAAAATAAGAAGAAAACCAGTTATATGGGTAAGAGTGTTGTAGTCTCCTAATAATGTTCATAACAAAAGTTGAATTTTAGAAACATATTTGTTAGAAAAGAACTCTCTCCAACATCACACATTCCATATTTTTTCTATTATGATTTCAAAATATGTTAATATTAAACTTCACTTGGTTTCAAGAATAGTTTAATATTCTCTACTAATCGGGGCCAACAATGTGAAGCTGGAAGCTCATTTGCCCCCCCAACCTCCAACATCTAAATTCCCTATTAACAGAAAAAATATTTAAGAAAGGATCAATGTTTAAAGTACAAGAAAAGGTTCCATACCTATAAAAAGATCATATTACCATCTTTTGGTGCATTTCATTTTTCTATTACATCCAAAATAATATTTTGCCACTCTGAATTGAGAATGCATGCTGCGTTCAAATGCATGGATAGCTGGCAGAATTGATAAAACATAACATAATTACATTTATTTAATACCTAGTTAAAGACATATACATACATATACATATATACATACATACATAGATACATATACAAAGATCACAATGGCAAGAAACAAAATCCTAGATCCCCACATGATACATACATACATACCTACATATGCAAAAATCACAAGGGCATGACAACAAAATGAAACAATCCCAAGGGCATGAAAATGAAATCCTAGATCTCCATGTTGGTTTGATTTTTTGCATGATAAACTTTCCTAATCTAGGTATAAAAAAATTATATTTGAGTCCATTGTTAGAGGCTAGGGTTTCTAGTTTTTGGTCTTGCAGTTTTATTACCTTTTGAAAAATCTTTGTTAAACCCTAGGTTTTGTCCCTTTTGAATTTATCCTGATTTGAAATCTTTTAAAAGAGAAAATATTCCTTTCCTTCTAATTTTTTTCATGTTGACTACCATTGTCAAAATCTTTTCCATCATCTGAATCTTGGTTAGATCCACGGTTCTCGCATCGTCATTATAATAAAATGCAAGGTATTTTACCATAACAATATAGAAACCATTGGAAATTGAGTTGTGGTATCATAAAGTAAAATTTGGCACTAGAAATGTGCATTGATTTGGACAAGTTTTGGTCATGTGCTCTGTCCTAGAGTTGTCAGTGTCAGAAAGGATGCAAGTGGAGCAAGTTGCAAGTGGTGTTACCAAAACTCAAATTTTTTGATGAGTCACTATGTCATGACCATAAAATCTATGCACCCTACCGGTGGAAATGTAGTGACTGCCCAAAAAATGAAGAAAGTGACAACTTTTAAATTGATGGCGACTGCAGAATTCCCATGTAGTATCATAAATGTGCACATTCACTATTCTGATAGCAATACTAATTGGTATGATTATGATTGACATGTCATATTTTCTTCATCACTGGAATATAGTTCTCATCGAAGGTCACTATGTCATGACTAGGAAATCATTGTGCCTTGTCATTAGTGACATAGTGATGGGCCAGATAATACAAAGGATGACACTCTTTTGAAATGGGCAGTGATTATGAAGATCCCAAGAAAGATATTCTGGAAAGTGTGCTTTTAATTCTATGTTAGTTGTATTGATTATTGTTACCATGTTTGAAATTTTCCTCGGTGCTAGATTTTAATAGATCATTGGTAGTCACTATGTTGTGACTAGAAAGTTAATGGCTTTTGTTGGTAGCAATGTAGCAACTTGTCAGAATATTATAATGTAACAACAATTCTAGAGGGTGGGCCCCAATGAATGCTGCATCAGAAGTGATTCATCTATCTAGGACACAGTGGCATCCTACTAAGAACATATGTGCCAAAAAATTTGAATCTACTTGAGGTCACTATGTTGCAACTGGAAAAGCTTCACGCTTTACTGGTAGCGATGTAATAATTCACCTAAAAATAAGAAACACGATGAAGCCCAAAAGACATGATATCACAATGTGGATTTATATATATATATATATATATATATATATATATATATATATATATATATATATATATATATATATATATATATATATATATATATATATATATATATATATATATATATATATATATATATATATATATATATATGCTAGTGTATCAGGATAGTTCTACGTCATAAAGAATGTGGACCCAAACCAAGGTTAGATCTCAGAAGAACAATGATAATCATTGGATCTAGGGTAGATCAATGATCGTTGCTAACTCATTATAACAAATTACACTCTATTTACTCAATGTGACTTAGCGACTGAGGGACCCACCATAGCTTATATGGTTGAAGTGCAAGTTCCTCACCATTAGATCAAGTAAGATCTAAGACTATTGCATAGTCACTATGGAAAAGTGCTCGAAGTTTAAAGGTAGTGACATAGTGAGAAAGGCTAATGGATATTGGACCCACAATTTTGAATTAAAAATAGAATCATTTTTCCTCTTCTTAATCAAAGTGAGACCAATGGTTATCGCTATCTCACATAGGTGATGTGCTCACTCTTTATGCATAGGGAGATAGCGACATAGAGACACATGTCCTTGAAGACTAGTGGGTCTAGTTTGAAGTGCCAACTGAGAAAGAAATGCATAAGTGGAGAATTTTCATTGGTTTGACTGCCATTATGTCAAGGAGAAGATGAGTCATCCCTATTTTCACTCCTAGATCATAGGATTTTCTAAAGATCAATGACGCAAATTTTAAAAAGGAATGTGATGCCACTTTGTTTTTCACTTACAGTTCATTTATGAGGTATACCATTTTTATCTCACGCAAACAAAATTGAAGCTTTCTAAGCAGGCAAAGATTACTCAGAACATTGTGTGAAGCTTGATTGGAATGTGAAGTAATTTCTTCCTTGTTTGCAAAAGGTTGCAAAAAATATAAAAACAATGAGTAGAAGATCAAGTAAGTCCCCATTATACTATAATATTTGTACCATTTCAATTTCTGTGAATTATAGTCAAGATGATTCCAAAGAAAGTGTTTTATGGGCAAGTGAATTATATGGATAGAAAAATTCATGATGACTTGCTAGAGTTACTCCCAGAATCCACCACTGAGACTGTGCAGGTTAAGAAATTAACTTCCTTAAACCCTAGGCTAAAAATTGTAGATGGCCTGTATGATAAGGGGAGCTGGGTTAGGGATGCAATAACTTCTCAGACAGGTCTTACTTTGTTTAAGAAATGGTTTTCAAAGAGGAATTTGTTTGCCCCACATGCCAATGTTTGGAACTTTGATTTAAGTAAATTATTAGTTCCAAGTGTCTTCATGGACTATGATTTTCCTAAAGCCATTGCAAAGAATTATGACCAAGCTGTTAGAGTAATAAGAAGAACTGATGGTGTGCCTTTGGTTAAAATTAGTCTTGAGGAAATTAGAGAAGTATTTTTGCTAGAGCCATTGACAGATTATCATGTGCCAATTAATTTGCAAGACTTATAAAATGAATATAGGGAAAAGAAGGATGTGATTAGGGGAGGTGCACTAAGGGCACATATTGGCAAAATTGGAACTTTGCCAGTAATCACTATAAGCTCTAGGGAACCCTTTAAAAATGATCTTTTCACTTCTTGGGCTGTAGAAATATATAGGACTCTATGTGAAGTTTTTGGTGAGAATGAACAGAATGCCATGCCCATCAATCTAATGTACATGATGGTTTAGATTGCTTCCATTGGTGTAGATGTTATTTTTTATTTTGCCTCTTATTTGGCTAAAGAAATTCATACTGGCCTAGTTGGAATTGCAAAAAGGAAAAGTAGAAAAAAATTTTGGCCATTACTCTTTGTTGATGCACATGTTTTTGTTTAAGGGAGTGACATATTTTGGTAAAGAAATGGAGTTGAATAGAGAGCAAGATGGAGAAGTACTACTGGTCTAGTTGTGGAGTGTAGATATGACCTAGGATGCAGAGAATTCTAGTTTTGTTAGGTTTGATAGGTATTTTTCTTGCAAGTTGAGATGCCTCATATGATGTGACAATCCTAGAGTCCCTAAGGCACTAATTAGTCTCATTATGCCTATAGACAATCCCAATGGTTTGAAATTTTCACACAGTTGGGGAGATATCATACCATACTCTATTTGTACTATTATTAGAATTTATGGTTTTAAAGGAAGCCCTCATGTGTTGCCCTACCAAGTTCCTTTAAAGATAGAAATGGCTAAAGTTCTGTAGCAGTTAGGAGGATTGGAAGAAATGTATTTGTTGAAAAGGAAATTGGGGTATATTTTCCCTACTTGTACTGTGACTCATCAATTTGTAATTACAAAGAAGGGTTGGCTCTTTTTACATAAAATTTTGGATTAGTACAAAATGGCTATTTCCCATCCTCATTTTTGTGATACTAAGGGGTTATATAAAATGACCTTAGAGCTTAGAATTAAACTAGGAAATGTAAAAAATGATTCATATTATCTAGAGGACATCATAAGAAATGAGTTCTCATTTTAGGAATAGGAAACCAAATAGGAAAAATGGAGAGTTTACTCTAGGGCTTAGGAATTCATTCATTGTTTTGATAAGGCTTATAGTCCTCTAGATAATGCTACTATAGAGGCAGATAAAATAAATAAGCTCATGAATACTTTCCCTGAGATAATGGAAGCCATGAATGAGAAGAAACAATTCTTTATTGATTCATACCCAGCTAAGGCCAGAGAGGTCATGAGAAAGTTGACTTTCACTCCTAATGTAGGAATTGGTCACCTGATTGTTCAAAAGAAGCCATACTATATCATAATACAAAGTAAAAGGGCCACTATGGATAAGGGCAAACAAATAATGGGATAGACCACTGCTATCCTAGAAGAGAGATTTGATGAGCCTTCTCCCAAGAGGTAGACAATAATAAAGGAATACGGTCCCCATATTAAGGAGTATTCACCTACTCAATCCCCATTGCGGATTGGAGAGGAGCAGCTCACTAGAGAGAAAATTGAGCAAATAGGGTCACATGAAGGTGTGTTTATGACTCAGGTAGAATTGGCTAAGGGAAACCTTCAAGAGCCTCCTTTGCCAAGCCTCGAATTGACAGTGGAAGATTATAGAGGTAGGGAAGTGGACCTTGTAATAAAATAGGCTAGTCATCAACTTTTATTAGATGATAGCTTTGTTAAATCTAGAGCTTTCCAACAATTTTCATGGAGGGCCAATATGAGAAAATTTGAAGAGAAATGTAATAAGTTGAGAATAGAGCATCCAATAATGGATGAGACTACATTGCAAAATTAGGTGAAGGAAGAAATGATGTAGGAATTTCAAAATATAAGACTTAAGGAAGGAAGGAAAATGGTGAAAGCATCAAACATTTTGTTGCTACCCAATTGGGACATAGCTGATGCTTTGGTTTTTAATTCTGTTTCTAATAAATTGGATTTACAAGATCAGAATAAAAAGGAATTCTAGGGTACTACATTCAGTGGAGACTAGGCTGCCTTAGTCATTTGGTCATTGAGGAGAGGATCAAGAGCCACCTCATCATAGCCAAATGAGTCTGGATTGGTGGGAAATATTGTTGGAAGAAGAGTAATTAATGCTTCTCATGTGCAGGCTAAACACTGGGGTGTAGATACATCTCATTTTGTTTTGGCCACTACTAAAAAGGAAGAAAAGGAAATATTTGAGTTGCAAAGTAAATATGAGACAATTTTGGAAGCATACAATAAAGAGGTACAAAAGAGGATTGAATTGGAAAATAAGATAATGGGAAGGTCTGCTAGCCCAATAATAACATATCCCCATCCTCCAGTGGAGCCTTTTAAACCCATTCCACTTATAGAACTACCAGATACACCACAAAGGCCACAATACTACACTACTGAGGATTTTGAAGAGGAAAAGAGCAAGTTGTGGGCACTACATGTAGAGCTAAATGTACAATATGAAGATAAACTAAGAAAGGCTCTAATGTATCTAGTGGATAAAACTGAATGGCCATTGTTTCATGATCAATTGGCAAAGGTAATAAGTATATGGGAAGAATTGAAAGCCCATGATGAGGCTCTGAAGCCTATTGTTAATAAGTGGGGAAAGAGATAGAAAGAAATTACCTTTTTATGTTATTCTATTATAATGTCTTCCAATGACCATATTGAAAAGACATATGATATTGCTAATGATTTATCAATTTTTTATAATAGAAGGGTTTCTTTGCAACTAAAGGTTGTTTCTTATTTGAGCAAGTATAAGAATTAGAAATTTGATTTGTTTCCTCCTGCCTTAGATAGAAAGAATAAATTGAAGAATAAGGATGAATGGGCCAAGGAATTGGATGACCTGTTATGTTTGAGAATGAATAAGGTTATCAATTAAAATGGGCATTCTTGGTGGGCCACCACAATAGAGGAATTGGTGAAAGTTGAATTATTCTTTGATTCTTTAAAACAAGATTTTGTTAATATTGATAAGGAAGCATAATATGTGCTTAGGAAGGAACTTGATGTTTTATAATTCAATTGGCCAGATGATACTCTTTTTGACACGTGGATGGTAGATATTGCTCCTAATGAATAGTTTGAAGAAGTTGAAACATACGATGATGAGGTGCATATTATTGACCTAACATCACTAAATTAGAGAGATGAAGAAGATAAAAGCCAGCAACCAATTTTAGTTATAGAGCCAGAAGCCTAGGATGTGGACAATATGATAGAAGAACAATTAAGAATAAATGTAGTTTTGTAAGTTCAAGATGAAGATAGTGAAAAACCACTCGTAGAAGTTGATTTGCAAGCACTACAACAAGAATCATCATTGGCCAGTATAGTAGCTACATATGCTAAAGGCTCAGAGTAAATAAAGACCAATCATTTGATTTGTAGCATGCTAAAATGTAACAAAAAAGGGGGCCTACCTAAAGAATGTAGTGATGTATAAGTTTTCTATTATATGCAATTTTGTCTTTTTGTGAAAAGAAAAATGTAAATATCTTTTATAAAAGGACACCTATCTATTCTCTATGCCTGAAGCTTGTTGCATCTCACATTATATAAGTGAGATTCTAGGGCTAGAGAGGGGTCCAATTTCTAATGCATTTTTAGTTTTACTTAAGATTTTTTCGATCTAGTCTTTGAGAAAACTTTATAATGTATCTTTTCTGTAAATATTTTGAGAATACATTACTGTTGAGTGATCTTGTGTTTCTTTCTAGAGTCATTCTAAGTTTATTACAATTGTATACAAATTTCAAGGAAAATTAATACGAATTTGAGTTGTCCCCATATCAATTCTTGTTGAATTTTGTCTCCTTTGCTGTTACTTGGTTATTTTGAGATTGTGTGAGTAAAGCTTGTTCAATTGAATGTAATTCATTTAGGTTGTATGTCAATTAATTACTACTATTAATTCAATGAATTAAGTAAAGGCTTTGATGAATTTGATGGGATTGCTATGGTAATAGAAAGGATGTCTGTAAGGATGAATTCCAGTAAGAATTGCTAAAAATATTTATTATAATGCAACAAATTAGATCTATAAATTGGAATAGACTCAAAATCCCAATTGAATAGGCACTAATCAATTTAATTCAGTTTGTAGATAGGTATATCATGAGTAAGCATGAAATCTAAAATCACAATCAATTTTTTTTAAATTTTCTTGAAGATTTTCAAAGCTGGTCAACACTCTTTTGCATGGAAAGTTTTAACCTTAGGCACTATTGCTAGGAATACTTGCAAATCTATAGAAGAATTGTGACCAAATCTGCTATATGGAATGTAGTTTATCTAAAATGTCAAAGTCATGCATGTGTCTAAAGATAAAAGATGAGAATTAGAATGAAACTAATATAATTCTCATATAGTAGCATTTAGTTTGAATCATCTCCTAGGTATACCCACCTTGGTTTTCCAGAGCCTAAAGAGTAGAAAACCATCCTTTGTTTTGTTGAAGTTGGGTCCAAATGGTTTACACATGTAATTGTTAATAGGAATTGGTTAATCCTTAGGTTGTGTGAGTAATATCAATTTGGTATTAAGCATTTTGTTGTTTAGTAGTTTTAAAACACCAACAAAATGGTGACTCTTTTGGGGAGTTGTCCAACACATTTATGAAAAGTATTGCAGTTTCTTTGGTCTTTTTGTGTACATGTATGTCAAATCTTTTAGTACTGCTTGTGGTAGTAATTATCATGTTATAGTGAAAAATCTTGAGAATTTAAAAAAGAGAGAAAAGAACACTAATTCCATAGAGAGGCACTGACATATCTAGTCTTTCCAAGTGTCTTATCTATCAAGAAAGAGTTGTAGTCTTATGATCTTAGTGATTGGTCCATCCGTGTTAGATATTTCCATTTTAGCTTGTATCATTTCTTTGATGTTAGGAGTAATTGTAGTTGTGTATTTTCCCAAGAAATGTGGTGACTCAGTCAATGTTTTGAAGCTAGTGCTTATTTTATAAATAGTAAAATGGCTGACAAAAGAAAAAACACAAGAGCTTACAAAAGAGCCAATGTTGATGTACCAATGTATACTGATTTGCCTAGAGATGGTAGGAAGAACCTAAATAAGAAAAAGGTAGACCCAAATCCCACCTAGAAACCCAGAGTTAGTGTATCAGTTAGTTCTCATTATCAACTAGTGGTAGGGAGAGAGTCTTCTACACTTAATTCTGAATCAAAAACCACAAGACTCTTAGGAGGGGTACTTAGTACCCCAATACCAAATGAAATAACATATAAAGATAAGGATATGTCACTAGTAGGGAATGTATCCCCTAGACTAGATCTAATAATTGAGATGAATCATAGGCTAGGACTCATAAGTTCATTTGGAGATCCTTTTAATCCCATAGTGGTCGCATACATGGAACCTAATCTTATAGACCTGGATGATCTTGTTGATTCAAAAACCACTTTTGTAGATCCTAAAGAAGTGGAGTTAGAGATTGTTAGAGTAAATAATTAATTGTTAATTATTTATTCTATTGCTTAAGGTTACTTAGGTTAATGCATTTATTTAATATTTAATATTTAATGCATGTAGTGGTTAGTTGTTGACAACACGGGAGTTTGTTCCCTTCTAGTTGTCACACTTATCTCCTAGCACCTTCCAGCTTGTTCTACAAGCTTCCATGAGCTCTTTATATTCGGGCTCTCTCTCATTGTATTTTCATAACATAAGGCATTGTGCATATTGTAAATACATTTTCTTCTTGTTTTTGCACATATTGTCTCTCATGTCTGTTTAGGGTTTTTTCCCTTGCTCCATGCTCTTCCTCTTCTTGGCTTCTCTTTGACAAGTTCTCGCATGCAGGTGATCTTGGGCGTCTTCAGAGTTGGCTTTCCTCGACTCCAACATGGTATCAGAGCCTTCCTGCTGCTGCTTCGTTGAAGAATTTTGAAGCCATGATTTGAAGTCACAAACCCTAGTTTGTTTGTGCATTTTTTCTTCAAATCGGGGGATCAGCAAATTTTTGAAGCACTTTGGGCACAAACGGACATCACCATTAGATCCGAAAGGCTGTTTACAGTCAAGATTCATATAAAAATTTTTGTTTTTAGAGACAAAGCTCCAGGAGGCAAATTTTTTATATTCTAGGGCTTTACCGTACGGTCGTACAGACGCGCGGCAATCAAAATAAATAAATAAATATTAAACAGTGCCACCAGTGTGCCGCTGGGTGACCATCTATGCATTGCTCACTGGCCACCGCTACTGGCTGAGCAGCCACTAGGCAGCCCCCCCCCGGCTGCTGCCGGCGGCCCACCCTGCCGCCACCTCCTCCCTGTCGGTGACGCCTTCTTCCACTGGTTGTTTTGCTCCGTCTGCCGTTCTGCCTAGTTTCGCCTCCCCCCTGCTCCATCGGGTCTAGTAAGCAACAGCAGCGGACGTCCTTTGCCCGGTCAGCGACAGTTCAACATCCTGTTGCCAGCGTTGACTCTTTTGGTAGTTGACACATGTACTGCACATCTCACAGTCAGCAATCTATAGCAGGTGCCCCATCAACGATTTTGAACCAGCCAACGTGCGACACGTGGCAGGTCAGCCACGTGGCATATTGTCACGTGGCCCCTGCCATGTTATTTGTACTTGCCACGTGGCGATGCCATGTGGTAATTTTTGTGGTGACAGCTATCTAGCCATCAAATTCAATCCCGTGGATTGCTGACATCATCCTTACATCATCCAAGACCTTGGATGCACCTCTCCTTTTTTTTTTGGACCTACTTGTGGTTTTTTGGCCATAACTTTTGCATACGAAAGTATTTTTCTGATCCGAAAGAATTGCCAAAAAGTTGGTTGCAAGATGGAGACATTGGTGCATGTATTTTTAGATTTTGATGCTTTTTTATTGCTCATTTTTTCTTTTGAAGTCCGAAGTCCTATTTTTGACTTCAGCATGCATATCTTCTGTGTCCCATGCCTATTTTTTGAAAACTTTATATTTTTGGAAAGATGGTTCTGTGTACTTTTCAGAAATGTAGTTCTTTTTCTTCACTTTTGGCCTCTGCTCTTTCTATTATAGTTTTGGCATTTTTTCTATATGGTAAATATTTTGAGTGTTTTAGGCCCGAGGATCGTTTTCCTGGCATGGTTTTCTTTTTTTTCGATTGTACTTTCCTTTGTTGTAGCTCTTTTTCCATTTTGATCATTGTAGCTATCATTTTGAAGCACTTTTTTGTTTTGCACTAAGATAAAGTGTCACTTTTGCATTCCGAGAATCATGAATGTTGTTTTGAGTCAGTTGTACTTGCACTATTTTCATAAAGCACCATGGGGGAGATTATTTGTTTGCTGTTTTAGGCATTCTCCCTTTGTCAAGTGAGTGTACCTTCCACAAAATTAGCCCCATGCAGATTCAGTTAGACCGTGTCTTTATCGGTGTTTGTACCTCTTTTCCTCTCTCCTCGTTCTTGGTTCATTTGCAGGAGACTTTGGCTCATCTTCTCAGTTGCCTGTCATCACACCCTGTCTACATTAAGGGGGGGTTATGCTATTGTTCTAACGCATCCATGGTTGGATGGTTTGATAGTGTGAACTATGTATTCAGTGGTTGATCCTATATACAAGGCAATTGTAGTGGCTGGCTACCTATGCATTTCGGTGAGATGGATCATCTACCATATAGACATGCTCGATTCGTGCCTTCTTCTTCCATGGAGGTTCTTTTAATTAGTAGTTTGGCAGATTTGTGGCTTCTTCATACTTCAGTGATGCTACTCTTTACATGATCACTCCTTGTTCCTGTTTTAGGGCACAATTTCCCTAGTTGGAGACTTCTTCAGTTCTTCACTAGGTTACCTCTTTTTGGGGGAGGGTTTTTCCCATGTGGTTTTCTCTCTTTCCCTGCTTTTAGAGGTTGCATTTTGATGCATTGTACTTGGCTACCTAACATGGCCTCGTTGTTGGGACCCATTCTACATTTCATCTTTGTTTTGTGAGCTTAAGGCATTTCCCTAAGTTGCACTTAAGGGGGGGTGTTAGAGTAAATAATTAATTGTTAATTATTTATTCTATTGCTTAAGCTTACTAAGGTTAATGCATTTATTTAATATTTAATATTTAATGCATGTAGTGGTTAGTTGTTGACAACACGGGAGTTTGTTCCCTTCTAGTTGTCACACTTATCTCCTAGCACCTTCCAGCTTGTTCTACAAGCTTCCATGAGCTCTTTATATTCGGGCTCTCTCTCATTGTATTTTCATAACATAAGGCATTGTGCATATTGTAAATACATTTTCTTCTTGTTTTTGCACATATTGTCTCTCATGTCTGTTTAGGGTTTTTTCCCTTGCTCCATGCTCTTCCTCTTCTTGGCTTCTCTTTGACAGGTTCTCGCATGCAGGTGATCTTGGGCGTCTTCAGAGTTGGCTTTCCTTGACTCCAACAGAGATAAGAGTTTTGAAGAAATGGATTGCTGATGAAGAAGCCAAGTGTATTCACCTAGAAAAGGAAGGAGAGAAAGCCACCCTAGATGCTATAGTAGAAAGAGATAATCTACTTAGAAGTGTTAGGAATAAGGTGTCTCAACCTTGGATAATTCCTATTCTCATTATTTGTTTTGTAAAATGTATTTCTTGCAAATAATGTTGATGTGTCGGCATCTTGAATTGTGTATAAGGAGATCATCACTAAAATGGTTATGACAGATTCCTATGATACGTAAGAGCTATGTTAGGAAGATTTAGTGACAGGTGAAGACATGTGGCAACTGATAAATTTGAGTACTATACACTCTACCCCAATAATGGGGTTTGGGTTCCTATTTTCTCAGAGAATGGTAAAACCCTAATATGGTTATCTTTGGGAGTAACCCTAAAAGTGAAGCGCATGTTATAAGGATTTTTAGGGTTGTGAAGAGGTGTATGCTAAAAAGTGTATTGTAACCTTGTGTTGAAGATAATACATTGTGCAGGTTCTGGAGGGGTGAGGTTGTTTTACCGAAAGGTTTTTCCCCATTGGAAAATCTTTGTGTTATGTGTTTCTTTCTCTGTCTATTTTCTTTATTCTTGCTTGGCTAAAATATTATTGTTTACATGATATTGAATCTGTAAGTGTAAAATGTTTTAATAGGATTTGCACGATACTTCTCTTAAGATATTAGTGTAGGAAGCTATTTCTGCACCTGAGTTTCCTTACAAGAAGGATGGCTACCTTAAAAGTACAAAAAAAGAAATTAGAAGAAAGAAAAATGACCCTTCATACTGATGTCTTTGGAGATGTAGATAGCTTGAGAACTAAATTTTAGGAACAAGAAAAACTCTTGAGTCGAAAGCAAGAACTTGTCATTACTCAAGTCCAAGCTTATAAGCTTGTCTAAGTAGATTTAGTAGAACCTACTATTAAAGCTACAGATAAAGGAAAGGGCAAAGCCATAAGAATCCTAATAAATGAACCTCAAGCTCTACCAAGAAAATCCATAAAACCTTCCATGTCAAAATTGGACTTAGATTTGGAGAAAGCTAGAAAGGAGAAGGAAGATCTTGCAAAAGAGCTTGAGAAAGTAGAGAATGCAACTCAACCCATAGAAACTAGGAGGATAATCTAGTTCATAAAATCTAATTCTGCATTGACTTCATGGCCAAATTTGTCTACCCTATTTGCAACTTTTTTACCTACTAGTGGTTCGATGATTCCAACTTAGGGTTTATCTCAATTTTCCCCTGCCTCATCATCCATCATTAACACTCAAGCCCCCTTTTTCCAGTCTCAACAATCCCAAAATGTTGTCCTTAACCAAGCCAACATAGCAGGCACCTCAAATGTTCCTAGTTTTAAAAAGAAACCTATATACATGGAAAATAAAAAAAAATTTCATTTATAGGTATCCCTAGTGTTCCACATCCCATATCTTTTGATTTAAGAGATTAATTTGTTAAGTTCTTTGTAAACAATGCTGTTACTAGTGAAGAACACCTAAGAGTTTTCATAGATATACTAAATGATTTTGAAGTTGAGCATGAGGATGTGGTAATGAAGTTGTTTGTTCATTCACTAACTAAGGATGCAAGGGATTGGTTTAGAAGGTTACTTGATGACATTATTACCTCATGGAGTGACTTGGAAAAATTATTCAAAGAGTAGTATGGAGATAATACCAATGTAGGGTTCATGTTAAATGAATTCAATAACATCAAGAAATACCCTAATGAATCTACATTTGATTTTAATCTAAGATTCTAGAAAAGTATGTACAAACTATTTTAGGTCATGAGGTTGAATGAGGATGTTTGTCTTACAACATATTTTAATACATTTGATAGCAAAATGGCTTATCAATTGAGGGATAAAGATCTTAAAACTTTAAGGGATGCCTATAATGTTGTAGTAAATATTGAGAATTATAGGAAGGCATCTGGAAAGCTTGGTAGGAGAGATGATCCAAAGTTGTTCAATCCCAAAAATAATAATAAAAGGCAGGTTGATAAAACTCCTACAAGAAAGAAGCCAAAAGAACCCACAATAGGTCAAGTATTGGAATTGCTAAAAAAGATGAATCCCACTAGTTTCAATACCCAAAAGCCAAATGTTGTCAAGAAAGCTCCTCTGAATAATAGCAATTTCAATAGACAACCTAGAATGCAGAATTACCCTTACACCACCCAATGGAAGGATGGCAAGCCAATCCCTAACTAGACCCAAAATGTAAAAGATAAGGGTACACTAGATCTTCTACAATGAAGTTCAGTAAATATGAATGATAATGTGCCATGGTGTATTATTTCTCAATCACCTCACTCTGTAGAATATTATGTAGTTGCTTAGTCATTTGCTTCCAATCATAGTAGGAGGAAGAAGAGAAAAGCCATGATGTATAAGCTATAATATGGTGAATATGTGCAATGATTGTGTGGATTTCAATTTGGAAGAAATAGAAAGTGATCTAGAGAATAAGAAAATTGCTTATCAATTACATCATCAACAAGTCTTCTTAGACAATGAAGGGTATGATGAAGATTAGGTATGTGTTACATCTTCTAAAGTTGGTCATGTGAATTTGAGAATGCCTTCTAAAGAGGAAATTGATAGGATCACTGCAGAGATGATCTCCCAAGTACATAGTAACTACAATTTGAGAAACCAAATAGTTAACAATGATGATGGGAAGCCTTTTGGTATATTCATAAAAGATATTACACATAAGATGAAAGATGAAGACAAGAAGGCTAATGTAGAGATAGTTAATATTAAAGAAATCAAAACCAAAAAGTGGGAACCCAAGAAGAAAGTTAAATTCCAAGAAAATGAGATAGAAAAAGAAATTGTGCAAGAAAAGGGATCAGGATCTAATACTACCAAGCAAATAGTAGTCCCTGCTACTTAGAAGGTTCCTACTCCAAGTATGCCTATGAAACCCACTATATCTAATCCCATTGACACGATATACATGTTATCACAAATTACTGTAAAAGTACCCTTGTCTGAACTATTTAGAATTGAAGAGCATAAGAGCAAAGCCTTGTCATGGTTGGGAGGGATAGGAAATAATACAAAAATGTAGAGAAAAATACCATTCAATAGACCCCCTTAGTAATAGAAGATAGTGGTATCATGTCCCAAATTCCCCAAATATTCTTGGATGATTCATCAGTAGCATACATAGAACATATTGACCCATTTTTTCTCAGCCTAATTATAAAAGGAAAGACCTTAAAAAATTGTATGATAGATTCAGGAGCTTCTAATACCATCATGCCTTTCAAAGTAATGGAAGCCCTAGGATTGAAAGTAGATACTAAACAAGGCAGATGTAGAGGTATGGATGCAAGAGAAGTCCTAGTCATAGGTAATATAAATGCTTTACCATTTAAGCTAGTTGCATACCTTGAGGTAGAGTTGACCATGTCAGTCTTGGTAGTTGATATTCCTCCACATTATGAAATGTTGCTCTCTAGAAAATGGAGTACTACTATGGGAGGTAGCCTATAATGTAACCTAACTTATGAAACTTTTCACATAGGTGACAATGCTGTTAAAGTAGATAGAGAGTTCCAAAGGTTTAGTCATATTTTGGGGGAGGAAATTGACAAAGATGCTACTTTCTTTTTAAATACTGGTGTGAATGCATTTAGAGCTGAGTTAATTATCCAAGAAGTTGATAAGTTTCTTACTATGATTGAACATGAAGTTGAGTGTTGTATGGACTCACCTATATTATGGACAATGTTCTTTGATGGGTCCAGTTCAAAAGAAGGTGTAGGGGTAGGGGTAGTTTTTTGTTTCTCTAGAGAAAAAAGTCTTCAGATATTCCTTTACCTTAATCTTTTCATGCACTAACAATATAGCTGAATATGAAGCCTTGTTGGTAGGATTGAAGGTTGCTACCCACCATCGGATCAAAAAGTTGTAGGTTATAGGTGATTCTGAATTGATTATCTCACAGATAAGGGGAACATATTCTTCTAAGAATAGAAGGTTGAAATAGTATAAAAATGTTTTTTGGGATGAGATTGAATTTTTTGATGCATTTGGTATATTATGGAGAGATAGAACTTAGAATAAGATGGCTAACTTATTAGCAAATGTAGCAATTAAACCCTAGGAGATATCATTTGTAGGAATTTTACAGATTGAAGTTCACAATAGGCCACTAATACTTGACAATATTGAACATTGGCAAGTCTTTGAAGATGACAAAGACATTGTAAATTTCTTAGTAAATGAAGATAAATACCATGGTCAAGAGTTGGACTATAGTGATTTGGTTCAAACCATAGATGGGAAGGAAACAATCTATTGTTAAGAGGTTATACAATTAAAAACTAATAAATTACCTAAAGGTTTTGTTGTTTTGGAGAACATGTTTGATAACCAAGATAGGGTAAGGCCTAGGGCTAAATATTGTAAACCTCAAGAGCTAGAAGTGATAAATTTGGGTACTACTGAGTCACCTAAGAAAGTTTATATTGGTTAGAATTTGTTACATAAGATTAGAAAGCCTTTGATTGACTTATTGAGAAAATATAGACATGTCTTTGCTTGGTCATATGATGACCTAAAAGCCTATAGAGAAGATATCTTTCAACATGTCTTACCTTTGAAGGAAAACATTAAACCTTTTAGGCAAAAATAGAGACCGGTTAATCCCACACTAGCCCCTAAAATGCAACAAGAATTAATGAAGTTAAAGTACATGGGAATAAGTAAAACTATTAGACATTCCACTTGGGTCTCTAATCTATTACCTATTAGGAAAAAGAATGGAGATATCAGACTATGTGTAGATTTCAAAAACTTGAACATTGCTTCCCTAAAAGATAATTATGGGTTACCAAATATGGAAGCTATGTTGCAGCAATTGGGTCTGAACTTATGTCTATGATGGATGGGTTTTCATGGTATAACCAAGTCTTGGTGAAAGAAGAAGAGTAGTTTAAGACAACATTTACAACCCCCTGGGGAACTTATGTATATGTGAGAATTTCTTTTGGATTGATTAATGCTAGTGCCACTTTTCAAAGAGCCATGGATGTGGCTTTCCATGAGTACATCAATATGTTTATGGTTGTATACCAAGATGACCTCCTAGCTTATTATAAAAAGGCTGAAGACAATTGTAGGCACTTGGAGAAGATATTCATCAAAGCCTTGGAATATGGAGTATCATTAAACCTAAAGAAATGTACATTTGGGGTGACTGAAGGAAAATAATTGGGACATGTAGTCTCAAAGGATGGAGTAAAGATAGATCCTGAAAGAGTAGCAACCATTGATAAGGTCCCTAGGCCAAAGAGTGTGAAAGGAATACAATACTTCTTTGGGAAAGTTAATTTTCTAAGGAGATTTGTTACAAACTTTTTTGAGATTAGTAGATCTATTTCTAAAATGCTCAAGAAAGGAGCTATTATTAATTGGGATGGTGAACCTTCACAGGAATTTCAAGATATTAAAACTTCTATACAGAATACTCCAGTTCTTAGAACTCCAAATTACACAAAACCAATGCATCTTTCCATATTGTAGCTACAGTCTTGTTGCAGAAGAATGAAGAAGGACATGAACAAACTGTTGCTTTCTTTAGTAAATCACTGCAGCCTACTCAATTAAAATATGAGATAAATGAGAAACAAGCATATGCTTTAGTAAAGGTTGTTAAAGCTTTCAAATGCTATTTGATAGGTGCTATAATCATTGCATTTGTGCCCAGTGCTACTGTAAAAGACATATTTTCTCAACAAGAAGTGTCAGGGAGAAGATGTAGGTGGATTAATAGGATCCAAGAATTTAACATTGAAATATAGATAACTAAATTGGTAAGACGCCAAGGTCTAGTTAAACTCATGACTCAATCTAATTTGGATGCTAATCAAATTAATATGGTAATTGATGATCTCAAATTTGATTTATGTGACATGTATCATTGTGAGTGGTATACTAATGTTATTCATTATCTACAACACATGGAAGCTCCTTACCATTTGACTAAAAATGCGAAGAGAAGTACTAAGTGTCAAGCCATTAGGTATATCATTATCAAGGACAATTTATGGTGGAGAAATTTTGGAGTGTTACGAAAATGTGTTGATCAAGAAAATGCAAAAGAAATCTTGAATGAAATGCATGCTGGAGTTTGTGGAGGATATTATATGGCCAAGACCACTACACACAAAGTAATGAGAGCTAGATTTTGGTGGCCATCTCTTTTTAAGGATACTCAAATCATGGTTAGGAAATGTGATGTCTGTCAAAGGTTTGTTGGAAAATTAAAGTTCTCAAGTAACACTCCATTAAAGCTAGTTGAGGTTCAAGCACCATTTCAGCAATGGGGTACATATTTCATAGGAGAGATCTCTCCTAAATCTAGCACTAGTTATTCCAAGATTTTAGTTGCTACTAATTATTTCAAAAAGTGGGTAGAGGAAATTCCTACAAGAAATGCAACTAGTAAAGTTGAAAACAATTTCTTTCTCAATAATATTATTTCCAGGTTTGGTTGCCATCATAAAATTGTAATAGATAATGCAATGTGCTTTAGGTATGAGAAATTCAGATAATATTGTGACAAGTATGGAATTGCAAGATCAAAATCCTTGCCATATCTTCCACAAGGAAATGGAAAAGCTAAATCCACAAATAAAAGTCTATTAAAAGTCATCAAGAGGACCTTAGATGATAACAAGAAGGCATGGGATTCCAAGTTGTAGCTAGCAATATGGGTTGACAGAGTGACTGTGAAGAAGGCCATTGGAGCAGCCCCATTTGACCTAGTATATGGAATTTAGGCAAGGATGCCTTAGAATAATTTGGTAGGGCTCTATAATTAAGTCTAGTTGTATGATGAAGATATTATAGATGACATGCAAGAGAGGTTGGATGAGCTTGTAGGATTAGCAAAAACCAGAAGAGAAGCATCTCTTAGGAACCAAAAGTTGCAATTACAAGTCAAGACATTATATGATAAAAGGACAATATGTAAAAACTTTAAAGATAGAGATATAGTCCTAATGTGGAATGCTAGAATTGAGGATAAAGGAAAACATGGTAAGTTTGATCCTATTTTGTTAGTTTCCTATTTAATTAAAAATACATGGGGAGAAGACTCTTATATCCCCAAGGATTTCTTAGACAATATTCTTGAACTACTAGTTCATGGATAGTTCTTGAAGATATAATTTTCCTAAATTATCTATTTTCCATGAACAATAGCTTTAAGGTTTCTTGTTCCCTTGTACATTTTGGGTATTTTGTAAATCCTTGTAAATGTTCCTATACAATGTTGTTCCCTGCTTCTATTGTTTTGTTCCTATGCTTTCTAAAGAAGTTGTCTTAGTTATATCATGTTGGCATTAAGTTATTATTGCCATTAGTGACAACACTTATCTATATTAGTATAGCTACTAAGCTCATCACTCAGTCTACAATGTATACCGAGGATTCAGTGGTTACCTTGTACATTCATCACATAAGCTATTTACACCAAGCTTCACAGTTCACACAGAGCATTCTAGTGTTAACCAAGCTGAGTATAGCTATCAAGTGAATGTGCAATCTAGAAGTGTCTACCGAGTGATGGAAGCATAGTGTTTATCAAGTGATGGAAGTGTAGTGTTTACCGAGTGATGGAATCACAATATTTATCGAGTAATGAAAGTATAATGTTTACCGAGTGAAAGCAAGGTAAATGAAGGATTCAATTTTTATCGAGTGATACTATATCCACCTAGTCTTAATTAGTTACTAAGTTCAAAAATATGTCAGTTGATTAGTATGGACCGAGCCTTCACTTCTATCGAGTGCATGATGATGCTAAGTAATGCAGTGGACGCTGAGTATTAGAAGGTCATCGAGTTAGTTCAGTGAATCGAAGTTATTTACTGTTTGGCCAACTCAGTAATATTTTGTTCCCTTGTGTTTTAGCCAACCTTGCAATTGTAATTATTGGAATGGTATATATTTAATGTATTATATCATTTTCAAGAGGTATGAAATATGGATGAGAGTATATAAAAGGAGACATGTAATTTTTTGAGAAGTATAAATGCGAATCAGTAGAAGAGAAAAATATTCAGCAAGATCTACAAGGAGCAGTAAAGATTCATCAGTCACAAAAAGTGATCTATACTTCAAGGATCTAATCAACAAATCAAATTTGTAAGTAGATCCACTATTTCATCCTAACAGGTGAATCAATTTTGTAAATCCTTTAACAGGGTAGACTTAATAGTTTTTGTATAATTCACCTAACAAAGTGCATACTTCAGTGTATGTTTGTAAATCCTCTAACAAGGTGGACCTAGCAGTCCTTTGTGCTCCTAACAGGGTAGATAACTAGAAGTGGTCAATGTAAGCCTTAACAGGCCAACTTCATACTGCAGTAACAAATTTTTGTGGGTATCATCCCCACCCCAGTTTTACTTTCTATTTGGAAGGTTTCTGGGTCACCAAATCACTATGCACATGTGTTGTGAATGTTTGATCTCTCATTTATGCAGTAGATTAGATGAATGAATGGTGAATAGTATATATGGTTAAAGTGCTGAAATGTTCTAAAGTTTTAAGGTTACTGATTCACCCCTCCCCTTTGAGTAAGCTATCTTATCTTGAATGTTTCCAACAATTGGTATCAGAGCATCTTGGTTCTTAGGACAAAGCTTGACAGCTTAAGAAAAAAGATCAAGGAAAATGGAGATATTCAGACTTGACAAAGCTATTGAAAATGAAAAGCTGGATCTGGAAATGGCCATGGCTCAACTCAAAGAAGCTAAGGAGCATCTTTCTCAATCCATGAAGAGAAGGAAGAACTTGCAAGACAAACGAATGATCATCAGTATGTTGAAGAAAAAATTGAATACCTTTTACCATCAAGTAGTTCAAATGAAGCTAATGAGGCAATCAAGGAACTCTTAGCAAAGAATGGTTCCCTGCAGGAAGAAGTAAGAAAGCTTAAAAGAGAAGAAGAAATTCAATCAATCAGACTATGTGAAGTTTTGGAATAGAGAAACAAGGCAAATGAAGACTTAGAGACAAGAAATAATCAATTCCTTTAGCATGAAGATCTTGTAGATCAATTATCTAATGCAAATAACGAAATTATGAATCTGAGATCTAAAAATGAAAGCCTGAGGAATGACTTGATCACTGAAAGACAAATCAATGAAAGCTTAAAAAGTGACTTGAGATCTGAAAGACATATCAATGAAAGTTTGGAAAATGACTTGATCATTGAAAAACAAATCAATGAAAGAATGATGAAATTTTAAACAGACATGACTCAATTAAATAAACAAAGTGAGCCGAATCTTCATAGAAAAAAAGGTAAAGCTAGACTTGGTTACAAGAAAGAAGGTGAAACATCCAAACAAGGTGCCCAAAGGAATCAAAGACCTACTTGCAATCACTGTGGTAAGCTAAGTCACACATCAAACAAGTTTTGGAGTAATGGAAAAGGTAAATTCAATGGTAAATGCTACAATTGCAGTCAGCATGGTCATAAAGCTAATGAATGCAACGAGAAACCAAAATTTGAAGGCAATTGTCACAAATGCAAGAAGCATGGTCACAAGGCATTCCAATGCAGATCCAAATCATTCAATCTAGCTAAACAACTTGTCAAGGCAATCTTTGGATGGGACTACAATACCTGGTGTAGATTTCATTATTGTGGAGAATATGGACACATTGGCAAAGACTGCCCAAGGCATCACTTGAGAAAAAGAGATACAATAGTTAGATGTTATACATGTATAGAACTCGGTCATATAGCTATAAACAACATGAATATAGGAAGAGTTGAAGATGAAAAGAAAGCTAAAGGTGAAAACATTCGGAAGTAAATGAGGCAATAGTAGATTCCAAAATCTACCAAGCAAAATAGTTTAAAATGATGGAAATGTCACTCAAGAAGTGGGTGACTCCACCATCTCCAATTAGATCCATAAATAAGGATATGGAACTGCATCTTCTAGTAATATCTCAAGAAGTTCCAAAATAAAAGAAAGAAAAATGATCAAATAAGTATTCCAAATACACAAAGATCAAAGAAAGCATATCTTTTGCCAAGTTACATCTATCGAGGAAAGTCGATTGAAGACCTTACCGAGCTAGGTTGGGAATAACTAAAATTTTTGTTTGATCACCAAGTTGCAAGCTTCTACCAAGCAATAAAATGATAGCCTATCAAACACTATGTCATCTCAGCTACCTTCGTACCAAGCATTTATGGCAAAATTTTTGTCAAAAGGGCAAAATTCAATTTCATTCTTCATTACAATTTCAGAGCTAAGAAATTTCAAGAAAATTCCAAGTGACTCCAAGAAATTTCAAGTGATTTTTAAAGTAGAAAATCTGCTCAAAATTTTCTTACACTTACCGAGCAACAATGGCATCTAGGAGTAGTAGTGTCCCCAAGGCAAAACAAGGTTAAAAAATGCTAGTAAAGGGTACAAAATGGAAAGTGCCCAACTTCAAAATTGTTTCGGCCGTTGTAAAATCACTAGATGCTAACGGTGCTCAATCTCAAATTCCACCAAAGGTATTCCTTATAAATGATATTCATACACATTTTAAATGTTCTGTTCAAGAGATTGGAAACCTAGAGATGGATAATGCCCTTGGAGAAATGAGTATTGATGGCTCTTTGAAACCCGAGCATAAGCATCTTGAAACCAAAGGCTTGAGTCATATCTCACATATGCCTAGAAGCTTCCAAACCAAATGGATTAGGTATATTCTAAGTCAAGTGCACAATGGGCAACTATGGTTAGAGCAGCTAGTGTTAATTACAAAGAAGATGATTTACAAAATCACAGGTCTCCCTATGCTCAACAAAGAAAAAACTACCAAAACCCTAGGTCAGGAGGAGTTACAGAAGCAAACCCTAGCTAAGTGGGATGGTAGAGGTTTAAAGGTCAGCACTGTATCAGATGTCAAACTAAGATTTGGCATTCATGTCATTGCCCACAAAATCTATAGCTCTAGTTGACTGAATAGTGTACCTTGTGAGGCTGTGGATTTGGCCTTTAAAATTGTAAAGAAAAACCTTGAATTTGATCTGTCAAAATTATTGTTGAGACAATTGAATAAAAATATGGATAGTATAAGGAATTTAAAGAATAATCCTTGTGAATTCAGCTCTCTATTGATCT
Organism: Cupressus sempervirens; assembly: GCA_028749045.1. Taxonomy (NCBI): domain Eukaryota; kingdom Viridiplantae; phylum Streptophyta; class Pinopsida; order Cupressales; family Cupressaceae; genus Cupressus; species Cupressus sempervirens. The sequence goes on along the minus strand of CM053786.1, from coordinate 849,788,391 downwards.
ATTAATTTTTCTTTGTTCAAAAATTCTTTCCATCAAAAGGAATAGTTGTATGGAGAAAAGACATTCCAATTTTTTATCAGATAAATGAGTTTGTAGTAGAAATGGGTGAAAATTTTGATAGCATCATGGATAATTATTTTAAAGATTTCAAAGAAAGAATGAATAATAGGTTCTGGATTCCACCAAAATTAGTTGAAGACTATAGAGATGATGTATGCTTTATGGTTGACTATGATAAGGTATACATTCAGGCAGTCAGACCCCGAGTTGCATGGGTAAAACCTCTTCCTTATGAGGTAAATATTGATGAGGCTAGGGAGATTATTGAAGCACTAGTGAATGAGCCAGTAGACCCAAGGCAACCAATTTTTGGAACATATGATGAGGCAAAGGCCAAAATTGAGCTTGAAATCAAGCTACCCCAAGCCATAAGAAAAGGCAAGAGGAAGATAGCCAAATTGAAAATTACAACCGGTCTTCTTATGATTACCAAGGGAAAAGGTGAGGATGAAGAAGATGATGAAGAAGAAGGAGAAAAAGAAAAAGAAGAAGATGAATCTAAAGAGGAACAACCAAAGCAGAAAGGTAAGGTAACTATTACCAAACCTAAGAAAAAGCCTACTGCAGTATTCTCTAGAAGAACCAGAAAAGGCAAGCAGGAACCTATACTGGTCAGGCCTCCACCCACATTCAAGGAAAGTCTTAAACAATTGAAAGAGGGAGCTGACACCACAAATTTCAAGGCATTGAAATTTGAAAAAAGAACTGATGCTGAGAAAATGCAGATTGAGGAATTGGTACTCAATAAGATGGGTAAATGGAAATACTCCCCGAACCAGCTTGCCTCTCAAATCTATAAAGAACTGTTGGAGAGATTGCAATCAAGATGGGAGTCAACCACCCAAACGGTCAAAGACATATATGAGAAATCTCTAAAGAATCTTCTACTGAGTCTCACTAGAGTGGAAATAAAGGCAGTAATGAAGAACCATGGAGGTAAATTGATGATTAGATTTCACACATGTTTGATTTTAATTAAAGACATTGAGCATGTTGTAAATGATGCAACAAATATGTGGAAGAACATCTATCATCTGCAAAAGCCTAGTGAAGATCCAGTTGAAATTAAGGATGATGATAGTAGTGATAGTGATGATTTTGATAGCACTCCACCCATCACAGTTACTCTAGGAGAGTTGCAGGCACTTAGGGAAGAAAAAGAGGAAGAAGACAAGGAGGAAGAAACACATGAGGAAGAAGAATATCCAGTTAATATTGCAGTAGAAGTGATTGCATCCCTTCCTCACTCTCCACCAAATATTATTACATCCACTATGGAGACAACTTCTACAAGTGAAATTGTGAGCACAACAATTACATCGATTGCTCAATCTTCACCAACCTCCTCCCAGCTCTAGGTATCTGAAATAGAGGTGCCAAGCACTTCATCTATCGAGTTGTCTATCACTTCTTCAGCCATCGAGTCAACCTCCTCAACTCCTTCATCAACAATAAGTGTACGAGTAAGTTCCACAATTTTTTCTTCATCAATTCCAGCAAGTTCTACAGTTCCATTTCCATTAGAATCATCGATATCCACTTCCACTCCAATCAATTCTACTATGGGTACTCTACTGAGTATTGTACTCAATAAATTCAAATTTGTATGCCCAGCCTATCCAATGGCTAGTTCCCAAAGTTAATATTATTTTAAATTCCCAGGAAATATCAAAGAATTTGAATGATGAAACCTTATGTTTTATTTCCATCAGCCTGCAACTTTCTGTGCCATTAGATCTTCCATGATCTATGGTTCTTTGTTTCCCCACATTTTCCAAATGCACGACCCTTAAATAATGTAGGAAAGCCTTTTTGTGATGTGTGGCAGGTGGGTCCATGTTCCTTCTATGGGCCATAGGTTGGAAAGGGTGGTTGGCTGAGCTAGCAATTCTATTGGTGCCCACTTCCCTGCATTCTAAGCTTGTTAGACCTTCTAACAATGTGAGAAAGCGAGTTGTTGACATGTGTCTAGGTGGTGTCACGGAGTGTAGTCATGCAAGTTCAAAGAGTGCATGTTCGAGCACTGTCAGATCTTCATAGATTGAGGGCTAGCACTTTCTTGTATTATCAAGATGCTAGGAAATTAAAAAATGTGGGAAAACAGGTGGAGAGAACGTGTCCCAAGTTATGTCATTTTCCCACCCTCCTTGTGGGAAGAAACTTGATGATCCCTCATCGTTCGATGTGATCTGATCCACGGTTGGTATTATGTCACTATGGAAAGTTGCACATTATTTTTCCATAGTGACATAATGCTTTGTCGCCACGTGTCTCTGCAGGACTAGTTTCTCTATGAATTGCCAGTTAGATGCTAGGTGTTGTCCAGTGCAGTATGGTTGTTGAGTCAGATGCCAAGTGGTTTGTGGGCCCAAAGGTTAAGGATAAAGCATAGTAATAAAATGAGTCTTCATGATCGTTAGATTAAGGAAGATCCATGGCAGGCACTATCTCGCTATGAGAAATTGCTCAGATGATATTCATAGTGACATAGCACCTAAGTGACATGTGTCCCAGTGGGTTCGATGGAGGCAGCATGGTTAGGGCCGGTAGTTAATGTGACTGTCGTGATTAGGGTTTGCAAGGATGGCGCAGTTAGTAATGAAAATACATGGTCAACTCGGGGAGACTTTGCAGGGTGGCAAAAAGATAAGAGGCTGTTGGTCCACATGGCTCATCCCAATGCCAAAGATAGGTTGACTAGCTGACTCTGCTTATTCATGCACCAAAAGTGATAGAAATTAGGTTTTGCTGCATGATTTGATCTCTATAATCAATCCCGACCAACCCAGAATGAATGTGAGACAAGGAAGAACACTCCACCTCCAATCCAATCCATCTACCTGGTTAGAGTGGCTTAATGGCGCTGTTTCTATCTTCTCAAGGCATTATTTGACATAAAAGATCAGATATCATTGCATCTAGATCCGTATCCAGATCAAATTTTCTCCATGATTTTTCCTTGTAGCACTTAATGGTAGGTTGTTGCAAAGTAATTATAGTTGGAGGACATCTCAGTTATGCCTGGACTATAAAGGAAAAGTTTTATGATTTCTGTAGGGTCAATCTTTCTCTGTTTTCCTTGTTACTGCTTTGCAAATTCTCTATGTAAATTCCCTTGTGCCTCTGAACTACATGATTTTCTATCTTATCTCCTTCAGTCATTGGTATGAAAGTGCAAGAATTCTTTGCCTCTTACTGGTGTTTTGTAGAGATCTTTGATCTACATGACTATATCTCCTTGGCTTGTGAATGATAATATAAGTGAATCTTTCTTTCCTTGTGTCATTCATCTTGGTCTTTTGATCTACATGTGATTATTAGATTAAAACAAGTCTGAATGTGTATATCCTTAGTTTCATTTTGGTTGAAAAGTGCATATATGGGTAGAGATTGGTCTAAACACTCTATTTTGGTGCATCACCTCTTTAGATTAGATTAGGTAGATTTTCTTTCATGCTTTCCTTCTCCCTTTTCCTCTCCAAGAGTAGTTAGGTGCATCTTGATAGTAAGAGGAAGCCAACCTTCTTCAGAGACTCAACCTCATAGTTCAAGTCCCACAACTTGGAGGTTGTTTCCATATTTCACTAGGTTGTCCTCATGTATAGGCTTTGGACAAGGGTGCAAACCTAAGTGACAACAAGCTGTTTACACTAAGCTTCACAGTTCACATTAAGAATTCTAGTGTTATTTAAGCTGAGTATAGCTACCGAGTGAATGTGCAATCCAGCAGTGTCTACCAAGTTTATAGTGTTCACCAAGCTTCACAATGTTTATTAAGTGATGGAAGCATAGTTTTTACCTAGTGATGGAAGTGTAGTGTTTACTGAGTGATGGAAGCATAGTGTTTATTGAGTGATGGAAGTGCAGTGTTTACCGAGTAATGAAAGTATAATGTTTATCGAGTGAAAGCAAGGTAAATGAAGGATTCAATTTTTACCGAGTGATACTATATCTATAGAGTCTCCAATGGTTACCAAGTTCAAAATTATGTCAGGTGATTAGTATGGACCGAGCCTTCACTTCTACCAAGTGCATGATGATGCTGAGTAATGTAGTGGATGTTGAGTATCAAAAGGTCACCGAGTCAGTTCAGTAAACCTAAGTTATTTACTATTTGGCTGACTCAGTAATATTTTGTTCACTTGTGTTTTAGCTGACCTTGCAATTGTAATTATTGGAATGGTGTATATGTAATGTATTATATCATTTACAAGAGGTATGAAATATGGATGAGAGTATATAAAAGGAGACATGTAATTTTTTGAGAAGTGTAAATGCAAATCAGCAGAAGAGCAAAATATTCAGCAAGGTCTACAAGGAGTAGTAAAGATTCATTAGTCGCAAAAGGTGATCTATACTTCAAGGATCCAATCAAAAAATCAAGTTTTTAAGTAGATCCACTATTTCATCCTAACAGGTGAACCAGTTTTGTAAATCCTTTAATAGGGTAGACTTAATAGTCTTTGTATAAATCTCCTAACAGAGTGCATACTTCAGTGTATGTTTGTAAATCCTCTAACAAGGTGGACCTAGTAGTCCTTTGTGCTCCTAACAGGGCAAATCACCATAAGTGGTCAATGTAAGCCTTAACAGGCCAAATTCATACTGTAGTAACAAATTTTTGTGGGTATCATCCCCACCCTAGTTTTACTTTCTATTTGGAAGGTTTTTGGGTAAGCAAATCACTGTGTACATGTGTTATGAATGTTTGATCTCTCATTTATGTAGTAGATTAGATGAATGAATGGTGAATAGTACATATGGTTAAAGTGATGAAATGTTCTAAAATTTTAAGGTTACTAATTCACCCCTGCCCTCTCAGTAAACTATCTTATCTTGAATATTTCCGACATATCAAGTATGTGGTCTGCTCTACCATAGATTCTGAATTCTTGCATAGACTCAAGTAGTCTAGCTAGATAGAGCAACTGTTGGTCTAATTTTTTTGCATGATAAATTTTCCTAATCTAGGTATAAAAAATTAGATTTGAGTCCATTGTTAGAGGCTAGGGTTTTTGGTTTTGTGTCTTGCAGTTTTATTACCTTTTGAAAAATCTTTGTTAAACCCTAGGTTTTGTCCCTTTTGAATTTATCTTGGCATGAAATCTTTTAAAATAGTGAATATACTTTTCCCACTAAATTTTTGTCGTGCTAACTAACATTTTAAAAATCTTTTCCACCATTTGATCTTGGTTAGATCCATGGTTGTCGCATTGTCATTATAACAAAATGCAAGGTCTTTTACCATAACAACATAGTGACCATCAAAAATTGAGGTTTGGTATCGTAAAGTGAAATTTAGTGTCAGAAATGTGCATTGACTTGAACAAGTTTTGGTCATGTGCTCCATCCTCGAATTGTCAGTGTCACAAAGGGTGCAAGTGGAGCAAGTTGCAAGTGGTGTCACGAGAACTCAAATTTTTTAGTGAGTCACTATGTTGCAACCAAAAAATCTATGCGCCCTACTGGTGGTGATGTAGCAACTGAATAGAAAATGAAGAAAGCGACAACTTTTAAAATTGATGGGACCACAAAATTCCCACATAGTATCATAAACATGCATGTTCATTGTTCTTATAGTGGTACTAATTGGTATGATTATGATTGACATGTCATCTTTCCTCCATCACTGAAATACAGTTCTCATTGAGAAATCATTGTGCCTTGCCGCTAGCGACATAGTGATGGGTTGGATCATACAAAGGATGACACTCTTTTGAAATGCGTGGTGATTATGAAGATCCCAAGAAAGATATTTTGGAAAGTGTGCTTTTATTTTTGTGTTAGTCGTATTGATTATTGTTACCATTTTTGAAGTTTTCCCCTAGGCTAGATTTTAATAGATCATCAAAAGTCACTATGTCACAATCAAAAAGTTAATGGCTTTTGTCGATAGTGATGTAGTGACTCATCAAAATATCATAATGTAAAAATTATTCCAAAATGTGGGCCCCAATGAATGCTCGTCAGAAGTGATTCATCTTCCTAGGACATGGTGGCATCCTACAAAGAACATATGCATACAAAAATTAGAATCTGCTAGAGGTTGCTATGTGGTGACCGAAAAAGCTTTGCACTTCACAACAGTGATGTAGAAACCCACCTAAAAATAAGAAACATGGAAAAGACCAGAAGACATGATGTCAAAATGTAGATTAAAAAAGTAATATATATATGCCAATGTGTCAGGACAGTTCTATGTCATCAAGAATGTGGACCCACACCTAGGTTAGATCTCAGAAGAACAATGATAATTGTTGGATCTAGGGCAGATCAATGATCATCACTAAGTCATTATAATGAATTGCTCTCTATTTACTCAACACAACTTGGTGATTGAGGGACCCACCATAGTTTATATGGTTGAAGTGCAAGTTCCTCACCATTAGATCAAGTAAGATCTACGGCTATTGCATAGTCACTATAGAAAAGTGCTCAAAGTTTAAAGGTAACGACATAGTGAGAAAGGCTAATGGATATTGGACCCACCATTTTGTGTTAAAAACTAAATTAATTATCCTTCACTTGATCAAGGTGAGATCAATGGTTGTCACTATCTTGCATAGGTGATGTGCTCACTCTTTATGCATAGTGAGATAGCGACACAAAGACACATGCCCTCAAAGACTAGTGGGTATAGTTTGAAGTGCCAACTGAGAAAGAAAGGAAAAGGTGGAGAATTTTCATTAGTTTGACTACTAGCATGTCAAGGAAAAGATGAGTCATTGCTATTTTCACTCCTCGATCGTAGGATTTTCTGAAGATCAATGACACAAATTTAAGAAAGGAAGGTGATGCCACTCTATTTTTCCCTTATAGTTAATTTATGAGGTATGAAGGCTTTGTGTGCAAGAAGAAACATAGTATATTGCAAAAGATTGCACCATTTTCATCTCACAAGAACAAAATTTCAAGTTTTCTAAGCAGGCAAAGATTACTGAGAACATTGTGTGAAGCTTGATTGGAACGTGAAGCAATTTCTTTGTTGTTTGCGAAAGGTTGTAGAAATTACAAAAAAGAATGAGCAGAAGATCAAGTAAGTCCCCATTATACTATAAACTTTGTACCATTTCAATTTCTACAAATTATAGTCAAGATGCCTCCAAAGAAAGTGTTTTCTGGGAAAGTGAATTATATGGATAGAAAAATTCATGATGACTTGCTAAAGTTACTCCCAAAATCCACCATTGAGACTGTGCAGGTCAAGAAATTAACTTCCTTAAATGCTAGGCTAAAAATTGCAGATGGCATGTTGATAAGGGGAGCAAGGTTAGGGATGCAATAACTTCTTAGACTAGTCATACTTTGTTTAAGAAATTGTTTTTAAAGAGGAATTTGTTTACCCCACATGCCAATGTTTGGAACTTTGATTTAGAGAAATTAGTAGTTCCAATTGTCTTCATGGACTATGATATGCTTGAATCCATTGCAAAGAATTATGACAAAGCCATTAGAGTGGTAAGAAGAACTGATGGTGTGCATCTGGTTACAATTAATCTTGAGGAAATTAGAGAAGTATTTCACCTAGAGACATTGATAGATTATCATGTGCCAATTAATTTGCAAGAATTAGAAAATGAATATAGGGCAAAGAAGGATGTGATTAGGGGAGGTGCACTGAGGGCACATATTGGCACAATTGGAACTTTTTTAGTAATCACTATAGCCTCTAGGGAACCCTTTGAAAAAGATCTTTTCACTTCCTGGGCTATGGAAATATATAGGACTCTATGTTGAGTTTTTGGTGAGGATGAACAGAATGTCATGCCCATCAGTCTTATGTACATGATGCTTCAGATTTCTTCCTTTGGTGTAGATTTTATTTTTGATTTTGCCTCTTATTTGGTTGAAGAAATTTATACTAGCCTGGTTGGAATTACAAAAGGAAAAGAAGGAAATCTTTTTAGCCATTACTCTTTGTTGATGCACATGTTTTTGCTTAAGGGAGTGACATATTTTGGTAAAGAAATGGAGTTGAAAAAAGAGCAAGATGGAGAAGCACTACCAGTCTAGTTGTGGAGTGTAGATATGACCTGGGATGTAGAGAATGCTAGTTTTGTCAAGTTTGATAGGTATTTTGCTTCCAAGTTGAGATGCCTCATATTGAGTGACAATCCCAAAGTCCCTAAGGTACTAATGAGTCTCATTAGGCCTATGGGAAATCTCAGTGGTTTGAAAGTTTCACACAATTGGGGAGATATCATCCCATACTATATTTGTATTGTTATTAGAATTTATCATTTTAAAGGAAGCCCTCATGTGTTGCCCTACCAATTTCCTTTAAAGGTAGGAATGGCTGAAGTTCTGTGGTAGTTAAGAGGATTGGAAGAAATGTATCTATTGAAAAGGAAACTGGGGTCAATTTTCCCTACTCGTACTGTGGCCCATGAATTTATAATTATTAAAGGGGGTTAGATCTTTTTACATAAAATTTTGGATCAGGACAAAATGGCTATTTCCCATCTCTATTTTTGTGATACTAAGGGGTGTTATAATCTAACCTTAAGTCTTAGAATTAAATTGGGAAAGGTAAAACATGATTCATATTATCTAGAGGACATCATAAGAAATAAGTTCTCGTTGCAAGAATAGGAAACAAAAAGGAAAAATTGAGAGTTTACTCTATGGTTTTGGAATTCATTCATTGTTTTGATAAGGCTTATTGTCCTCTAGATAATGCTACTATAGAGGCAGATAAAATAAATAAGCTCATGAATACTTTCCCTGAGATAATGGAAGCCATGAATGAGAAGAAATAATTCCTTATTGATTCATACCTAGATAAGGCTAGAGAGGTCATAAGGAGGTTGTATTTCACTCCTAATGTAGGAGCTAGTCATTTGATTATTAAAAAGAGGCCAACCTATACCATAATACAAAGTAAAAGGGCCACTATGGATAAGGGCAAACAAATAATGGGATCGACCAGTGCTATCCTAGAAGAGAGATTTGATGAGCCTTCTCTCAAGAGGTAGACAATAATAAAGGAATAGGGTCCTCATATTGATGAGTATTCAACTACTCAATCCCCTTTGCAGATTGGAGAGGAGCAGCTCACTAGAGAGAAAATTGAGCAAATAGGGTCACAAGGAGGTGTGTTTATCACTCAGGTAGAATTGGTTGAGGGAAACCTTCAAGAGCCTTCTTTGCCAAGCCTCAAATTGACAGTGGAAGATTATAGAGGTAGGGAAGTGGACACTGTAATAAAATAGGCTAGTCATCAATTTTTATCAGATGATAGCTTTGTTAAATCTAGAGCTTTCCAGCAATTTTCATGGAGGGCCAATATGAGAAAATTTTAAGAGAAATGTAATAAGTTGAGAACAGAGCATCCAATAATGGATGAGACTACATTGAAAAATTAGGTGAAGGAAGAAATGATGTAGGAATTTCAAAATATAAGCCTTGAGGAAGGAAGGCGAATGGTGAAAGCATCAAACATTTTGTTGCTACCCAATTGGGACATGGGCAAACAAATAATGGGATCCACCAGTGCTGTCCTAGAAGAGAGACCTGATGAGCCTTCTCCCAATTGATAGAGAATAATAAAGGAATAGGGTCCCCATATTGAGGAGTATTCACCTACTCAATCCCCTTTGTGAATTGGATAGGAGCAGCTCACTGGAGATTAGATTGAGCAAATAGGGTTACAAGGAGGTGTGTTTATCACTTAGAAATGGATGAGGGAAATCCTCAAGAGCCTCCTGAGCCAATCCTTGAATTGATAGTTGTAGATTATAGAGGCATGGAATTAGACCCTATAATAGAATATGTTAGTCATCAGTTTTTATTAGATGATAGCTTTGCTAAATCTAGAGCTTTCCACCAATTTTCATGGAGGGCCAATATGAGAAAATTTTAAGAGAAATGTAATAAGCTGAGAATAGAGCATCCAAGAATGGATGAGACTACATTGAAAAATTAGGTGAAGGAAGAAATGATGCAAGAATTTTAAAATATAAGCCCTGAGGAAGGAAGGCAAATGGTGAAAGCATCAAACATTTTGTTGCTACCTAGTTGGGACATAACTGATGCTTTGGTTTTTAATTCTATTTCTATTAAATTGGTTTACAAGATTAGAATAAAATTAAATTCTAGGGTACTACATTTAGTGAAGACTAGGCTGCCTTAGTCATTTGGTCATTGAGGAGAGGATCAAGAGCCACCTAATTATAGTTAGATGGGTCTAGATTGATGGGAAATATTGTTGTAAGAAGAGTAGTTGATACTTCTCATGTGTAGGCCACACACTGGGGTGTAGATACATCTCATTTTGTTTTGGCCACTACTAAAAAGGAAGAAAAGGCCATGTTTGAGGTGCAAAGTAAATATGTGACAATTTTGCAAGCATATAATAAAGAGGAAAAGAGGATTTATTTGGAAAATAAGATAATGGAAAGGTCTACCAGCCCAGGAATAACATATGCCCACCGTCCAGTGGAGCCTTTTAAATCCGCGCCACTTATAGAACTACTAGATACACCAAAAAGGCCACAATACTACATTACTAAGTATTTTGAAGAGGAAAAGAGCATGTTGTGGGCACTACATGTAGAGCTAAATGTATAGTATGAAGATAAACTAAGGAAGACTCTAATGTATCTAGTAGATAAAACTAAATGGCCATTGTTTCATGATTAGTTGGAAGAGGTAATAAGTATATGGGAATAATTGAAAGCCCATGATGAGGCTCTGAAGCCTATTGTCAATAAGCGGGGAAAGAGAAAGAAAGAAATTAACTTTTTATGTTATTCTATTATAAAGTCTTCCGATGACCATATTGAAAAGACATATGATATTGCTAATGATTTGTTAGATTTTTATAATAGAAGGGTTGCTTTGCAACTAAAGGTTGTTTCTTATTTGAGCAAGTATAAGAATCAAAAATTTGGTTTGTTTCCTCTTGCCTTAGATAGAAAGAATAAACTAAAGAATAAGGATGAATGGGCCAAGGAATTGGATGACCTATTCTATTTGAGAATGAATAAGGTTATCAATGAAAATAGGCATGCCTGCTGGGCCACCACAATAGAGGAATTGGTGAAAGTCCAATTATTCTTTGATTCTTTAAAATAAGATTTTTGTTAATATTAATAAGGAAGTAGAATATGTGCTTAGGAAGCAACTTGATGTTTTGCAATTCAATTGGCTAGATGATACACTTTTTGACATGTAGATGGTAGATATTTCTCCTAATGAATAGTTTGAAGCAGTTGAAATAGATGATGATGAGGTGTAGCAGGATGAATTGCATATTATTGACCCAAAAATACCAAATTAGAGAGATGAAGAAGATAAAGGCCAACAATCAATTTCAGTTATAGATCCAGAAGCCTAGGATGTGGACATGATAGAAGAACAATTAAGAATAAAGGTAGTTTTGTTAGTTCAAGATGAAGATAGTGAAAACCCACTCATAGAAGTTGATTTGCAAGTACTACAACAAGACTCATCATTGACCAGTATAGTAGCTACATATGTCAAAGAATCAGAGTAAATAAATACCAATCATGGGATTTGTAGCATGCTAAAATGTAATAGAAATGGGGGCCTACCAAAGGAATGTAGTGATGTATAAGTTTTCTGTTATATGTAATTTTGTCTTTTTGCGACAAACAAAATGTAAATATCTTTTTTAAAAGGACACCTATCTATTCTCTATGCTTGAAGCCTGTTGCATCTCACATTATATAAGTGAGATTCCAGGGCTAGAGAGGGGTCCGATTTCTAATGCATTTTTAGTTTTACTTAGGATGTTTTTGGTCCAGTCTTTGAGCAAAGTTTATATTGTATATTTTCTGTAAATTTTTTAAGAATACATTACTGTTGAGTGATTTTTGTGTTTCTTTCTAGAGTCATTTTGAGTTTATTACAATTGTATACAAATTTCAAGGAAAATTAATACGAATTTGAGCTGTCCCCATATCATTTCTTGTTGAATTTTGTCTCCTTTTCTATTATTTGGTTATTTTGAGATTGTGTGAGTAAAGCTTGTTCAATTGAATGCAATTTCATTTAGGTTGTATGTCAATTAATTACTACTATTAATTCAATTAATTAAGTAAAGGCTTTGATGAATTTGATGGGATTGCTATGGTAATAGAAAGGATGTCTATAAGGATGAATTCTAGTAAGAATTTTTGATAATATTTATTGTAATGCAACAAATTAGATCTATAAATTGGAGTAGACTTAGAATACCAATTGAATAGGCAATTATCAATTTAATTCAGTCTGTAGATAGGTATATCATGAGTAAGCATGAAATCTAAAATCACAATCAACTTTATTTTAATTTTCTAGAAGATTTTCAAAGGTGGTCATCACTTGTTTGAATGGAATGTTTTAGCCTTAGTTAGGCATTTTTGCTAGGAATACTTGCAAATCTATAGAAGAATTCTGACCAAATCTGCCATATGGGATGTAGTTTATCTAAAATGTCAAAGTCATGCATGTGTCTGAAGATAGAAGATCAGAATTAGAATGAAACTAATGTAATTCTCATATAGTAGCATTCAGTTTGAATCACCCCCTAGTTATACCCACCCTTGTTTTGTAGAGCCTAAAGAGTAGAAAACCATCCTTTGTTTTGTTGAAGTTGGGTCCAAATGGTAGAAAACCATCCTTTGCTTTGTTGAAGTTGGGTCCAAATGGTTTACACATGTAATTGTTAATAAGAATTGGATAATCCTTAGTTTGTGTGAGTAATATCAATTTGGTATTGAGCATTTTTTTGTTCAAAAGTTTTAAAACACCAACACTCCACATGATACATATATACATACATAAATAGAGTTTACAATTGCACAAAACTGAATGAGATGCTGAGATCACAAGGGCATGACAATAAAATCCTAGATCTACATGATACATACAGAAACATACATACACACACACATACGTACATACATATATACATACATATATACATACATATACATACACATATACATACATACATACATACATACAAACATGTATGTATGTATATATAGAGAGATCTTTTTTAAGGTAGTAAGTGATGATTTACCTCAAGATCCTCCACAAAATTAATGCAGACCAAGAAAAACGGGTAGAGTTTGGAAGAAATTTTACAAAAAACATATCATAGCAGATATTTTTAGAAAGAAATAAGCCATTCTAGTAGTGAGAACAACTACTAAAAATTCTTGGGAGCTAAGGGACCCTGAACCTACGCTACATTTTCTAGAGACATGGGAGAAATTACTACTAGTTTTAGTACTTCATAAAATTCTAGATCATATAGTGATGGCCAAATTAACAATAGTAGTAGATACTTGAGATGCAAAGATCATAAGGGCATGAAAAAAAATTCCTATAGAACTCTCATCATATTAGGTACAATAAAATGAATGAGATTTAGAGATTAGAAGGATACAACAATGAGATGCAGAGATCACAAGGACATGACAACAAAATAGAGCGATCACAAGGGCATGATAGAAAAATCCTAGATCTTCACATGATATATACATACATACATACATACATATACATGTATGTATGTATGTATGTATGTATATCTTTTTTAAGGTGCTTATTACATCTTAGCATAATAGAAAAATTGATCCAGCTGCATACATATTCTAGAATCCAAATATTTAAACAATAAAACTCACTCAACCCATTCTAAGTGACTTAGCTTAAGATCCTACAAAAGAATAATGTAGAGTTAATGGACAATATGTATATATATAATGTATGTATGTAGGGGAAATATAATGCCCATTAACAATGACATTAACTCTTCCTATACATGCATGGTTACATCCTTGGCTTCCATTGTTGGGCCAGCATATGGAGCCTTTATATCCAACCATTTGTTATAAATTGGGGAATGTGCTTCACCCAAGAATTCAAGTAATGCATTTGCATATGCAATTTTATCACCTTGGAAAACTATATCTAGTCCTACTAGCTGGGAACAATTGATTGTTTGTTTTATTGTACCTAATCTGATGATAGTTCTACAAGAATTTTTAATCAATGCAACTAATTGAAAACTAGACCAATTTAACTAGGTTATGGCTTGGGTATGTGCTATTCCTATTTATCATATGGTTTCAATGTTGGAGGCAACATTCTTTACGTGTGTAGGATATGGAGGAAGAGTATTGGTGTTGGAAAACATGAAAATTTAGTAATGCCAAGTCACCTTGAGGAACTTATGTATTCTCTTGGAAAACATGTCATCAAAATTTTTTATCATGACCTTTTTTGCTTCTACATGCTTTTGCACAGAGCCTTCACACTCCTAGTGCTCACAAATGTCTACTTAAGAATGTATGTGAACTTGTGGGGTTTAGTTTGAAGTCATAGTTTTTTAAAACCTGAATGCCATCATTTCTTTCCACATTAATCACTTGTAGACTAATGATTTGTTTTACATAACAATGGATATAAATTTTTTAGGAACCATATATAATCACAATCTATATTCACAAAGTTTTTTTTGGTAAGCCCTACCTAGGGAGCAGTTGCCTTTGAATTACTTAAGAAAGAAAATACATAATATCAAGGAGCTAACACTCCATTAAATATCATCCCAATAGACCAAACCTTCTAAATTAATGAACTAGGTATCCAATCCCATTATTGACTAAATCAGCCTAGGAGAGACTTCAACTAGGAAAAGATCATCATTTTCTTGGCAAAATGTTTCAAACTTGCTCAAATCATTTTCTTTTGCAATCCCAGATTTGAAAAGTGACCAAGATTTCTTCATATTTTTCTTCTTTCCCTCAACTTCAAGAAAGAAAATAGTCAGAAGACCCCCTCCAACCAAGTTTGTATCTATCAGATCTAGAGCATTCATCACCTCCAAATAAAGATTTTCAACAATCATCCTCCTAGCCACACCATATGTAGAAATAAGATGGCCTAACATTTGTATTATACACTAGAATAAGTCAAAGACCACTCTACCATTGTAAACATGGCCATTAGAAAAAAAAATACTCTTAGCAGCATAGTGATCGTGTCCTTCTCCTACTGATTGGCCTGCATGAAGATCCTGGCCACTTGAGCTTCTGGCACCTCTACCACCACTGCAAATTATGTGCACCTACATTGAATTCCCAAGAATGTCATTTGATTTGAGATAAAAAAATAGAGTTCCAAATAAATAGAAAAGGAACACACTAAATATGTTCCTGACACGACATGAGGAAGTATACTTAGTCTAGAAAAAAATTGTAACAATCTGCTATTAGTCTAAGTAGTACTGACAGAATACTACATAATATCTAAGAGAAAGATTATTCAAATCTAGGGATGATAACAAAAACACCAAAAATTCATGAGAACACCATTGACCATATACAAGGGAATTATTTTAGATTTTAATCATTGCCTTTATTGCCAGAATACTATAGAAGATTTGAGAGAAATATTACTCAAATCTAAGGATGACAAAAACAACACTGAAAATTTAGGATAACACCATTGAACATATATAGGGGGATTCTTTTAGATTTAACCAATGTCTTTACTGACAAACACCCACATATCTTCTAACAAAATATCTAGAAACTCTGTGGAATATGATATCCACTCATCAAATCTGTCTCATCATTTGAATCAATCCCCACATTTTCTAGGAAGTTAGTAGCCCTATTACCCTCTCCAAAAATATACTAGAGTTGGAAATTTTCAAAAGACTGAAGGTGATTCAAGATACTCAGGAGCCAATCATTCAATTTGCATGATTAAAAACTCCTCTTTACCAACATGGACCCTCAATACCAATGCTCCCTAGATAATCATTAAGTATCAACTCATTCATTTTCAAATAGTAGGTTGTGCACTATTAAAATGTTTAAATTAAAAATAGAGTAAGAAAGTATATGAGAAAACTTTACAACATGCACTTGAATAATTGGCAAGAAGAAAATGACTGTTAAAACATTTTGTCTGCCAAAGCATGGAGAAGTAAAAAGTTTATTATTACAAAAGCATAAATGTAAAATAATATCTACAACTGTTGGCTTGTAGAAAGTTAAAATTGCAGCAAATGTACGATGAGACCACATGAAATGGATGATGGAAAAGAAGAACTAGAACTTAATGAATATAGAGGAATTACCTGCTACATGAGTACTCAAACTCATTCAAATTAAAATAAAAATAAAAAAAGAAAAGAAAAGTCACGTTAATCATTCCGATGAGCCTCTATGGCTAAAATATGGAAATATAGCTTAAGAATTTGTCAATGAAAAGATCTTACATTTAAACAATTGTGAGTAAGCTTGATTGCATTTCAAATTAATAAAATTTGATCTAGATTCAACAAGTAGAGAACTAGTCAATATATGTTTTGAAAAATTATTCTTGGACTATGAGTCAGGAAGAAGAGAAATATCAAACTTGAAAAAGATGTACATAAGAAATTATTGTGGTTTGTACCATTTGAAAATTATAGTTAAAAGTGATAAATTTATATATATTTGATTCAGAGAACATAAATTATGAAAATGAAGTATTGCAGAAGCTGCAAGCTCAAATACCTAACTATGTCCAAGGCGTCTACACATTGGAGGCATACTCTACCTACTAGGCTACCTACATACCTGTAGCCACAAGATCAAGACCCTTGAACTACTCACTATAACAAATATAGTTATAGTTTCTAATTATATTGATGTAGCTATATTCCTATAACTACTAGTGATCTTTACTCACCTAATAAAGCTCTTCACTATCATACACCTACTAGGGCGAATCAAGTAATTTTCTATAATTATAATACTGTAATACTGTGGTGCAACCTTTGTGTTGTCATTTATAGTTAATGTAAGGTTAACCTATATACATCCTAACTCACTCCTTGTATAGTTATGTTTAAAAGCTTGTGACAATAATCAATGGGTTTAAATAGACTAGTCAAGTTGATGCTGAAACACAGAGTTTATCCTTCTATTTTCAATAGCTAGATACACTAGGTAATGTCATGTTTAGAGGTAATGCCATTGTGGTTTAGAGGTAATTTGCATGGTTTAGAGCATAATATAATTATGGTAGTGACAATAACTTTAGTGAAGAGTTGAGTGTAAGGAGTTACTACCCTAAACCTATGCTACAAATTCCTAGAGCCAAGGGACTTTACTCAAAACACTAGTGACAATACCCACAACCATGCTACTTGTTGAGTGAGTTTTATTATTTTTCTATTGTGCCAAGATCTCTTTGTTTATATACATACATACATACATACATACATACATATATATATATATATACATATATATATATATATATATATATATATATATATATATATATACATACATACATACATACATACATACATACATACATACATACATACATACATACATATAAATCACAAGGGCATGATAGCAAGATGCAGAGATCACAAGGGCATAGTAACAAAATGAAGCAATCACAAGGGTACAACAACAAAATCCTAGATCTCCACTAATCCCCACAATCCAAAAGATCTCTCTATATACATACATACATACATACATACATATATATATATATATAGACACACATATATATACACATACATACATACATGCATACATACATACATACATCTACATATGCAATTTCATCACCTTCAAAAATTGTATTTGATCCTACTAGCTAGGAACAACTAATTGTTCATTTTATTGTACCTAATCTGATGATAGTTATATAAGAATTTGTAATGAACCCAAATAATCAACAACTAGACCAATTTAACTTGGTTATGGCTTGTTTCTTTCTAAAAATATTTGATATGATATTTTTTTTCTAAAATTTATTGTGAACTCTACCCATTTTTCCTGGTCTGCATTATTCTTGTGCAGGATCTTGAGCTAAGTCAGTTAGCATGGGTTGAGTGAGTTTTATTGTTTTATTATTTGGATTTGGAATATGGGCTTTGTTTTATCATTGTCTTTGTTCAAGTCTTGATTTTAATGAAGTAACAAAGTGGTTTCTAGGGTGGAAAGGACTATATAATATAGAGGAAACTTGAAAACTTGAATGTTGAAATGCTAGAATGAAAGCTATCGAGGATCAGACACCTATGGCATAGTTACAACACAATGTAAAGTTGATTATAGATAAAAAAGAAAACATGACATAAATCATTCCCCATTTTTTTGATTGTGGACTGTTGCGTGTGAAAGAGGGTGGAGATCTCTAAAAGTTGGTGGATATTTGATTGCCATGCCCTTGTGATCACTACATTTAGTTTTCATGCCCTTATGATCTCTGCATTTTGTTGCCGTGCCCTTGGTGGAGATTAGTGGAGATCTAGAATTTCATTGTTGTGCCCTTGCAATCTCCTTGCCCTTGTTCTATGATTTTTTTTCCATGTTGTGCTCTTGTGATCTTTGTGCCCTTTGCAACTTATTACAACATTTGGGGTCAAATTGTGACGACAATTTGTGATGGTGGTGTAATTTATGGTGTTTAGGCTCAAATGTAGAACTGCTTGCTCTGTGATTTTATTCAAGGGGAGAAGAGGTACCTATGTAAATGTTCTTTTTTTTCCCTTCTAAACATGTATCTCTTTATATTTCCTCTAATACTTGATCACAAGGGCATGACAATGAGATGCAGAGATACATACATATGTACATACATACATATATATAGACATACATATATATACATACATGCATACATACATACATATACACATACATACATACATACATTTGCATATGCAATTTTATCACCTTGGAAAACTGTATTTGATCTTTATTTAATCACCAATATATAATATAATTTGTATGTACACATTTTTGCATACTTAGTTTGGTATGAATAGTTTTGATTGAATTCATCCGAGGAGAGTGAGTCTACTCATGATAATAATGGCTCCATATATTGGGTCTTTAGAGGAGAGAGACTTACAAAAGAGTAGATGGTTGGGTAGGAGGAAGATGGTTGTGTGAATGGTTGATCAGGCAAGTTGCAAAAAATCAGCGTGTCAGTTGCAATAGTTTCATTAATTTGATAAGGGAATCAACTTTGAAAGTGGGATGATCAAAACTGTCATGTCCAACCTTATGATAGATGTCTCTATCTCATAATAGAAAATTACCTCAAATGAAAAGGGACAAATTATTAAATATATGGAAAATCAAAAGAACATTCACCTATAGTATTTTTGAAGGAAAAAAATAGAATAAAAATATAATTTGGTTGAAAAATACATGAACTATGTTGCTCCTCATTGTGGCTATTCCCTTGTCCAATAGTGGAAACTCTTCACGTTAAATATGAAGATCTTGAAATTAAAAAATATAACTATCAAAGATCTATATTTGTGTTTTAGTGATAAAAATATATAGTCTAATTTTAAGAAAAATAATAGTTTTAATTGTATATGATTAAATAAAATAAATAAGAGTACTAGCTATATTTGTATAATTCTAGTATTATTGAGTATGCTAAAAAAAATGTTCAATAAAACAAGTATGAAGTAACATAAATAGATCATTTGCTCGATCCTATTATGACTTAATGTGAATGCATCTGATCATTACCTAGATGATATTATGCACAATATCTTTACTCAATCACCAAGATATAATATAATATGTAAGTACAAATTTCTACATACTTAATTTGGTATGAATAAATTTGATTGAATGCAAGGCTAATTGCTTGTGTCAATTGAAGACATGAATGACTAATTTAATTTAGCACAAGTACTATGCAAGTGTGTGTGTATATGCATGTAAAAAATTTCACATAGTGAACTAATTTACATACATAGATGCACATATGCATACAATCATCATAATCAGTTATCCTTAAATCTAACCAAAGATATTATATAAAAATAAGAGATACATGTTTAGAAGGAAAAGAAAAGAACATTTACCTAGGTACCTCTTCTCCTCTTGAAGAAAATCATAGAGCAAGGGCACAAAGATCAGAAGGGAACTACAAAAAAATCCTAGATCTCCACTGATCTCCATCAACATTTAGAGCTCTCCACCCTCACTCAAAGCTTTCCACCCTCTTTCACATGCAACTCACCACAATCAATCAAAACAAATGGGGAATGATTAATGTCATGTTTTCTTTTCTTTTTTGTTTATAATCCATAATCCACAATCTACAAGATCTCTCTACATACACACATACATACATACATACATACATGCATACCTACATACATACATACATACATTAAAACAACAATGCACTTTCTAAGAGTTTACAATTGTTCAACAAAATTAATGTTCTACAAGAAAATGTATCAAAAGGTACTATGACATTGGAAACAATAGTTAAATTGGTGTAGTTTTTGATTAACTAGGTTGATTACTTCATTATTATATGATCCAATGGTAATGTTAGTTATTATTTTGATATACATGAAAACATTATTATTATTCATTATTATATATACATACATACATGAAAAAAAATAATGCACTTTCTAATAGTTTACAATTGTTCAACAAAAATTAATGTTTTACAAGAAAATGCACCCAAAGAACTATTAGCTTAGAAGCAAGAACATGGTTTTGATAAATATAGAAAGTGCTTGACATGAGAGGTTCGCAAGTGAGGGTGTTGACCAATCTTGAAAACTTGAATTTTGAAATGAAAGCTATCAATGATCAAACACCTATGCTAGAGTTACAACATAGTGTGAAGTTGATTTTATATAAGGTAGAGGCAAATGTTCAAAAGTTTGATTATCAAAATTTAAGGCATGAGAGTGAAGGAGAAGGAGGCTTTAGAAAGAGAAGGAGAAGGGGTGGCTTTAGAAAGAGACTACATGACAGAAAAAAATAGGTAGACAACATAGATGATATTATGGGAGCCACTGGATAGAATCCAAGAAAGTGTTATGGTAGGTTCTATGACATTGGAATCACTTGCAAGTGTCTTTGAGAATTTAAAATCCAAATATAAAATTCTTATAAGAGTGTTTCAAGGTTGGGAACCACTTCAAAATCCTTTTCATGGTTTAGAGGTAATGTCATTGTGGTAGAGGCTTTTACAATGGAATGAGCCTCATGATTATGGAATTTATATAGAAGTAGATCTTGCTTCTTCAACTCCTTACACTCAACTCTTCACTGAAGTTATTATTCAATTCCTTGCATATGCAATTATGTCACCTTGGAAAACTGTATTTGATCCTACTAGCTAGGAACAACTAATTGTTCATTTTATTGTACCTAATCTGATGACACTCTATACAAATTTGTAATCAACCCAACAAATCAGAAATTAGATCCATTTAACTAGTTATGGCTACTTTCTTTCTAAAAATATCAGCTATGATATGTTTTTGTAAAATTTCTTGCAAACTCTACCCATTTTTCCTAGTCTACATTATTTTTGTGGAGGATCTTGAGGTAAGTCACTTAGCACAGGTTGAGTGAGGTTTACTATTTTATTATTTAGATTCTAGAATATGCATGTAGTTGGATCAATTTTTTGTTGTGCTAAGATGTAATAAGAACCTTAAAAAAGATCTCTAAATATACTTGTTTAGAAGGAGATATAAAGAGATACCTATTTGAAGGAAAAGAAACCAAAATTTACATAGCCCTTGAAGAAAATTGTAGAGAAAAGGCATGTAAACAAAATCATAGAGCAAGGGCACAACATGCTAATGAAATTGTAGAGCAATGGCATGACATGGAAAAAAAATCATAGAAAAAGGGTACAACATTGAAATGACAAAGTAAGGGTTTGGCACCAAAATCACAGAGATGATAAGGGAATGACAACCAATTTGTAGAGCAAGGGCATGGAATTGAAACATAGAGGAAAGCTACAAAAATGAAATGTAGGGACAACAAAATGCACCAAGAAAAACACACAACAACAACATTTAGAGCTCTCCACCTTCTTTTGCACACAACTTTCCACCTTTTCTTTGGAGCTGTCCACCTTCTTTCATGCACAAATCTCCACAATCAAAATAGATGGGGAATGATTTATGTCATTGTTTTTTTTTTTTTCCCACTAGGTGGTTGTTTGTTGAAGGCTAGGACATCACCTTTTGGTATTCTCCTTCTTTGCACTACAAAAAGTGGTATCAAAGTTGGTTGATCTTGTGGATTTTTGGCTTTGAGTTTGTGAAGAACTTGAAAGATTCCTCCAAGAAGATTATAACCTAGGGTGATTTCAAATCTTTGCAATGCTATGGAGACTAAGATTTTAGAGAAGGTTAAAGAATATTTCAGATTTGAGATGGAGTTGTTGAAGAATGATATGGTCACTAATATCATGAGAGCTATAACTAATGTACTTAAGAATATGGGTACTGAATATGGTTATGAGTAAACTGTTAAAGACTTTGAGATTTCTAGATGTAGTTGTGAAGATAGAGATGATCAGAAGGAGAGACTTGTGTAAGACATAACTAGTCAATTGGATAGATCTAAAACTCGATTGAAACTTAAGCACGAGATGGGCATTTCTAATTTCTCAGATAATTTGAAGCCTGAAGAAATGATTGATTTGATTAGTGAATTGGAAGACTACTTTGAGTTAGAGGATATTGGAGATCCACTTAGAGTGAGGTTGGCACAAATTATTTGAAAGGACATCCTACTTTATGGTGGAAATAATTGCAAAGAGATAGAGAAGAGGAAGGTGAAATGAAGATCACTAGGTGGAGATTAATGGTGACAAAATTGAAGGCTAAGTGCATTCTTGTTAATTATGAACTTGAATTTTTTAAGAGATTAAAAAATATTAAATATAATCATATTATTGTGAAGGATTATACTGAGGAGTTCTACATGTTCACAATTTAGTCAGGGTATATAGAACTTTCCAAGGAAAAGATGGCTAGATATATTCATGGTTTGCTATTCAATACTTAGGATGAGATTGGTATGTTGAAGATTGATTATAAGAAGGATTCTTATCAATGTTGTCTAAGGGAAGGAGATAAGTTGAAGAGAAAACATCAAGGTAATTCTTGAGGGAAGAAGAAGAAGGATCACTTGGTGAAGAACAAACGAATTACTAAGGATGAACCAAAACCTGTTATACAAAGGAAGATAATAGATAGAGGTACATTTAGGAGTACTTGATTCAAATGTCCCTAGAAGGCTAGCAATCAAAGAGTCACTATGGTAAATGAGAATGTGGATTCAGTGATTGAGCTCGAGAAGGTGAAGGAGAAATTGTTGGTTTGGTGAGTTGCTTGGCAAGAAGATGATGGAACCTTGTCAAAGAAGGAATTTGTTTAGGAATTTTTACAAGTATATAGTTAAATGCTAGGATGTGATTGTGGATGGTGGCAGTATTGATAACCAAGTTACTGAAGAGATGGTTTAGAAACTTGGTTTGAAGAGAGTGAGACATCCTTGTCCATATAGGATCAATTGGTTACAAGATGATAATGCTTTGGAAGAAAGGGAACACTATCTTGTTGATTTTTAGATTAGGTAGTATGTTGATTAGGTTTTGTGTGATATTATGGACATGAGTAGTTGTCACATATTACTTGGTAGATCTAGGAAATATGACTACATGAGAGTGCATGATTTTGTCAAAAATGTTTTTATTGTTGAGAGGGGTGGCAAGAAGTATTCCTTGATTCCTTTGAAGACTATAGAACTTGGTAGGAGGAACTTGAGTTGACTTGAAGGATTATCAAGGAGTTAGAGATCAACATGGAAAACAAACCTATGGTACACTAATGAAAGATTCAAAGATGACAGTTTCAGAAAAAGAGTTATAGAAGTGGGAAAAAGGAAAGAGTGCAAGTTGATGTATGTGAATAAAAAACTCAGGGTTTATGTGCTAAACCTTGAAATATATTCTTCTAACTACTAAGAACATATTTTATTTGCACTTGGGGTGTTTGATGTAGGAGAATCATGGGGTAATCAACCATCTTATATGTAGGAGCATCAAGCTCAGATTTATGGAATTATAGTTGGGAATGTGTTTGAGGCACATTGGGGAACCTTGTCCTAAGTGCACATAAAGATTGGAGTTATTGTGTTGGAGTTAGAGCCATTTTGGAGGCTACTAGTAGCATGTTCTTGATTTATTGGAAATACTTTGGAGATTGTTTCCACAAGCTTTGATCCAAGCGATTTGGCATGTACACTCTTGGATTTGAATCATTGGATGACACATGGGCCTATGCCTAAGGGTGTGTACTTTTATGTTGTCATATGAGTTAGTTATGCATTGTAAACCTAGGAATTTTCTCAAGTATTTAATTATTTAATGTTTATTGCCAAGCCAATTTGTGGCTTGAGGGTTTATTTAATGTAAGTTTATAGGCTGACCTGTGGCTTGGTTTAATATAAGTAGAGGTTCTTGTGATATCTTGAGTCATTCATTCAACACTCATTTTAGCTTGGAGTAGTTGAGAGGAGTGAAGTTTAGCATATCTACTAGATAATTGTGTGCTTAGAAAAAAATAAGGTTTCTTGGTGGCCTTTGAGAACAAGTTTAGATTCTTCTTGGAGTTTTCTACTAGATTGTGGATCTAGACTTGCTGGTGTTAGATCTTGTGAGGTCTTGTAGAATTGTGATTGGAAATTGCTTATGTATTTGGCCATAGCTTGGAAGGCTTTACATCTAGACATGTTGGATTTAAACCCCATGATTCTATTAATATGAGAATTGACATTGTTTTATATCTAAATCTTTGTTTTATTGTTTATCTTCCATTGGGTAGTTGTTTTTTGTGGGCTAGGACATCTCCTTAGGGTATTCTCTTGCCTTGCACAACATCACATGATTCTCAACTCTACTCTTTAATATTTTGAATTTCTCATAGGATTTATATTTTTCTCTAACACACATCATTCTAGTTAAATCATCAATGAAAATCATAAAGTACCTTTCACGATAAAATGCTTTCTTCTTTGTAGGACCACTCAAATATGTGTGCACAATCTCTGATTTTGCAGAAGTGGTAAATTTATTTGTTGGAAATGAAATTTTCTTCCATGAAAGGAATTGATAAATAAGAAATATAATAAACTAATTCAAGAGATTTTTAAATGAAAATAAAGTTACCATAAACTCTTGAAGCTTTAGAGATCTTACCAAAGATCAACCCAAATGGAGACAAATATGTTTTGAAAGAGGAAAGCAAAGAAAACCCCTTGTGTAATATTATGAACATGGAAAAATCCTATGGAGGGGGGTGAGAGAGAGAGAGAGAGAGAGAGAGAGAGAGAGAGAGAGAGAGAGAGAGAGAGAGAGAGAGAGAGAGAGAGAGAGAGAGAGAGAGTATTACAATAACATCAAAGTGATGTGTAGAAGAGTAGAAGAATGAGAGAGAGACATCTCTTTTATAGAAATGAGAATAGAGTTGTATGTGTAACTCCCATTTCTATGAATGCCACCATTCATAATAAGTGTGTAAAAAGTTTCAAAATCCTCTTAAGGAGGATAAACTAATTTCCTTATAAAAGGATACAAAAAATGAGTTTTTATAAAACATGGAAAAGAGAAAAAGTAACTATATTGGAGGACAAACAAAATAAGGGATACCTTGGTTTATCCCATTTATTAAATAAATACAACCAAGGAAAGATTACTAATTCTAACACCCCACTTTAATCATTACTTTGGGAGATTCTATCAAAGGGTATCAAACTCAAATTTTTACAATGAAATTCAAATTTCTCTTTTGGAAGAGGCTTTGTCAAAATATCAACAAAATGATCTTCACCCTTGTAATAGATGAGGGACACTTTCTTTTCTTCAATGTTCTCTCTAATGAGGTGACGGTGGAGAGAAATATGCTTTGACTTTGCATGGTAGATAGTATTTTTTGCCAAGGTTATTGCACTTTTATTTTCACAATACAAAGGTGTAGGTTCTTGTTGAGGTACACCAAAATCTTCAAGTATTCTTCTAAGTCATAGAGCTTCTTTATATGTTTTAGTACTGTTACCTCTAGTTTTACCACCAAAAACTCAAATTCAAATCCACGGCTTGTTCAACGGTTAGCCTAAAAAATTGTTATTTTAATGCCCCGACCCGCCAAAGTTTCTCTTCCGTCAGATTTTAGATGGATCGACGGTTGGCGCGATCTCGTCATCAAAAGTTGCACGGGAGGTAGTATCAGCGACATCGTGCCCGATTGACACGTGTTTGGTGGGCCCAACGGTTGGGCTACAATGGAGGGCGGGTCGAGAAAGTTTTTTGGCACCGCAGGCGCTATGGCGCTATCGCATGCCAACCGAGAAATCTCCATGGGGACATAGCGCCCGTGCGCCACGTGTCCTGGCAAGGCTGCATTTCATGCCGTCAGAAGTAGTTAGGATGGGATGACTGACAAACCAACAGGAGGACACCACGTATTAGCGAGCTTGGCGAATCAATAGAAACAGAGGGTTACGGGAGGTCAAGACAAGTCTTTGTGATCGTCGGATGAGAAAAGATCAACGGTAGGCGCCATGTCGCCTTAGTGAAGCTGCAAGATTTTTACCATGGTGACATCACGCCTGATTGACACGTGTCCTCGGGGGTCCGATTTTTGACGTGGCGATTAGCTAACAGCCAGCGGTTAGATGGTAGGGTGATGCAGTTAGTTCGATGAAGGCAGTCAACCGCGGAAGGACTCTCCAGGTGGCAAAACAAAGGATTACGGTTGGCTCGCGTGGCCTAGTTGGCATATAAGAAATCGGGTCGATTGATAGGCTAGGATGATTCATAAACCAAGATGCAGAGATGATCGACGTATCTTGCGAATTGATCTTTGCGATCATTTCTGACCTACCAGGAATGAATACAGGACATAAGGACACTCCACCCATCCGGTCGATCCATCTACCATGTCAAGGAATGTTGTGGCACCTTTTCTATCTTCTCCAGGCTCTCTCAGAAAGAAATTTTTCTCGGTATGTAGGCTAGGATTTCAATCAGATCCCCGATTGGATTCTCAAGATGGGAAGTTAATGCCAGTAGGTAAGAAGTGAATGTAATGCAAAAATCTTCAGTTATGCCTGATCTATAAAGGCAATTTTGTGATCTATTCTCAAGGTCAATTCTTTCTGATTTTCTCTGCTACTACTTGCAGACTTACAGTGTAAAACCCCTTTGTCTCTGAGCCATGTAATAGCCTATATCATCTCTTTCAGCCATCAGTGTGAATGTGCATCACTTTGCCTCCCATTGGTGTATTGTTGAGATCAATGATCTGCATACTGTATCTATCTTTGGCCTATTGGATAATACATAAGTGAAATCTCCTTTTCCTAGTGTCATTCGGTTGGTTTTTTCTGATCTGTATGTGATTATTGATCGATATAAGTCTGGATGTGTATGACTTTTGTGTATTATTCTGGTTTTGAAGTATATATATGGGCAAGAATGAGTCTGAACACTCTGTTTTGGTGCATCACCGCCTTAGATTAGACTAGGTAGATTTTTTGTAACGCTCTCTTTCTCCCTTTCCCTTTTGAGAATAGATAGGTGCGCCCTGACAGTAAGAGGAAGCCGGCCTTCTCTGGAGACTCAACCTTGTAGTTCAAGTCCCATAGCTTGGAGGTTGTTTCCATGTTTCACTAGGTTGTCCTCGCACATAGGCCTTGGACAAGGGTGCAAACCTAAGTGACAACAGTTTTTGGCACGCCCGGTGGGACATATATCAGGAGATTTCATGTCTACTGATGTTAAAAGAAGAAAGAATTTCTGAGATTAACGCTGAAGAAGTAGTGCTGGCTTCGGTATTCAAGCCTTCAAGAGGCTGATTCATCAAGTACTTGGCAACTCTGAGCATCAACAAATCTGGTTTCGGGCCAAAGTTGCAAAAATTCATGCCCAGAGCTGAAACAAGGGTGTCTTCTAGAGGTAATTTTCAATATCAAGAACTCTCACTTTCAAGTCCTAGAAGAAGGAGGGCTAGAGCTTCATTATCACCAGTTAGAGGTGGAGTAACAATCAATATACCTGTGAGATCTGTCTCTACTCCTCCTACTGTCTGAACTTAGCCTAGATTGCCATCAGCACTCATCAATAGAACACTTGTTTATATGGCACAGCCAAGAGTTCATCCTTTTGCCACCTTTAATGGTGGAAGTCCTCTGTTGTTAGCCCAAAGACATGATATACCAGTAGCTGCACTAAAAAGCATACCTAATTTTACTGGTGAAACTTCTATTTCCCCCCTGGAGCATATCCAAGAGGTAGCGAATGTCTGCAATATTCATGGTATTACAAAAGATGATATTGCTGTTAGAATTCTAGCCTCATCCTTAAAAGGAAAAGCATTACAGTGGTATAGAGGCTTAGCTCATGGTTTCATAACTAATTGGGATGGACTAGGAGCAGGATTATGCAAACATTTTGAGGATAAGAGTGACCATTTGTCACTATTAGAGCAGCTGACTACAATAAAAAGAGCCCCCCATGAATGTATGACTGATTTTAATTACAGATTCCAAAAGACATGGGATAGAATACCTACTATAGTGAAACCTACCCCTGGTAATGCCTTCTTGCATTACCTTAGAGCTTTTAACAGCGATATTGCCACCACAATCCAAACTATGGGAGGAGATACATTACCTAATGCTTATGAGACAGCCATAAAAGCTAAGAACATTCTAATACAAGGAGGAAAGTTGGCTCCAAGGCCTCCTATGCCTTTCTTTCCTGATGTTCCCAACCACCAACCAGCAATAGCCCCTCTCCCTACAATTTCTACATTGCAAGCCCTTACTCCAGTTCCCCAAGCTTCCACATCCTCAAACGGAATAGATGAACTCAAGGAAATGCTCCAAGGTCTAGTACTGAACGTAGATAAAAGAGAAAATACCCTAGATAAAAAATTACAAGAGCAGGGGAGGGAGTTGAAGGACCAAGGGAAGAGACTAGAGGATAGTTTTTCTCTAATACAAAAGATGAGTAACAAGGTGGTGGCCTTAGAAAGACAAAAGGCCCAAGGTGGCAAGCCTCCCCAATTGCAATATCAGGCTCCAAGTGGTGGTAGGCCTCCTAATCAGTGGAATAGCTCTTTTGATCAGAATAGGCAGAATAGTCATGCTTCTGCTTCAAGCTCAAATCAGAACAGAGCTATAGTCCCTCAAAATAACTTGGCCCAAGACCAAGATTTTTGTCCCTCATGTAACTATTCTTATACCTACTACCTATGTCAGAAAGCAGAATCTTATTTGGCCCTAACTATCCAGGAGTCCACAGCAAAGAAATCACACAAAGAAGATCATCCCAAGGAGGCCTCATATGTTCAGAGGCAGGGTGATTGCTCTTTTATGAATCACCAGATGGAGGAACATTGTAATGTAAACCAGGACTCCGTTGCTCATAACATAAGAAGCAAGAAGAGAGCTATGGAACATGCTACTCCTCCTTCTCCTAAGCAGGCCTCAACTTCAAGTGTTATATCTAACACACAAATAGCAAATGAGTAGACAAACACTTCACAACAGCAAAAGCAAGGTCCGAGAAATGAGGATGCAAGTGATCCTTTTGTTGTCCCATCTCAACCTCTTGTAAGTGTAGCCGCCAAAGTTTCTACCAAAATCCCTAGTGCCCCATTAAGTGTGGTAGAGAAAATGAAGAAGACCAATGTAAACATTTCCATGTGGGATGCTGTTGCTACCATACCAATGCAGAGGAAGATGCTGCAACAAGAATTGGAAAGGATTGAGCCCAAGGATCAGTCATCTACCATGGAGAGTGCCACTAGTTTAGTACAACTAGTAGGAGATGTGGAGGCAAATAAAAAGGTTAGACCTCCTCCATTTTATGTTTCTTTGATTATAGGGGGCAAATTAGTCCATAATTGCATGATAGATTCGGGGGCTAGCAGCTCAGTAATGCCAAGGTGTGTTGCTGATGCTTTAGGGATGAAATATGAGTCCATTGTTAGGGATGTGTTACAACTAGATGGGAGTACTGTCAAAACTGTAGGCATCCTTAGAAGTGTGGAAATGGCCCTACATGCATGCCCTGGTTGTACTGTGATTCAAGACATATCTGTTGCTGAGGTTAAGCCCTATTTTGCCATCTGTCTTTCGAGAGACTTCACTGCTCAAATTGGTGGATTCATATCTGCTGATTGGTCTTACATGTCATTTAAGACCAGATATGGGGCCAATGCTTCAATAAGAGCAGAACCTCAAGCCCTTCATCACACTGAACCCTACACTCCCAACTTCATCAATATGAATTGCCCTATCCTAGAGGTGAACGAAAATAACATAGTAAACGAGCCTGTCACTTCCATAGCAGAGATTCTTGATTTCTTCTTGGATGAGTGGGAAAATACATGTCAGTTTGAACCTATGTCGAAAACCCTTGAGACAGGCCTTAGTACATATTGCATAATAGAGAAAGAGGTTCAAGTTCCTGACCTTGTTAGGACTAATGACAACATAAATGGAGTATGGAGTATGTACTTTGATGGCTCAAGGAATAGAAATGGATTAGGGGCTGGTGTTATGTTGATCTCTCCTACACAAATAAGATACTACTTCTCTTTTAGGTTCCAATTCAGTTGTACCAATAATGTTGCCGAGTATGAATCCTTGATCCAAGGTCTCCTACTTGCCCAAAAGAGGGGAATTCAAGCCTTGAAAGTATATGGGGACAGCGAGTTGGTAGTGAACCAAGTGAGAAATCGGAATATCACCAAAAATGGCCTGCTCAAGTCTTATAAACATAGAGTCTGGGATTTGCTT
Organism: Cupressus sempervirens; assembly: GCA_028749045.1. Lineage (NCBI taxonomy): Eukaryota > Viridiplantae > Streptophyta > Pinopsida > Cupressales > Cupressaceae > Cupressus > Cupressus sempervirens. Next base: position 849,757,681 of record CM053786.1, on the reverse strand, counting down.
GAGGGTTTCAATGCATTTAACATTCAGAGCATTCCTAGGAAAGAAAATAAACATGTTGACAGACTTGCAGGAGTGGGTGCATCTTATGATGTGCCAGGGAATCTTGAGGAAGAAAAGAAACAACAAATAAGGGTAGTGGTGAGGCCTGCTATTCCTGATAATAATACTCATTGGCAAGTGTTCGAGTCTAATGAGCAAATTGTGAGCTTCTTGCAGAATGAAGCAAAATTTTCAGAGAGAAATCAGCTAAGACTACAAGATCAATATGGTGATCAGATCATTCATCTCAGTTCCAACAAGCTGCCCAAGGGTCTCATTACCTTGGAAGGCGTCTTTAACCCTGATGATCAAACAAAAGGCAAAGGGATGAATCTAGCTGCAGAAAAGGATGACCATGCCCCAGTTACTATTGCTGATGGAAAATCTCTTAACATGGGGAAGGTATGTTCTAAAGCTGAGCAAGAAGATTTCATTCATCTATGTCAATAATTTAGTGATGTATTTGCTTGGACATATGATGATTTAAAGGGGTTCGACCCTAGTTTGTTTCAGCATACCATAGATTTAGTTGATAGGGTCAAACTAGTAAGGCAAAAATAGAGGCCAGTGAATCCCAAGATTGAACCTTTAATGAGGAAAGAACTATCCAAACTGATTGAGGCTAACATAATTTTTCCAATCAAACACTCATCATGGGTAGCTAACCTTGTCCTTGTGAGGAAGAAGAATGGAGAAATTAGATTGTGTGTGGACTTTAGCGATCTCAATCAGGCTTCCCTTAAAGATCACCATCCTCTCCCTTCTATGGAGAAAATTCTGTCCAAGGTCAGTAGGTCAAGGAGATTCTCTTTTCTTGATGGGTTTTCTGGTTATAACCAAGTGCTGGTTAAAGAGTCTGATAGATACAAGACAACATTTACTACTAAATGGGGCACCTATGCTTATTGCAAAATGCCATTTGGATTAACAAATGCAGGTGCCACATTCCAAAAGGCAATGGAGGTAGCTTTCAGAAGATTAATTGACAAGTTTGTCTTGGTATACCTTGATGACATAACTATGTATTCCAAGAATGTGGAGGATCATCTTGATCATTTGAGATAGGTATTTCTAAGATGTAGAGAGTTTGGGGTATCTCTCAACCCAGCCAAATGTGTCCTTGCTACAAACCAGGGAAAAATATTGGGACACATTGTATCTAAGGATAGATTGACTGTTAATCCAGAAAGAACAAAAGCAATACTTGCCCTTCCTCTCCCTAAACACAAGAAAGGGCTACAAAGTTTCCTTGGTAGGATAAATTTTGTAAGAAGGTTTATTCCTAATCTTGCCACCATGGTGAAACCCCTTACAGCCATGCTCTAGAAAGATATGGTCTTCTCATGGACCAAGGAGGGGAAGGAGAGTTTTGAAAAGATCAAGGCAGCCATAGCATTGGCCCCTACCCTCATGAACCCAAAATTTGAGAAAGATTTCATCCTCTACACCTCAGGTGGTGAGTCAAGTATCTCTGCTGTCTTGACCCAAACAAATGACAAGAATGAGGAGCAGCCCATAGCCTTCTTTAGTGAAGGGCTTAAGGAATATGAAGATAAGTATAGCTTTGTTGAGAAGCAAGCCCTTACAGTCATTAGATCCTTGAAGAATTTCAGACACCTCTTATCCCATAATAAGATCCATTTGTTGGTACCCCATGCAAGTGTAAAAGACTTCATGTTAAAAAAAGATGTCAATGAGAAGAGAGTTAGATGGATCACTAGGGTAATGGAATATGATGTGGACATTAAGATTACCAAATTGGTAAGAGGAAGAGGATTACGTAAAGAAATGTTATCAGATTAGAACTCAGATGAAGAAGTTGCCATGGTGATAGCAGAGCAGTAGGAGGAAAGGTACGCTGACAGTCTAAGGAGCTGGATAAATGACATGAAGAATTTCTTATTAGGGAATGGATACCCTCAGGGATTGGATAGAAATAAAAGAAGACAATATAGACTGCAATCCATTCCCTATGTTGTGATTGACAATATCCTATTCAGGAGGGATTTCAATGGGACCCTGTTGAGGTGTGTTGAAGAGGATCAGGCTGAAAGGGTGATTAGAGAACTCCATGATGGCCCTGATGGCAGCCACTTCTCTGCAAGAACAACTGCTATGAAGATCATGAGGGCTGGATATTATTGACCATCTTTGTTCCATTATTGTTACAGGTATGTGAGGAAATGTGAGAAATGTGCTTTTTTCTCACGCAAACAGAGACTTGCAACTCTTCCTCTTCATCCTATTCAGGTGGATCAGCCCTTCACTCAGTGGGGGTTGGATTTTATAGGCCCCATTAATCCTCCATCTAGTGCAGGTCATAAATGGATCTTGGCTGCTACTGATTATTTCACTAGGTGGACAGAGGCAGTTTCCTTGAAGGATGCCATAGAGCCATTAGTTGTTGAATTCCTTGATGGAATTATATCTAGATTTGGTGCTCCTTCTACTATCATCTCAGATAATGCCAAGTCTTTTGTTGGAACCCAAATTTGTGCATGGGCCATGAATCACAATATCTACCTGAGCACATCATCGAACTACTATCCTCAGGGTAATGGTTTGGCTGAATCTTCCAACAAGAATTTGATCAAAATTATGAAGAGGACAATAGAAGACAATCAGAGGACCTGGCACAAGAAATTAAGGACTGCTCTGTGGGCTGATAGGATAACACCCAAGAGATCTATTGGAAATTCACCCTTTGTGCTAGTATATGGTAGGGAAGCTAGACTCCCAATCTCATTGGAGTTCCCATCCTTGGAGTTGGCTCATCAGTTGGAACTGGTTGAAGATGATGCCATGTCAGTAAGAATGGCAGAACTAATTGAGTTGGAAGAAAAGAGAAACAAAGCCATGAAAACTCTAGAGATTCACTAGCAACAGATGAAGAGGAATTTTGACAAGAAGGCAAGGGCCAGAACCTTCAGAGAGGGAGATTTAATTCTCAAGTGGGACTCAAACAGAGCAAAACCAGGAAGGCACTCCAAATTTGACCCATTATGGAGTGGCCCTTATCTGATTTCCAGTTGCAAATAGGCCAACACATTCCAACTAAGCAGGCCAAGTGGTGAAATTCTACCCATTCCAGTCAATGGGATCTATCTGAAGCCCTGTTTATGAAGGGTTATGAATCCATGTACATAGTTAATCCAGTTGCTTCCTGCTTGTTTCTATTTTGCAATAAGTGCACAAGCACATGGCTCTCTTCGTGAGTCATTTTTGAAATGTCTCACGCTGTTGAGGAGCTCTCAGCTTTGTGCCTCCTAGTCCTCATTCTGACTCCATAGCCCAATGGATCATTCTCAGGCACTGGTCATGCATTGAGCAGGCTCATGCCCCCTGCGAGTCACCAGAAGTGTTACCTCTGGTTTTACCGCCAAAGACTCAAATTCAAATCCGCGGCTTGTTCAATTGTTAGCCTAAAAAATTGTTATTTTAATGCCTCGACCTGCCAAAGTTTCTCTTCCATCAAATTTTAGATGGATCGACGGTCAGCGCGATCTTGTCATCGAAAGTTGCACGGGAGATAGTATCAGTGACATCGCGCCCAATTGACACGTGTTTGGTGGGCCTGACGGTTGGGCTACAACGGAGGGCGGGTCGGGAAATTTTTTTGACATCGCAGGTGCTATGGCGCTATCGCACGCCAACCGAGAAATCTCCATGGTGACATAGCACCCGTGTGCCACGTGTCCTGGTGGGGTTGCATTTTATGCCGTCAGAAGCAGTTAGGATGGGATGACCAACAAACCAACAGGAGGATGCCACGTATTAGTGGGCCTGGCGAATTAATAGAAACAAAGGGTTACAGGAGGTCAAGACGAGTCTTCGTGATCGTCGGATGAGAAAAGATCAACGGTAGGCGCCATGTCACCTTAGTGAAGTTGGAAGATTTTTACCATGGCAACATCGCGCCCGATTGACACGTGTCCTCGCGGGTCCGATTTTCGGCGTGGCGATTAGCTAACGGCCAACGGTTAGATGGTAGGGTGATGCAGTTAGTTCGATGAAGGCGGTCAACCGCGGAAGGACTCTCCAGGTGGAAAAACAAAGGATTACTGTTGGCCTGCGTGGCCTAGTCAGCATATAAGAAATCGGGTCGACTGATAGGCTAGGATGATTCATAAATCAAGATGCAGAGACGATCGACGTATCTTGTGAACTGATCTTTGTGATCATTTTTGACCTACCAGGAATGAATACAGGACATAAGGACACTCCACCCATCCAGTCGATCCATCTACCATGTCAGGGAATGTTGTGGCGCCATTTCTATCTTCTCCAGGCTCTCTCAGAAATAAATTTTTCTCGGTATGCAGGCCAGGATTTCAATCAGATCCCCGATTGGATTCTCAAGATGGGAAGTTAATGCCAGTAGGTAAGAAGTGAATGTAACACGGAAATCTTCAGTTATGCCTAATCTATAAAGGCAATTTTGTGATCTATTCTCAAGGTCGATTCTTTCTGATTTTCTCTGCTACTGCTTGCAGACTTGCAGTGTAAAACCCCTTTGTCTCTGAGCCATGTAATAGCCTGTATCATCTCTTTCAGCCATCAGTGTGAATGTGCATCACTTTGCCTCCCATTGGTGTATTGTTGAGATCAATGATCTGCATACTGTATCTATCTTTGGCCTATTGGATAATACATAAGTGAAATCTCCTTTTCCTAGTGTCATTCGGTTGGTTTTTTCTGATCTGTATGTGATTATTGATCGATATAAGTCTGGATGTGTATGACTTTTGTGTATTATTCTAGTTTTGAAGTATATATATGGGTAGGAATGAGTCTGAACACTCTGTTTTGGTGCATCACCGCCTTAGATTAGACTAGGTAGATTTGCTATAATGCTCTCTTTCTCCCTTTCCCTTCTGAGAATAGATAGGTGCGCCCTGACAGTAAGAGGAAGCCAGCCTTCTTCGGAGACTCAACCTTGTAGTTCAAGTCCCACAGCTTGGAGGTTGTTTCCATGTTTCACTAGGTTGTCCTCACGCATAGGCCTTGGACAAGGGTACAAACCTAAGTGAAAACAAGTACTACTATTATATTAAAATTTGGTAGAGCATAGAGAAACAAAGGTTTCTTTCTTACTTTTCTAAGATATAACACCTGAAACAATAAAGAAAAAATAACCACAAGTAGATTTCCCATTATTGGGATCTCCACCTAAATCAAAATTAGTAAATCTATGTAAAGTAAAATCATAATTTGCATCATAAAATAAATCAAAATGAAGAGTTCCTTTGATATATCTTAATATTCTTCTAGCAACTATAAAGTGTGTTTATTGAGGTTTGGACATAAATCTTGAAACTAAAACAACACTATATGCAATATAGGGTCTAGTAAGAATGAGATGATTCAAAATTCCTACAATTTGTCTATAAGAAATAGCATCAACAAAAAAAGTGCTCATATCAATCATTAACTTAGTTCCTAAATCACATGAAATAGAAACATGGCCAAAATCATTCATTTGAAACTTATCCAAAAGTTCTTGAGCCTACTTTCATTTGAAACGTATTCAAAATTTATTGAGCATTCTTTTTTTAAGAAAGAAAAATACCCTTAGATGTTTACCATATTTCATTCCTAAGAAGTAATGTAAAATATCCTAGATTAGTCATTTAAATTTTTTGATTAAGTTGAAACTTTACATCACATGTTAAAGTATTAGGTCTTGAAGTAAGAAAAAATCATGAACATATAGAATAATACCAACAATATCATCTTGGATATGTTTAATGTATAAGATATGATCATTTTTACTTCTATCAAACCCTTGAGAAATAAAGAAAGCATTAATTTTGGAATACCACTCTCTAGGATATTTCTTTAAACCATAAATATATTCCTTTAGTTTACATACTAAATGTTCACTACCTTCTTTAACAACCCTAGGTCGTTGAGCCATATAAATTTCTACATGTAAATCACTATTTTAAAATATACTTTTAACATCTATTTGATGTATAGGCCAATTCATTGTTGAAGATAAAGAAAGTACAACTTTTATAGTAGGCATCTTAGCAATAGGTGCAAAAGTTTCATTATAACCTAGAAACCTTTAATTTGAGAAAATCCTCTTGCTACTAGCCTAGCTTTAAACTTATTAATTTCATTATTGGCATTTAGTTTAGTTTTATATAATCATTTACATGAAACTAAGTTCTTACCATGAGACAAAGGAACTAAACCCCAAGTTTGATTAAAATTAAATTGTCATATTCCTCTTACATAACCTTTTTCCAATGAGGTTGAATCTTAGATTGTTCAAAAGTTTGAGGATTGTTAAAATTCATTAGAGAAGACATAGAACTATACGTGAAATAGTTAATTATCCTAGGTTCAAGTCCACCAATCCTAGTAAGATAATCATCATTTTCATTAAGTAAACCTTGAAATCACTTAGGTTTTCTCTTAGTTGTAATATAGTCATCACTAGAAGAAGAGTCATGATCTATAAATGCATCATTAGTATCAAGATTATATACTAGAATTAGAAGAAATAGGAGAAATCAAAGATGATACTTGAGGAGTAGGGTTTAGAGAAGGTGGTTGGTCCTCCACTACCACAATTTTACTTCCACAAAACTCATCATCTTGAACATTGGAAAAATCATGTACTTCACTTTTTACAATACAAATATCTCTTGAAAATTTCACTTTGTTAGTAAGAGGATTATAAACTCTATAACCTTTAGTAATTTCATCATACCCAAAATATATAAATGGAGAATATTTAGTATCTAATTTATGTCTTTTTTTTTTTGGCTATCTAAAAATAAGAAATAGATCCAAATATCCTTAAGTGTTGTAAATTGAGATTTCTACTTGCCCAAGCTTGTTTGGGATTTATATCTCCCAAAGTCTTAGTAGGAGTTCTATTAAGAATATAAGTGGCACAAGCCATAGCTTCAACCAAAAACTTTCAATCCATATTTTTACCATGTAACATACACCAATCCATTTCCACAATAGTTCTTGTGTGCTAGAAAATGTGACCTGTTGGGAGCATGAATCAACAAGAAAACATTAGTTCAAACCAAAACATGTAATAAGAATTCATCAAAATGAAGGAAAACTAAACTAAGGCTTGCTTGAGTTTTGTAACTCAAAGTAACCAACAAATCAAGTCTTCCAACCACCTCTATAGGTCAACAAAGGCACCCATGAGAGGCCTTGTTGGTGTGTTAAGATGGAGGGTATGTTTGGTGTGCTCTCCAAACACAAAAATGGAGTGAATCTCTTGAGTGAATGTGCAATTGTGATGATGATGCAATATGAACCATAAAATATATGAGATGAAGAACACTTCAAGAAATGGCCATGGAGAAAGCCATACTTGAAAACATTCAATGATGAGAATATAAAATACAAAAAATAAACTAACTAGATATGCAAGCTAAACTAAGATGTAAATGAGATGGAGATAAGAAAATACATGTAAACTAAACTAATAATGCAAATGCAAAGCTAAAAAAACTACCAAATGGTTAGTATTCACCTAGAAATCTCTATGAAAACTCAAACTACAATGAAAACCCTAGCATGAAAAATCAAGACTCAAAATGGCATGGTAACAATGCAATAACTCAAGAGAGGGCTTGGTGAGGTGGCATCCATGTAGATGCCACATAAGGTGACATGCAAGCCATGCAAATAGTCAAAAATTCAAAGTTTTCTCACACACTTGAGAAGAAGAGTGGGAGACAAGAGTGCAAATGGGAGTGTGTAGGCATGCCATCTCACACATGTGTGAGCACACTCTTAGGCTAATGAGGGGGATTAGGAAGGAGATTAAGAACGATTAAGTGGGATTAGAGAAGAAGTAGGCTTAAGAGGATGACAATGATGGTTATAGGCTAGGCTTAAGATTAAATTAAATGAAATTTAATTTAATCATGGGTTTAGAGGAATTAATGGGATGTGAGGGTTTAAATAAATAAAAGTTATTTAAAAATGGGGAAACATGAAGGATCATGTGTTAAATTAATTTAACACATTAAGGCTAGAAGTATTTAAATTAGATTTAAATAATTAAGAGAATTAACTCATTTAATTAATTAATTAAATTGAATAAGTAGAAGAATGTGAGCAATACAATTAATTAATTAATAATTAATTATGATGTCATGAGCAATATTAAAATTAATTAATATAGTGTTTAGAGACAATTTTAAATGTCTACAGTTCTATGCTTCTTTTCTACCACACCATTTTATTTTAGTGTAAAGGGAACAATAAGAAAATGTTTAATACCAAAAGATATTAAGTAAGAATGGAAAACATTGTTAACATATTCAATACCATTATTAATTTAGAATTAGACTGCCTTTTCACAAACATCTAAAATTTAGTTTATGTATCAAGTACTTGATCTTTAATATGTAAGAAATATACCCAAATTCTTCTAGTAAGATCATCAATAAGAGTAAGAGGATACTTTGAAATTTGAATGGAGATGTTCTCCATAGGTCCTAAAAGATCACTATGAACCAATTGTAACTTATGAGACATCTTCCATGATGAACCACACAAAAAGGGATCCCTATGCATTTTTCCACTCATGCACCTAGTGCATATAATCTTAGGTGGAACCATATGAGAAAACCCTTCAACCATATTAGATTTTTGCATCAATGATATATAATCACAATTCAAATGACCAAGTCTTTCATGCCACACATTAAAATCAACATTTTCTTGTAAAGAGTACCTTGAAGAGGTAAACTCATAGAATTTAAACAAGTTATCATAATCTAACTTAGCATTAAAAATAACTTGATTAGTGTTAAGATCAATAACATATGACATTTCATTATTAAATTCAACTTTATAATCTTGAAATAACTATAGGAGTTGATGAAATACAACTTTGTAGTCACCAAGATCACTTGCAGTGTAAATAGCTTGCCGAAGAGAAACTGAAGGAGGAAGAGCTTGAGGGAAACAAAGCAAGAGAAAATATTTCACAATAGGAAAAATAAAATTGTTATGTGAATGGATGAATTTACAATGAGAGAGAGACCACTTATAAAGGCCTCAAGGAAGCTTGTAGAACAAGCTAGAAGGAGGTAGAAGATAAGGTTGACAACTAAGCACTCTTCCACAAAAAGGTGGAAGATGCTAGAAGGGAACAAACTCCTGTGTTGTCAAAAACTCATCACTATAACTATTAACTATTAAATAAATGCATTAACCTAAGTAAGCTTAAGTAAATAGAATAAATAATAAATAAATAATTAATTATTTATTCCAATACCCCCCCTTAAATGCAACTTAGGGGAATCTCTTAAGCTCACAAAAACTAAGAGAAAATGTAGAATGGGTCCCAACAACAAGGCCATGTTAGGTACCCATGTATAATGAAAAGAAATGTAACCTCTAAAAATGGAGAAAGAGTGAAAACCTCATGGGAAAAACCCTCCCCCAAAAAGAGGTAAAAAAATGCTAAAAAAATATGAAGTGAAGGAAGGAAGGCATCAGCAACAACCCCCAAGGAAAACTTCGATCGAAAATGTTTCAAGAGACTCTCTCAAAACCATAAGTACAACCAGCCCCCCCATGAGAATAGACACCAAAGCCCCCCCAGAATGATGGAGCTCTTGTAGAAATGATCGAGCCAATGAAACTCTAATGTGGAAGGAACAAGGGCACATAACAAGGGAACCCTGAATGAGAGGGGAAACTGGAAGGCCTAGCTAATGCCCAAAGGAAAAATTATGAGGATCCAGAAATGGAATCCCCAAGGTAGGTGTGATGAAACTGTCATGAATGTCCACTATAGTATCTACAACAAGTGCTCCTAGAGTCTCAATGAATGAAGCTGGAGGATCAGGTAGAGTGGAAGAAGAATCCTATAGAGGAGAAAAGCTCTCAACTAGATGTGGTGTGGCAGTCAAAATAGGGATCTCAGGAATAATACAAAGGTTCAAGTATCCAAACTGCAACACATGATGCTCCTACAAAAGAGAAGAGGTTGGAGATAGTGGGAAAAAGTTTGAGAAGGTATAGAGATGGGTGGAAGAATCAATTATCCCTATAGGTATAAGGCCTCTTGTGGCACAATCCCGAATGAAAACTGAATCAGTAGTGAACTCAACTGTCTTCCCTGATCTGCTACGTGTAATCTAAGAAATCAAGAGAAGGTTGGCAGACAAAGATGGAACATTAAATACATCATTGAATATACCATCCTAGATGTGAACTAAACCTTTCCCACATACTGGTAGGGAAATTTTATTCCCCATTAGAATATAAGGAATAGGAGAAGCCTCAAGAGTAGAGAAGACACCTTGAGAAGATGTCATATGGTGAGAAGCACCTGAATCCAGTATCCAAGGAACTTGTGAAGGAGATACAATGGAAGCCTATAATGCATGAACCTTTCCAAGATCCAATGTAGATGGAAAAGATGTGGAAGAAGACTGAAAGGTAGACCCCTATGAGGTAGAAGAGGATGGAGAAGAAACAATGTTCTTTTGAAGAAGAGCTTGCAAATCTACAAATTGTTTCTCACAGCCATCAAATCTCTTCTGAAAAAAATGTGCTCCATTATGAGATCCTTTTTAACAATAGGAATAGGTAGGAGTCTCAGTCTTGTTTTTCTCATTCTTCTTAGAAGATGAACTAGTAGAAGAGGGATCTGATATCTGCTTCAACTTCTATTCCTGTGTATCCTTGACAAGCAATGCTTGCAACTATGAACCTGAAAGTGAATCCATTTGATTGATCTTGGACTATTCATGAGTTAACTGATCACAAAATATCTCAAATGAAGACATCCTATGTCTATCACCCAAGGAATCCATAGTGGAGTAGAAAGTAGAAGAGAAAATATGATACTGTCCCCTCAACTTTGAGAGTATAAAAAAGATACACTCATCATCTATCTTGGTTTTCCCACATCCCTACAAAAGTGTATGCAAAGATTTGAATTTCATCAAGAAGTCCTCAATGGTGAGAAATATTTAAGATTTCAAAGAAGTCAACTCTACATCAAGCTGCAATGCCCAAAATTCATTCACTGTGCCAAACAAAGTTTGCAATTTGTGCCAATAAGCTCGAGGAGTGGTCAAACCATTCAAGTGAAACAACAGATTGTCTGAAATATTTAGTGCAATAAATCCCATGGCCTCATCCATTTTTTTCCTATGTTGAAGAAGCTTAAAAGGGTGTTTAAGAATAGGTTGATTCTCATCTAGACATGACCATAAGCCCCTTGACATGAGAAGTCGTGTCATTTGTGCCTTCCAGGTGTGATAGTTGTGTGGTGTAAGATGGGTCGTAGATGGATTCACCATTGAGAGAAAGAAGAAGATGAAAGTAGAAGGGTCTTATTCTAAAGTAAATTATAGAAAAGAAAATGCTCCCCCCCCCCCCCCCCCCCATAATGTATAAATTGGGTACTCTTTACTTAGTGCGATTATAATAGCCAATTTAGGGCCTATTTCTGAAAGTAGTATTTCTATCTATAGAATCTATAATCTAATTGTAGATATGGAAAGTAGACAAAAAATATACACTCTTAAAAAAAATAGAACCTGATTATGTGTCTAGATGAGCCCATACTAAGCATTTAAAGTGGCAAAAATCAAGAATTGCGAGTCGCATAAAAATTCAGGAATAGAGATCTCAAACCACCTTTGTAGTTATTTTTTTTGAATCACCACTATCGCATCTCCAAAAAATAAAGAAAAAAGCTAAAAAAATATTAGATCTATTATGCCAAACCCTCTTTCTCCTTTTTCTCCAAATATTGAAAAAATGCTCTTCCTCTCAATTGAAGAAAAAATCACAAACAAACTAGGGTTTGTGTCTCTGAATTGTGACTTCAAAAAAATCCTTTGAACAAGAAGTAGTAGGGAGGCTCTGATACCATGTAGGAGTTGATGAAATCCAACTTTGTAGTCACCAAGATCACCTAAAGTGCAAATAGCTTGTCGAAGAGAAACCTAAGGAGTAAGAGCTTGAAGGAAACAAAGCAAGAGAGCATATTTCACAATAGGAAAAATGAAATTGCTATCTGAATGGATGAATTTACAATGAGAGAGAGACTACATATAAATGCCTCAAGGTAGCTTCTAGAACAAGTTGGAAGGAGGTAGAAGATAAGGTTGACAACTAAGAACTCTTCCACAAAAAGGTGGAAGATGCTAGAAGGGAACAAACTCCCATGTTGTCAACAACTCATCACTACAACTATTAACAATTAAATATATGCATTAACCTAAGTAAGCTTAAGTAAATAGAATAAATAATTAATAATTAATAAATTATTTACTCTAACAATAGCTTAGTAATTGAAAGAAGATTGAATTTCAAATAAAGATAAAGAACACCATGTAACTTTCCATTTGGAACACTAACATCACCAAATCCTTCAACTTTACAAGTATGATTATCAACTATATGAATAGGAATATTTTAAGGACCAAGTTGCAAAGAATCAAACACTTCTATATGAGATGTACCATTTTGACAAGCACCACTATCAATAATCCATTTAAACATTTAGAAATGTTATAACAAGTAGTAAAAACATGACAAGATTGATTACCATGAGATTTTTCATTGTTTTGATTATTATTATGTTGAAATTTACAAGTGGGAAGATTTACTTCTAAGAGGGGGGGACGGGGGGTGAATCAAAAGTAACAAACTTTAACCTCTAAAACATTTAACTAAGATTATTCACATGCATTTATCATTTCTAATAAACATGAAATTAAAGACATGCATCAAAATAGATAGCAAAACTAGAAACCTTCCAAAATGAGAAGGTAAAACTGGGGTGGGGAAGACATCCACAAATTATCACTGTAGCAATATGTAACTGGTGAAGATTACAAAGTTTGATCACTTACAATGGTCTACCCTATGAAAGGGCTACCTTGTTAAAGGCTTTACACCCTATTAAAAGTGACCTAGTTAAAGGATTTATAAACACTCACTTGGAATGTTACCCTATTAAAGGATTTACAACCCTATTAAGGAACTACAATATGGCTATCAAGCCAACCTATCATCATAGGCTTTTCATTTTCCTAATAAAATGGTTAGAAAGTACAATAGAATGACTTGATCTAATGACTTACAATCTTCAATTGCTGATTCCAGATCCTTGTTCTACTCAATCTGATCTAATCCTTCTTGATCTAATAACTCTCTATTCGTAGTACTGATGCTTTGTTCTAATCAACTTGATTATGTAGAGCTACTCTTTCCTCTGAATCCTTATACCCCTTTAAACTTCACTAGCATTCATCTCATGCATTCCATACACTTCCACATGACTCTTTTACTCTTCCATTCAACTCTCTCACACACAAATTATGGGGTATCAACCTCCTTTTAAAGGCTTGAAGGACTTAGGGTTATGATCGATATTCATCCATCTTTTCCCACACAAATATTTACTCTTTTCTTACTGGTTGCATGCTTTCTCCATTTTCCTACTTGGCTACATGTTGATTGCATAGGGAACACAAAAGATTCGATCTCATCTTTTAGATCCTTTGAGATTCATACTAAGTTAGCTTAAAAATAGTTTAGATATGGGTTTGTGAAGGCACAAACTTGTGTATTGATTCTGTGTTACTCAGCACTTACTGATTGCTATTGCTTGACACATATAAGAATTCTATCTTGCTTGGCTCCTACAATAACTCTATCTCACTCGACATCTATTCTTTGCTCGACACCTATTGTGACTCAACATCACTTATCACTCAACACTTGAAACTTGCTCAGCACTTGAAGTTTACTCGGCACCTATTGAATTTCTGGCTTGACACATATTGTAGCTTGGCTTCTATATCATACTCAACATCAACTTAGAAATTGGTTAAGTGTGTTGACACTCAATTGTCAAAACCAATCTGAGACCAAAAATCTCCCCCTTTGACATAAGTGTCAAAAAAATTAACTAAATATTATGAATCTAATTTCCATGAGTATAATACAAAACTTAAAAAACTTGTTCAAAATTTTGTAGAAGACTATATACCTTAAAAAATTGTAACCCCCCTTGACCTGATGTGCCATTTCTATATCCAAAATTCCTTTTTCTGAATTTGTTTCATGCTATTTAATTTGATACTCTTTATCTTTGCCTTGTAATGTCTTTTCTTATCTGATCTATTTCTACTCCCCCTTTCACACATCTCCTTGCATCTTTTGTACCTTTTTGGCTTTATCTTCTTATTTCTCCTCAAAACTCAAAATTTTATTATCTCCCCCTTTGGGTCTCATGTATTATTTATCTTCCCCTTTCGGGTATCTTCCTCAACTTATTATATCTCCCCCATATCTTATTATCTCCCCCTTTTTGACACTTAATGTCAAAAGGTCCTATGAATGAATTGAATATTTAGCCAAAAAAGTTTTATTTACCTCCTTAGTAATTTTCAAAGAAGCATCCCAACTGTCCAATGCAATTTCCAATGCTTTAAGCTAGATGACTATCTCTGCTGCAAGGTGTACTAGGCTTTCTAATGTAGAAAGCGTTGGCTCCTAATTCAATAGTGTTTAAAAAACCAAGTATATAGGGTAAGATTGCATCTATGGGCAGCTATCTCCAATAATGGACACAATTCACCAAGAACCCAGGCCAACTATAAGGCTACACTCCTTCTTCACTTTAGGCTCTGCAAAACCTAGGTGGGTGAACCCCTTAGGATCCAATTATGTGACTAGTGCAATGAACATAATCATAATCTAGAATAGCATATAAAACCCCTAAATCTTCTATACTTAACCAAGAAATCACAAGAATGAAACAAGGAATAACATGACTCATGAAATTGGCAAGCTAAGTGCAAGTTAGGAAAATTGATTTAATATGTTGATATCAACAAGACCTAGGTATGAGCAAAAAGACCTAATAATCCTATCTCTGATCAGTGCCGTTATCTATTGGGAAATTAAATGAATTATAACCATACATCTTTTGGAAATCTCAGACATATCTCTACATCAAGATCCCTAATCTATCCTTCACCTTGTGAATAGACATCTACTTTAGATTTGAATCTCATACTCAAATTATCCCACCATGAAATCTGCAAACCCTATGATAAACACCAAGAAATTACATGGCTCTTTGTTCCATCTACAAGACATTTTAACCACACACATTCCAAAATGAAATGCAACCTAATTCATGCTCTTGGTTCACAAATTAGAAGAAATTACACATCCATGAATAGGAGACAAGATTCAGATTGAATTTAAAACCCTTTGCTGCACTTTATTTATTTTACTTGAAACCAAATACATGAAAGACGTACAAAAATACTTCACAAGTTACCTAAAAAATCTGAACTATCTGCATTAAAACATAAATGCTGCTCATACAAGAAGAAATGGTAAAGAATGGTGTCTCAATAGTGAGTCATTTTTCTTCTCAAAACTAGAACGTCTACAATGAGAAAGAAAGAAATAGATATAGGAAGAAGAAAATCTTAGATTTGATCAGGAGATAACAAGTGTCCACTCAGAATTCCTTCCTAAGAAGATCAAAAGCCTCTACCTTCTCTCTATAACTGCAAATCAAATCCCCATGATTCTGGCTCTTAGAAGCATAAAGAATATCAAATATTTGGTGGAAAATATAATTGATTTCTGATGTTGCATTTAAACTCAATGTAAAAAGTGAAAAAATAGTTATATGACCTTTAGAAGCCAAGAAAATATCAAAAAAATGATTTTCTTCATTTTCACATTTCACCAAGCCTTTATATCTATCCTTTTACCAATTCTGATGATCCATGATGAAATCTTCTCATTTCATTGAGAATGCCCCAAAATTCACAAATCAACTTTTAGCTCCAATTGGTGAGCATCTGTTCACAATCTGACCACATATTCGAAAAGTTCATTTCTTCCCAGTTTCGGTGGTATATTGAAGTGTCCATTTTGGTTAAAAAATACCCCTGATATGGCCTTTTGAAAATTAGGCCTCCGCTCTATGGCTTGCATTAAAAACTTAAAAATTTGAAAAATTAAAAAAAAATTCTATAGTTCCAACTATAGAACACTTGATTTTTAAAACAAAATTCAAATTTTGGTTTGAATGCATGGGAAGAGGGTATTATTTTACATTTAAAAATTCCTCTTCCACCTCTGACCATTTAGACGATGCCATTTGTCAATCCATGATAGGCCCTTGATCCCAAGCGAGACCTACAACTCCTCCTTGGTTGCCACGTGTCGTCACCACCTACGTGCCCATTCACTGCCACCTAAGCACTAACCAGCTCCACATGTCATTGCCACATCAGTGTCGCTACCTCACTATGGTAGCTTCCTTGCATCTTCCACTTGGTGAGATAGTGACAATCGTCAGATCATCCACATGAAAAAATCTTAGCACTTGGATCTGTTTCTTGCCACCTCATCATGCCAGTTAGTTTTTTTAAAATTATCTTGGTGTCATGCCCAGTTGGCATCCATGTTGAGCCCCACTATGCAAGCAATTGGCTCATTAAAAGCGTTGTCTTTGGAGATGTTATGTTCATTGTTTTGTATAGCTTTTAAAAGTTTATAAATTTTAACCCATAGTGAATGTAGGATACATCCTGCGAACTTACTTTCACTTGCACTTGATTGATCTTACCAGCGGTGGTGAGGTTCATGACCGCTGCCATAAAAGTCTTGCAGGAGATGTTCTGGTCATCACTCTTCATGTCTTTCAATAGCTCACTTGTAGATTTGGGGAGCCTTATGTGGAGTAGGCTTGAAATGAGGTATTTATATGTGGCAATAGTGTGCTTGAGTTTCAAAGCCATTTTCACAAACCTGAAGAATGGAACAAATGATAGATGCAGGCTAAGGAGATGATGTAAAGGAGACCTTCAACTTCAACATTTCGTATGTTGATAAATACCCTTCATAGTAAATGCCATAAGCATTGTGTTGACTTGTGTGAGTTGCCCCTTTTGACTGCATTTCTTTTTCTTTTTCAAGGTATCTTTAGTGTGTTCTTTTGAAATATCTTCATCCTCTATCTCCTCAATTCTAACTAAGAAAAGTTTGAATGGTTTCTTGCCAATATTAGAGTCAAATATTTTCCTGTCCTTCTTCAACTTCCCTGTATAATACACTAAAACCTTATTTCTTGGAATGAACTTCTTGCCTTCTGGCTTCTCTCATTGCATGTGTTCCTCTGCCCTATTTTTTGACTCCCTTGCCTACGACTGTCCTCTCACTTTCATTAGCACTAGGTTTCCTTTTGTGCAGGGTTTGATGACTGCATTTTTTTAGGCATACATGGACTGCCCTATCCAAAATGTGGGCCACTTAGATTTTTTCCTTTGAAATCTACATTTTATTGCCAGTCGACTTCTCAATCAGTTGCTCCTCTTTATGTTGCCTTCTTCTTGTTGCGATCTTTGAATGCAGCTTGTTTTATGCTCCCTGTTACTACTTGCGAATGTGGATGCCTCTACATGCCATGGTCGTGGGTTTCCTCCTGTGGTCTTTAGCATAGACCTCCATAGTGATTCCCCTGCAAGATTTTTTTATTTTTGCTATGGATGTTCATATTCAGTGCCTGGATTTTAACGTTGACTACCCCCTTTGACTCATAAGAAAAAAAAGCATCCTATTTGCAAAAGGATAAGAAGTGCCTTACATAATCAAATGTATGAAGGCCAATAAAATCTATCCAATACTATAGAAAACTAGGCCAATCTGAGAGAGCTAAGTTTATTCCTTAAATTGTTGGATTCTATTGCATGCCCAAGACTTGGAGTCTAGATTATAAATGCAAAAATATTATTATTATGGAGACTTTGGAATACCAAATTCAAATGAAATGGCTCAAATCCAGTCATATCACATGTGACTCCTCCCACTTCATATTTTCAAAAGAATCATCAATGAAACTCTTTAGTATGCCAAACTATGTGGTATGCTTCAAAGCCCCTAAGTGTCAAAACCTTATTCTCAATGCCTTGACTTTTGAAAGCCTTAACATCCAGCTCTAGGCCACATCTTCAAGCATGTGATAAATGAGGCTTGAAGCAAGTCAACAGTTAGCAATTTAACCGTCAAAACATCCAAACTTGAGCCTTTTGAACACATGAATTTCCCTATGCTTTTAGGTTTTTCATTTGCTTCTTGGTATTCTTCTCGCAGTTCCAAAGAATATACTTTAGGACAACTACTTAGATCCACTTTCTTTAGATGTCTATTACCCATGAGTAAGATGCTCACCAGAAGGCATGCCAAGCCCATTATCTTAGCAATGTGATGAAATTAGTTGGGCCCCAAAGTGGGTCTGGCTAATTTTTTTTTTATTTTTTTTTGTTTCCAAACAACTGAAGTGCAAACTGATCCAACAATCCCCTTAAACTGATTAGAAACAAGTTCAATCACTGAAAACAACTTTTAAAACTCATTTTACCAGTTTTCTGCAAACTATGAATTTGGTGCCAGGAGCTCCTTTGACTGGCTTTAAAAACTATCCTGAACACCTGACCGAGCTTTGAGACCTGATACACTAATTCTCTGTTCCATATACTTGCATCATGTTGAATCTTGTCTCATGACTAGTTCGAGGTCAAAAGATATTCACTGTCAAAGTTGACCTCTCAGAATTACTTGCAAGAAAACAAGTCAGAAAACACTGAATTGGGTTTGAAATTGGCTTCAAAAACTAGGTAAACTGATACTTGGGGAAATGAAACTTGGGGCATTGGTTCTCCGTCATGAGGATAGTATGAATCTAAAATTTGGGCTTATGAAAAATCATGGGGCGCAAATGGTGAGCGGTCAAAGTGAGCTACTTGGATTTTGTAGACTAGAAACAATGACAAAAATTTTTTTGCGAACAAAATGAACCTGGGAAAGTGTGCAAATGGATTCATCATGACTTGAAAATTGGCACACTTAAAGTATTTTTAGAGTACAACACAGTGGTACAATCCATTCAATCTAATGTATCATGGATCTCAAGTTATTACAGCTCAAACATGGCTTCCTAGAATTCTAAACTAATTGCATCAGCATGAAAATAGTAACTGACCAACTTTGAGGGGTTCAAAACCTAATCAAACGAACTCAAAATGACTCAAAATCTAAAACATAGGTTCTTGTGTATGGACACTAGGCACTCCCAAAGTGGAATATCATGAAACCTTTATGGGTGCAAAATATTCAAATCCAAACATGGCGTCTTGTCACTGTTTGACACTTAGGTTAAAATTGTAGATTTGATAATTGCTTAAAACAAGACTTCACGGGATGGCTTGGAATGTCAATTTAACTTCATGAAACACATAGACACATTGAGTGGAAGGTGATGGAAGAATTAAACACCTCTTAGACCTCAGACTGATAGCCAGATACAAACTCATAAAAGAAAAAAAGTTTAAGGGGCTTGATTTCTCAATAGTGCTCAAATTCAGGTCTTCAATTTTGAGCACCAACAGTGGCTCTATTTGGGGATGCATGTCCCTTGTGGGCATGGGAAGGATTTAGATCTCTAGAAGAAGCAAACCACACACCTGAACTTCAAAAACTCTCTCGAATAACTTTATTGAAAGTAGGGAAACAACTACTCCTACTTTTTACATATGATGACCTTGGGCCACCAATCTTCAACAAAATTGTTCACCTCTATCACATACCTAATTTTCATTCCTTTCCTCATGAGGTAAACTAAATTTACTTCTCATATCAGTTTCATGAATCAGATACACATCTTGAAACTCCACACTTAGTAAAATTGAATCTTCATTCTTACTTTCATAATGCATATAAAAAGTTGCTTTATTCTCAAATGTTTGCTCATCATGAAAATACTTATCAGCATGCTTAAATATATCAAACTTAAACTGAAAATCCTCTTCATTTAATGACTCATGCATACTATCATTCTCAAATATGAAAGCTTCATATTCAACTTGGGGAAAGGGATCACACATACCTTGAAAATGTGTATCCTTATGTATAACTAGATGATATTCAAATGAACAATCAGATTTGTACTCACACATGTCATCCATATCAGAATCTAAAGCTAATCCACAATCTTCAAATGGCTCTTCACAATCAAAAAATAGATTAGTCTTCACATCAGAGAGTTCATCATAAAACTCATTGCAAGGTGCATACTGATTTTCAAAAAAAAATTTGTCAAACACCTTGTCACCTATCTCATCGGATGCAACATAATCATCAGTTTCACTATCAAACTCAGAAGAAGAACATTCTAATCTCCTACAACAACAAGACAAAGTATCATCATCAAACTGATTCTCAACTAAATCTGAATTTTCCATGTGCTCTTCAAACAATGGGTTGATAACTCCATGTAGTGGTCCCTTTTGAACATCTTGACAAAACATAGGCTGATCATCCTTAGGATTTTCATCATATAAAGTGTTAGTATATACTTTAAAACCATTACCCATCTCATCTTCGTGGAGACTTTCATCATGTGAAGAAAAATCAGAATCATCACTCAAAGACAAACCATTAACTCCATCAACAAAGAATGCAAAATATGAATCAATATTACTTGCATTGTCCCCATTAAGGTGATTCAAATGTGTTGCAAACAAATCATCATTTATCTAAACAATACATACTGATGCATTAACCTTAGAATCATCTGTCTACTGATTATCACTGCATGTATCCTCAAGACATTCGTCTATACAACTAATCAATTCTTCTTTATAAATAATCCTTTTATCCTCATATTGTGTAGACAACTCTTCTTCATAAATTTCAACCTCAAATTGATTTGCATGAGTCTAAACTAGAAATTCACTTTCAGATTTAAGAAAAGAACTCATACCTCTACTAGCATAAGAGTTACAACTTCTGTCATTGCTTTCTTCTTCCCAATTTGCATCTGATTCACATGAAGATGAAAATATACTAGCACTATCCTCTTCTTGACTTGAATAATGATTCTCATCATTGTCTCCACATGATGCTTCTTCATAATACATTGGATCAACAACTTCAACTTCATCCTCATACTGAGATGAATACCTTTCCTCTTCCTGATTCGTTATGTTTTCAACATAATGCAAATCACCAATGGGAGAATGAATGACTGAATTTAAATCTTGCATATATAACTCATCAAGTGAATTAACTTTATCTTCTACTACTATAATATTACCAACATATGCACTATTTTCAACAATAAAAGGATCATATTATCTTTGCAATAGAGAGTCTTCATCTACACATGTTTTAACTTCTAAACTTTCAACAAGATTACTTACAACAGTAGGGGTACTTGTTTGCTGATCTGAAATCAAACACTCCTTATGACATTGATTTGTGCTTTGTACCTCATCTTGTTGGCAAACATTCCTAGAGAAGTGACTCTTAGTTAAGCCATATTTAATATTGTTGTCAATCTCTATTGCTGTCATGAATGCCTGATGCAAAGTCTTAGGTTCCTTATCTCTCTATAGGTAGCTCATATTCTTATCAAATGCATCAAAATAAAAAACTAGACACACTTGATCATCTGGCTTATGACTTTCAGGAATATCATTTAAAACCTTTGCAAATCTGATATTAAAGTTAGGAACTAACTCACCATTCCTTATTTGGATTTTCAAGAACCTATCAAAATGATCAGAGATTCTTACTCTTTCCCCGAACTGCTTCATGAAGGCTAAAAGTAATTCATCTCAAGATGCAATTGAGCATGTTGGCAAAAAATAAAACCAATCCCTAGCATCCCCTTCCAAAGTCTGAACAAACAACTTAATATGAATGTCTTCATGAGCAATTTCATAATCACCAACCAAGTCACTAAACAATTGAACATGATGATTGGCTGAAGTTTCATGGTTCCCACTAAACTTAGGTAAATACTTTCTAAGATTATACGGCATAGTATTTAGGAAACCATGAATACCATTAAAATTTAATGGCATATACCACTTGGTAGAAATAGATCTAAAACTTTCACTAATAGGCTGCTTACTAGATGAAATGAAACTCAACATTCTTCAAGCTTAAGACTCATTCATCATAAAACACTATCAGTATTTATAACTTGCAGCAGATCTAAAAATATCTTCTACAAAATCAACTTTAAACATACTTCAAAATATGAAAATACTTTAGGTGAATCTACCACTCACAAAGTATGTTGAATTGTATTAAACCCATTCTCCCATGTAATGCTATAAACCATTTGATGAAGAAAGTTTGTAAATCTTACTTTCATGTAAATAAAAACACATGAAAGTGGAGAATACCTTTTGATACAGATGCTTCCAACTACTTCAATGCTGCAAATAATAGCAGATTTAGATCTCATCTGGATTTAGTAACACTTGCACTACATCTCATACGAATCTTTCACCCATTTCCACGAAGCTTGAGAGAAATACTTCAAATCCGCATTCCAACTATTGTTTCCTTTAGAATACCTTCACATTTATGAAGCACTGGTGTAGAGATTTCACTTTGAGTCACCACTCACTTAGTGAGAAAAGATTTACCAATTTGTAAAACAAAACAAGCTGGTCCAAAATTTACAACTGGTATTCAAAAAGTTTATTCAACAAAACTTTAGGAATTTCATACTCTTGACAACATGAAAGAACCTTAACAAAAACTTTGAATTCTGACAACAACATATCAAAATGCCAAATGACTTTGATACTACCAATTATTCAATTCAGCCAAACTTCTGCTGTCAATGAATAAGAAAACTGGGGGACATGAAACTCCATCAAGGAAAATAAGGAACACCTCTTGCTATATATTTTCTATATCTAATCTATTTCATGCCATAGATTTTGGTTCTTTCTAAATTCAACTCCCCAACAGAGTCATCATTTTGTTGGCTCCTGATTTAACAGTGTTTAAAAAACCAAGTATACAGGGTAAGATTGCATCTATGGGCAGCTATCTCCAATAATGGACACAATTCACCAAGAACCCAGACCAACTATAAGGCTACACTCCTTCACTTTAGGCTCTGCAAAACCCAGGCAAGTGAACCTCTTAGGATACAATTATGTGACCAGTGCAATGAACATAATTAGAATCCATAATAGCAGATAAAACCCCTAAATCTTCTATACTTAACCAAGAAATCACAAGCATGAAACAACTACTAACATGACTCATGAAGCTAGCAAGCTAAGTGCGGGTTAAACATTGAATAACTTTCAACATAAAAGGGAAAATTGATTTAATATGTTGATATCAGCAAGACCCAGGTATGAGCAACAAAACTTAATGATCCTATCTTTGATCAGTGCCTTATCTATTGGGCAATTAAATGAATTATAACCATACATCTTCTAGAAATCTCAGACATATCTCTACATCAAAATCCCTGATCTATCCTTCACCTTGTGAACATACATCTGCTTCAGATTTGAATCTCATACTCAAATTATCCTGTCATGAAATCTACAAACCCTATGATAAACACCAAGCAATTACATGGTTCTTTAATCCATTTGCAAGACATTTTAAACACATACATTCCAAAAATAAATGCAACCTAATTCATGCTCTTGGTTCAAAAATTAGAAGAAATTACACATCCATGAATAGGAGACAAGATTCAAACTGAATTTAAAACCCTTTCCTACACTTTATTTATTTTCCTTGAAACCAAATACATGAAAGATGTATATAAATACTTCACAAATTACCTAACAAATTTGAATTATCTGCATTAAAACATAAATGCTGCTCATACAAGAAGAAATGCTAAAGAATGGTGTCTTAGTAGTGAGTCATTTTTCTTCTCAAAACTAGAATGTCTACAATGAGAAAGAAAGAGATAGATATAGGAAGAAGAAAATCTTGGATCTGATCAAGAGATGATAAGTGTCCACTCAGAATTCCTTCCTAAGAAGATCAAAAGCCTCTCTCTACCTTCTCTTTGTAATTGAAAATTAAATCCCCATGATTCTAGCTCTTAGAAGCATAAAGAATATTAGATATTTGGTAGAAAATATAACTAATTTCTGATGTCATATTTAAACTCAAAGTAAAAAGTGAAAAATCAGTTATATGACCTTTAGAAGCCAAGAAAACATCACAAAATTGATTTTCTTCACTTTCACATTTCACCAGGCCTTCATATCTATCCTTTTACCAATTCTAATGATCCATGATGAAATCTTCTCATTTCGTTGAGAACACCCCAAAATTCACAAATCAGCTTATAGCTCCAATTGGTGAGCACTTGTGCACAATTTGACCTCAAATTTATAAAGTTCTTTTCTTCTCAGTTTTGGTGGTATATTGAAGTGTCTATTTTGGTTAAAAAAATGCCCCTGATATGACCTTTTGAAAATCAGGCATCTGCTCCATGGCTTGCATTAAAAACTTAAAAATTTGAAAAATTAAAAAAAAATTCTATAGTTCCAACTATAGAACACTTGATTTTTAAAACAAAATTCAAATTTTGGTTTGAATGCATGGGAAGAGGGTATTATTTTACATTTAAAAATTCCTCTTCCACCTTTGACCATTTAAACGATGCCATTTGTCAATCCATGATAGGCCCTTGATCTCAAGTGGGACCCACAACTCCTCCTTGGTTTCCATGTGTCGTCACCACCTACGCACCCATTCATTGCCACCTAAGCACTAGCCAAATCCACATGTCATTGCCACATTAGTGTCACTACCTCACTATGGTAACTTCCTTGCATCTTCCACTTGGCCAGATAGCGATGATCATCAGATCGTCCACATGGCAACATCTTAGCATTTGGATCTATTTCCCACCACCTCATCATGCCAGTTAGTTTGTTTAAAATTATCCTAGTGTCATGCCCAACTGGCATCCATGTCAGGCCCCACTATGCAAGCAATTGACTCATTAAAAGTGCTATCTTTGGAGATGTTATATTCATTGTTTGGTATAGCTTTTAAAAATCTATAAATTTTAACCCATAGTGAATGTAGGATACATCCTACGAACTTACTTTCACTTGCACTTGATCGATCTTACCAGCGATGGTGAGGTTCATGACCACTACCATAAAAGTCTTGCAGGAGATTTTCTAGTCATCGCTCTTCATGTCTTTTAGTGGCTCACTCGTAGATTTGGGGAGCATTGCACGGAGTAGGCTTGAAATGAGGTATTTATATGTGGCAATAATGTGCTTGAGTTTCAAAGCCATTTCACAAACCTAAAGAATGGAACAAATGATAGATGCGGGCTAAGGAGATGATGTAAAGGAGACCTTCAACTTCAACATTTCGTATGCTGATAAATACCCTTCACAGTAAATGCCATAAGCATTGTGTTGACTTGCATGAGTTTCCCCTTTTGACTGCATTTCTTTTTCTTTTTCAAGGTATCTTTAGTGTGTTCTTTTGAAATTTCTTCATCCTCTATCTCCTCAATTCTAACTAAGTGAAGTTTAAATAGTTTCTTGCCAATATTAGAGTCAAATATTTTCCTATTCTTCTTCAACTTCCTTGTATAATACATTGAAACCTTATTTCTTGGAATAACCTTCTTGCCTTCTGGCTTGTCTCATTCTACATGTTCCTCTGCCCTAATTTTTGACTCCCCTGCCTGTGACTGTACTCTCACTTTCAATGGCACTGGGTTTCCTTTTGCACAGGGTTTGATGACTGCATTTTCTTAGGCATACATGGACTGCCTTGCCCAAAATGTGGGCCACTTAGATTTTTTCCTTTTAAATCTTCCTTTTCTTGCCAGTCGACTTCTCAATCAATTGCTCATCTTGGCATTGCCTTCTTCTTGTTGCGAGCTTTGACTATAGCTTTTTTTATGCTCCCTGTTACTGCTTGCAAATGTGGATGCCTCTACATGCCATGGTCATGGGTTGCCTCCCGTGGTCTTTAGCATAGACCTCCATAGTGACTCCCCTACAAGATTTTTTTTGTTTTTGTTGTGGATGTTCATATTCAGCACCTAGATTTTAACGTTGACTACCCCCTTTGACTCATAAGAAAAAAAAGCATCCTATTTGCAAAAGGATAAGAAGTGCCTTACATAATCAAATGTATAAAGGCCAATCAAATCTATCCACATACTTGCATCATGTCAAATCTTGTCTCATGACTAGTTCAAGGTCAACAGATATTCATTGCCAAAGTTGACCTCTCAGAATTACTTGCAAGAAAACAAGTTAGAAAACACTAAATTGGGTTTGAAATTGGATTCAAAAACTAGGTAAACTGACACTTGGGGAAATGAAACTTAGGGAGTTGGTTCTCTATCAAGAGGATAGTATGAATCTACAATTTTGGCTTATGAAGAATCACGAGGTGCAAATGGTGAGCAGTCAAAGTGAGCTACTTGGATTTTGAAGACTAGAAATAGTAATAGAAAACATTTTTTGTGAACGGAATGGACCTAGGAAAGTGTGCAAATGGGTTCATCATGACTTGCAAATTGGCACACTTAAAGCATTTTTAGAGTACAACATAGTGGTACAATCCATTTGATCTCACCTATCATGGATCTCAAGTTATTATAGCTCAAAAAGGGCTTCCAAAAATTCCAAACTAATTGCATCAGCATGAAAATAGTAACTAACCAATTTTGAGGGGATCGAAACCTAATCAAAAGAACTTGAAATGACTCAAAATCTGAAACATAGGTTCTCAAGTATGGACACTAGACACTCCCAAAGTGGAAAATAATGAAACCTTTCTAGGTGCGAAATATTCAGATGCAAACATGGCCTCTTGTCACTGTTTGACACAGGGTAAAATTGTAGATTTGATAATTGCTTAAAACAAGACTTCACTAGATGGCTTGGAATGTCAATTTAACTTCATGAAAAACATAGATGCACTGAGTGGAAGGTTCTAGAAGCATTAAACACCTCTTAGACCTCAGACTGATAGTCGGGTACAAACTCATAAAAAAAAAGAGGTTTAAGGGGCTTGATTTCTCTATAGTGCTCAAAATCGGGTCTTCAAGTTTGAGTGCCAATAGAAAGATTTGGATCTTTCTTCAAAAAATTCTCTGCATAGGCCATTTATTTATGAAAAACTTCCATATGCAAGGTTATTGCAAACTGTATCTATATTTGGCCTTGGTATTAGCCTCATCTGTTGTGAGTACAACTAATTCCTTTTGAGTGTGAAGTGTTGTAGCAAAATGCTTGTCACTTTGAGCTGGATCCTTTGGTAACTATGTGCTTGATACTTCAAAGTTCATTTCCAAGCTCAATATCCTCTAGCTTGTTTCTTGTGTGAAGTATGAAGAATCAAACAAATTGGAGTACAATGAGAATATGTCCTCAAGTACTAATTTCACCTTCTCTTCCTTTTTAGCTAGTTCCACTTGAGATAGTGCTATCTCACTAGATATTTTCTCATTTACCTTCATTTGAAATTTCTTCTTAGACCATTCAAGTAATTTGACATTAGTGTCTAGGTCTTGATTTTGTACCTGGTCCACTATGTTGGATAGTTTCTCCATGATGGGCTTTGTTTCATCAAGTATTCGTAGGCTAAAAGCATCAAGAAAGATGTCTTTAATTTATATCAATGCTTGCCTCTGCCTATACTCATTCCTGAGTATTTCTTGCTTCTTCTTCTCCAGTGCCTCTTGCACTTCATTGATCTATGCTATGTTCATTGTTTTATAGTCATAGCTTGGTATGACTATTTCCTCATCAAGTGTAGGGTCTCCATAGTGAATTACCCTTGCTACCTTAGTAGAACTCAAGCCTAGTGCTGATATTTGTAGTGGTACTGCATCAATGCTTGGCTAATTAGTAGGAGTCCCTGTAGTAGGAAAATTGACTAACATTTGTATTGCCTCTTGTTCTTTCTCCTTAGGGGTTTTCTCCTCTTCCTTGTCTTCTTTAGTTATTCCTTGATCAATTATAGTGATCAAAGGAGGTGCACCTTGACTCTATGCAGTAGTATCAGAAGTAAATTTCTATCCTGTCTTCTCCTTAGCTTGCTCCTTGGTAGTTGAAGTAATTATAACTATGAAATCAACCTTAGTAGATGCATATTGTGTTGGTTTCTATTGTGGTTGTCCACTTGTAGCTATTGGAGTTTATGAAGGTTGTTCTTGTGGATTCACCTTTTCCTTAGTTATCTTTGCTACCACTTTTTGAAGTTCCTCTACACTCACAAAAATTGGAGTACTACATAATTGTTATTGTAATGTTTTCTAGTGAAGGAATTTATTGAGATCCTCTATAGTTAGTGGGTTGATGTTTTAACCAGAGGTGTCAAGAACATCCTTCACAATTATTGTTTCTATAGATGTAGGTGTAGCATGTGGAGGACTAGGTGGTGGAAATTATGTGTCTTGGACACTCTATTCCTGTTGTTGCTTCTCAATTATTTCCTCATCACCTTTTTGTGTTTTCTTCTCCACTATTACTTCTTCCTTTTATTTCTCACCTTCCTCCTTTTCATTTTCCTCTTCTTCTTCATCATTATTTCTTCCCTCAAAGGGATCTTCTTTTCCTTCCTTGACTGTAGTTAGCCCATAAATCAATTTCCACATTTGTGTGGACTTCTTTACAATATCTTCAATCTTATTTTGAAGAATGTTGAAGACTTTGTATTTGGGTACAAACTTGCTCCCATGTTTTTTCCTTTCCTTGCTTATTTGACTTTTAGTGAGGTTAGGCATTATACGAGCCAATGTTGACTCTCGTATTTCTTTCTCCATTTTTAGGCAATAATACCATTTATTCTTTACAATGCAGTATAGCTCCTTGGCCATGGTATTATCTAGTTCAAGTGGAGTATTCTTGAACTTGGTCATCATAGTGTAGATTGAATCTTCCACTATGTTTTGCTCCTCTCTACTTAACTTATTGAAATCAATAGTTTTTAGTCTAGTCAAATCTGCATTATCCCTAATATTGTCACACATATTTTCTAAGTCAGATTTAGTGGTGTGACTTACCACTCTAAAATGTTCATTATCATCTAACTCTGTCCTCTCCTCATCTGACTCTAGAGGTGCCACATATTTTCTTCTCTTTTTTTGTGCTAGCCCTTTCTACTTAGTAGCTTTCTTCCTTTCTTGTTCCTTTGCCACCTAACTTTTTGCCTTTGTATCTACTTGGTGGTAGGTTTGACTGGGCTTGGCTTAGCCTTCTTTTTTCCTTTTGGCTGTGTGGCAAACTATTTCTATGCCTTCCTCTTCTTGGGTTCTACTTTAGGTGCTTCTTGCTCGACACCTTCTTCTTCTTTAGTCTGGGTTAATGCCTTGGGTTAATGCTAGTGGCCCTTGCCCTTGTTCCTCTTCATCATCATCTACCTCTTCATCTTCTTCTACCTCCTTTGCCTTTGCTATGCCTTCTCCAAATTTGGCCTTGAGCTTCTTTACTAATTTATCCTTTTTCTTTAGTGTAAAAGCTATCTTCAACTCCATATCTACTTTAGATCTTACCACATCATAAGTGCCAAAATGTGTTGCACTCTTATCTACTTCCTTTGCTAGCAATGTTGTAATTTCTACAGATGCCTCATTAGTGTTAATTTCATAACCAAGAGGTCTAAGCCATCTAACCCTTGGTATGGTTGATTGTATGTAAGTATAATCAATATCAACAAGAAAGAAAATATCATTTGTATGTTGCTCTAATAATGAAATAGGTATCCTAAATCTCTACTTCATTGAGTTCTTGAAATCTTCAAAATAACTTGTTATAAGTGTCTCAAAATTTGCCCCCATTTGTTCAATATATTCATTTACTTAGGCTAAAATGGACTTGTTTGTCTTCCAACTAACTTTACCAAAAGATGGAAATTCATTCTGTACATAGAAAAATATACAAATCAAAATTGCATCAAATTTACATTGGGCTCCCTTAGTTCTCCTTATAGCTCCTAAGTTCTCATTGATTTGCTACAGTTGCAATTTTGCTAGGTCATAGGTATGATCCTTTTTGAAAAGTTTGTAGCCAACATCTACTGCAATGCATGGAACACTGTTAAGTCTACTAGATTGATTAAACTTGTGGGAAATGATTCTAACAGAAAAATCAACAAGAGGATCCTGAATGGTATCTATGGTCATGCCTCTCTTGTTCCATTTGGCTCTTGTATTCTTTTCAATGGCTTCTTTGGAGTCACTTCTTAGGGTTTTGGGCTGATCTAGGTTTGGATACCCTATTACCCTATGAGCAATCCTCTTTGATATCTTAACTAGGCCATCTTCTAACCACAAAATTTCATCATGAATCCTACTCAACACAATTTTGGTCCATTCAGTTTTAAAAATAGTAGGGAATTCTAGGGCATGGGTTAAGCCCTTCCTCTCAACAATTTGGAATTCTTTCTTTAAGACTCCATTCTCACACAATCTATCATAAGCTTCTCTGATTTCCATATCTCCTATGGCCTCCATCTTATAGTTATATCATCTCCTAACATCTTGCACCATTACTGCTTTATGTGGAATTATGGATAGGGCTCTGGCTGGGTCATTTTTGTAGGCAACTTCAAGGATAGGTTGAAAATCTAGTTTCTTAACTTCATTTGAGACTAATCAGACTTCAAATAGCTCTTTCTCCTATGGTTTCCTAGAATTGGAGGCCATTTCTTCAAACTAAGATTTAAACATGAAGATATTTTGAAACTATGTAGCTCAACACTAGTATAAATACCTTGGAATCAATGAAACTATGCTGAATCTACATAGAAATGTGCTTAAATGGTTGAAATTCTACTTGAAAACTATTTTGCACTCTTCTTCATCTTAGCACTTTCTTTGCAATGGTGAAAAATGATTCAAAATGTGAACATATACCCTTATTTCATAACATTTAATTCTTAGTGAATTTATAGCTATCCACTTAGCTTCTTAAGAATTTATACTTTACTCACCTTCCATTATCTTTTCAAAACTCAAAATACACTAAAGTTTCCCTTACTCAACCTCAACTAGAATTTCCCTTCACTTGACATCCACTACCAACTCGACTACAACTAATCACTCAAATTCTATTGACTTTGGTAGAAAACTAAGCATGTACTAGATCTTTTACTCAACATCTGAAGTCAACTTGGAAACACTTGTAAAAACTTGAAAATTTTAACTTTGCATCTCTACTCATGTTGATTTCTCCCTTTTAGTACTTGCTTGTCTTGGAATTGATGTATGATAAAGCTTTGTATATCAGTCCCATGAACCTTCTTTTGTTTAGTTGGATGAAGTGTGACCACCTAACCTTTTAGGTGAAGTGATCCCTTCATTAGATGTGCTACTTCCATCTTTCTTCTTCCATTTCTTATTCATTTCTCCTCTGACATGTTCAACATCT
Source organism: Cupressus sempervirens (assembly GCA_028749045.1). NCBI lineage: Eukaryota > Viridiplantae > Streptophyta > Pinopsida > Cupressales > Cupressaceae > Cupressus > Cupressus sempervirens. The sequence continues at coordinate 849,726,389 of CM053786.1, read as the reverse complement.
ACCTTATCTTTTCCTTTGTTGAACTATAAGTTGGGTGCCTTTTACCTTGTTGAATATTTTTTTCTGATATGACCAATCTTCAAACAATTGAAGCATGTAGTTTGGCTCAACCATCTGCTGTAGTTTCCACTAAAATATGTTCTTATACAATTTTTAGGAATGTGTCTATATTCTTGATAGTAGTGATAGCTATGTCTGGTGTTGTAGTCCCAATCATAGTGATGTCCAAGATTATTTGACCTTGCTAGCTGATTAGTTGTCCACATAGGCTTTGATCTACACTCAAAAGCTCTATGTTCATACTTCCTGCAATTGTAGCAGTGTCCTTCAAATCTTGGTGTTTTGATGGTTCTAGTCCTATAGTCATGTGCTTGATGTCCTTGCTTGTTGTACTTATGACATTGACCCATGTTCTTAGGTTTTTCATACTGATGAGCATTCTTACTCCTGCACAAGTTAGAGGTATTTCCTTTTTTACCACAAAAATGACAAGTGGGTTTAGTGTTCTTACCTTTGTCACTTCATTCGTCTATAGTCTTGGATGATTCTCCTTTTTTAGTGCTAGTGTATCCTAGTCCTAAAGTATCATTGCTGGCTCTTGGTGATTTTAGTAGCTATTCAAAGTACTTGATGGCCTCATTCAATTTTTTGAAGCTCTTTGCAATCTCCATCTCTCTTTTTAGGCCATTTTTTAGTTGTTCACTTTTCATCTTTAGTGTGGAGATCTCAATGTCCTTGACATTTAGTTCATGATGTGCATTCATCATCTAACTTAGAGTGTCTAGCTGCATGTTGGAAATTCTTGCAAGTTCAATTGACTTTTCCTCCAATTTGTTAGTAAGGTTTCTCTTGTCTTCTTCTAGCATAGCCTTATATTTTAATGGCTCTTTTCTTCTATTTAATCACTTCACAAAGCATCATGGCTTGAGATTCTTGTTCAAGCTTGAGAGTTCTAATTTCTTCTACTTGGGCTCTATTCTTCTCCATTAGGTCTACCATTGGTGCATCAAAATCTTTGGAATCTCCACTTTCAAATACTTTTAAGGTGTCAATATTCTTATAATATGTATCATTCTTAGCTATGGCAATCTCTCTTCTTCTCTTTAGGGATTTTCTCAGTTCTTCCCTAGTTTCTTCCAAAGTATGTAGAGCGAGTTGTATACCAATCACCTGGTTTTCTATAATCTTTCCAAGTTTGTAGACTTCCATTTTCAGATCTTTTCTCCAAGCTGTAAGGCTTCTCCTTGTGAGAACTTAGTTCTGATACCAATTGTTGGAATTTACAAGGGGGAGATTTACTTTGAGAGGGGGGGGTGAATCAGAAGTAACAAACTTTAACCTGTAAAACTTTTAATTGAGATTATTCACATGGATTTAACATGAAAGTAAAGACATGCATGAAAATAGATAACATAAGATTTGGTCACCTATAAACCCTCCAAAATGAGAAGGTAAAATTGGATGTGGATGACACCCACAAATTATCACTACAACAATATGTAACTAGTTAAGGTTACAAAGTTTGACCACTTTTAGTGGTTTGCCTTGTGAAAGGCCTACCATATTAAAGGATTTACACCCTATTAAAAGTGACCTGGTTAAAGGATTTACAAAGACTCACTTGGAATGTTACCTTATTAAAGGATTTGCAACCTTGTAAAGGAACTACAATATAGCTATTAAGCCAACCTATCATCATAGGACTTTCATTCTCCTAATACAATAGTTGGAAAATATAGTACAATGACTTGATCTGATGACTTACAATCTTTAATTGCTGATTCTAGATCCTTATTTTTCTTAATTTGATCTGATCCTTCTTGATCTGACAACACTTTGTTCATAGTACTAATGCTTTATTCTGATCAACTTGATTCTATAGTCCCGCCCTTTCCTCTAAATCCTTATACCCCTTTGAACTTTGCTAGCATTCTTCTCATGCATTCCATACACTTTAACATGATTTTTTTACTCTTCCATTCAACTCACTCACACACAAATTATTGGGTATTGACCTCCTTTTAAAGGTTTCCAGGACTCAGGGTTAGCTATGAATGTACAATTGATATTCATCCATCTTTTCCTGCTCAAATCTTTACACTTTTCTTATTGGTTGCATGATTTCTCCATTTTTCTCTATGGCTACATGCTAATTGCATAGGGAATGTAAATGATTTGATCTTATCTTTTAGATCCTTTGAGATTCATCCTAAGTCAGCTCAAAAATGGTTTACATCTGAATTTGTGAAGGCACAAACTCATATGCAGATTCTGTGTTACTCGACGCTTACTAATTGCTAATTCTCAAGACATATACAAATTCTATCTTGCTTGGATCCTATAGTAACTCTATCTCACTTGGCATCTATTCTTTTCTCAACACCTATAGTGACTCGGCATCACTTATCACTCATCACTTGAAACTTGCTTGGTAGTTGAAGTTTACTCGGCACCTATTGAATTTCTGGCTCAACACATATTGTAGCTCTTCATCTATATCATACATGACATCAACTTAGAAATTGGTTAAGTGTGTTGACACTCAATTGTCAAAACCAATCTGAGACAAACATGTTATTGATAGGTTTCTTATCATTTTGTTTTTAAAAACAACTGTTAGTTAAATGACCATCTTTCCCACAATAAGTAGAATAAGGTTTTTTATTAGGACTATTATATTGATTAGAATGGTTATTATTATGATTTATATTTTGATTATTATTGTTGTTGAAAGAAGACCTAGAATTAAATGTATTATTAAATAATAATAATAATTATGATTAATATTAAAGTTATAAGTGTTATTATTATTATTGAGATTATGATTATTAAAATTTTGATTTTGATTCTTAGACAAAAAATAATGTTCATTAGATCCAAGAGTATCAAATTGAAAAAACTTAGCTTCCCCTTGACACAACAAATTTTGAAAAATACTACAAGTTAATTGAGTAGAAAATGTAGCAATAACAAGTTGAGAATGAACATTAGTGACAAATTGCTGAAATTACCTAGGAAGAAATTTATTTAAAATAATGGTAATTAATATAATTTCAATGAAACACCTAGTCAAATTAATTAACTTGTAATAGAGTCAAATTTTAGTAAAAATAGATTTGAAATCTATATACCTTAAATCTTTCAAGCTATCTTGCAAGAATTAGTTGGTCTGTCATACATTTGCTTCAAAATCTCCCAAGCTTCATGGGCATTAGTGCAATGAAAAATTAGAATATGTAAATCATGATTAAGTGATATACCAATGAGGCCAAGAGCTTCCTCATTTTTAGTATTTCACGTATCTTTCTTATCTTGTGTAGCTGACGCATCAAGAACTACAGAAACATCAATAACAACATCTAATACATGCTTTTATTGAAAGATAAAAGAAAGATGAGTATTCCAAGCATGATAATTTGAACTATTTATCTTAATCTTAGGAATTAAATTCATCATGATTACAAGATTAGTGTATAAAAAACAAATGACCTCTTCGATTAAATGAATTTGAAGAAAAACAAAACAAAATAATAAACCCCATTTAAGAATTAAAAAAACTTTTGAAATGTAGATTTCCTTTTTGAGAAAATAAATAAGCCTTTGACTTAAAAAATAATATTCACTTTTTAACCAAAATATAAAACTTCATTTCAATAATAATTCACATTTTAATTTAATAGAAGGTTTTGAACAAAAATAAACAAATTCCTTTTTATAAATGTGAGAGTTGTAAATATTTTATCGAAAAAAGAAACCAAGTTTTAAAAGAAACTATTTGCTTGTATAAACAAACTTAAAACTAAGATTTTAAGAAAAATTAATTTAGGTTAATAAAAGTTGGAAGAGTGTGGAAACACTTCCCAAGAATGTAAGTTCTCTCATTTGTAGCAAAAGATCCCGCTAAATCAAGTTTGATGACCTTCTAATTTTGGAAAATGAACATTTTTGGTGGGTTTGCTATTATTATGATAGCTAAGGTCACCATGATGTTGAAAAGACATCTCGTAAAGGGAAAATATATAGATTACATCATGAAAGGGAATGAAAAAGGTGAATTAATAAATTATACTAGCTTTAAAATTAACACCATTATTATTTGGTGTTATGGCATGATTATGAAAAAGTTGTCATTAATACCAGGGCTAGATCATTATTGTATTACATGCAAACTCCTCACACTCCTAGTAATGATATTTCATATTGGCCTATACATTCTTGTATTCACAAGCTCGTGAAGACTAAAAAATGAAAGTTTTTAACTATTAGTTGCTCCATTTTTTTTCCTACCTTGGTGATTTTTGTAAGGAAACTCAGGTGTGGAAATAGCTTCTTACACTAATCTCATAAGAAAAGTATGATGCAAATCCTATTAAAATCTTCTACACTTATAGATTCAATATCATGTAAACAACAATATTGCAGCCAACCATGCATACAGAAAATAAACAAAGAAAGAAACACATAACACAAAGATTTACCGGTGGGGAAAAACCTTTCAGTAAAACAACCCCACCCCTTCAGAACCTGCACAATGTATTATCTTCAACACGAGGTTACAATACACTTGCAATGCAAGTTCAACATCAACAACATAAGACTTCAGTAGCTACTCGCAGTACCAACAATACACCTTTTTTGCATCGCATCTCTTCGCAACCCTAAAAACACTTATAACATGTGCTTCACTTTAGGGCTACTCCCAAAAGGTAAACCGTATTAGGGTTTTACCATTCTCCGAGAAAATAGGAACCCCAAATTTTTTTTCAAACCCCACTATTGGGGTAGAGTGTATAGTACTCAAATATCTTAGTTGCCACATGTCTTCACCTATCATTGAATCTTCCTAACATAGCTCTTACGTGTCATAGGAATTCGTCATAACCATTTTAGTCATGATCTCCTTACACACAATTCAAGATGTCAACACATCAACATTATTTGCAAGAAATGCATTTTACAAAACAAATAATAAGAATAGGAATTATACAAGGTTGAGACACCTTATTCCTAACATTCTCCCACTTGTCAAACACCTTGTAAGAGCAACAGGAACATAACAGGAACTAACCGCTATAGGTCAAAAGGCCCATAGACTCTGAACACCATCTGAACTTCTCAGTGCCCACTGGTTTCATTAATGCATCTGCAACATTCTTCATAGTATCTACCCTTTCCAAATTTACCTTTCCATCTTCCACCATATCTCTCACAAAGTGATACTGCACATCAATTTGCTTCGTTCTAGCATGGAAAGTTGGATTCTTTGCAAGGCAAATAGCACTCTGACTATCACACCAAATAGTAATCTATTCTGCATCAACACCAACATTAGAACACAATCTCTTAAGCCAAATGGCTTCCTTACAAGCATGAGTAGCAGCCATGTACTTAGCTTCTGTAGTGGACAAAGCAACCACAGGTTGTCGCTTGCTCATCCAACTGATGGCACCACCAAACATAGTGAACACATAAGCACTAGTGGATCTCCTATGGTCAATATCACCAGCCCAATCTAAATCCACGAGCCCATGAATACAAACTGAATGTGGAGATCCAGAAGAGTTACCATGATAACATATGGAGTAATCTATTGTACCCCACAAATATCTAAATACTCACTTAACTGCATCCCAATGTATCCATCTAGGATTAGCCATAAATTGACTCAAGACTCCCACTACTTGGGCAATGTCTGGTCTAGTACAGACCATAGCATACATAAGACTTCCAACTGCACTAGCATAAGGTACTCTACTCATTTCCTCCACCTCACTAGGAGATTTTGGACAATCATCTATAGATAACTTTGTTCCCATAGGAATAGGAACACATAGTGGTCTACAATCTACCATGCTGAATTTGTCCAACACAGACTTCACATACTTACTCTGACTCAACCAAAGTTTTCTATTAGACCTGTCTCTACTGATTTCCATACCCAAGATGTACCTAACTGCCTTTCATCTCAAACTGTGCTGACAACTGAGATTTAAAATCAGAAATCATACCCTTACCCTTCCCAAACAGCAACATATCATCAACATATAATGCAACAATAAGAAGGCGATCATTTTCAATTATAAAATAAACACAATGATTTGATTTCGATCTTACAAATCCAATTGACAACACAAGGCATCAAACTTAAGGTACCACATCCTAGGAGATTACTTCAAACCATATAGAGATTTCTTTAATCTGCAAACTAAGGATTCTTTACCTTTAACAATGTAGTGCTCAGGTTGTGACATATAAATCTCTTCCTCCAAATCACCATGAAGGAAAGATATCTTCACATCCATCTGTTCTATCTCTAAATCATATGATGCAGCAAGAGATAACAGAAATCTAATGGATGTCAACTTTGCAATAGGAGATAATATTTCACCATAATCTATTCCCTCTACCTGTGAATACCCCTTTGCAACCAATCTAGCTTTGTACCTTTCAACACTGCTATTTGCATAGAATTTCTTCTTGAACACCCATTTACAACCAATAGATTTTCTCCCTTTAGGCAAAGGTACAAGGTCCCATGTTTTGTTTTTCTCTAATGAAGCCATCTCATCATCCATATCCTTAATCTAGGAACCTACATCTTACATGCCCAAAGCCTCTTTCACAGATCTAGGCTCATCAGTGTTAGTAATTAAAGCAAAAGTACAACTGGAATCTAACATAGAATAACCAAACCTTTCTGGTTGCTTTCTTTCTCTCATGGATCTCCTCAAGGGCTAAGGTTGAGGTTGTTCTTCCTCTTCTTCTAAACTATCAGAGCTGTAAGAGCTCTCCTCATCATTAGACCCAACATGGTCTCTCTGTTCAATCTTCCTCTTCTTCTGAACTATCAGAGCTATAAGAGCTCTCCTCATCATTAGACCCAACATGGTCTCTTTGTTCAGTCTTCTCAGGGGTAGGAGGCAACTAAACAACATCTTTTTCCTTTTCTTTTTCATCTGGTTGTAGCACAATAGGAGAAGATGTTAGCTCTCTAAAAATAACATTTCTACTATACAACACCTTACTAGTCACAGGATCCGAAAGCTTGTATCCTTTCACACTAGCACTATACCCGATGAAAATACATTTAACAACTTTGTTTTCCAACTTAGATCTTTTCTCCTTTGGAACATGTGCATAAGCTTCACAACCAAAAACATGAAGATGTTTAATTGAAGGCTTCTTACCAGACCACACCTCCATGGGTGTCTTACCGACAAGGGCTGATGTAGGACATCTGTTAACTAGATAACAAGTAGTGGCCATAGCTTCGACCCAAAACCTTTGTTCTAAACCAGCTCCACTAAGCATACTCCTAGCCTTCTCCATTAGTGTCCTATTCATTCTCTCTACAACTCCACTTTTTTATGGGGTATACAAAGTTTTCTTATGCCTCTCAATACCTTGTTCTTTACAGAACTGTTCAAACTCTGCTGAGCTAAACTCACCACCATTGTCAGTTCTCACACACTTAATCTTCTTACTAGTCTGATTCTCTACAAGGGATTTAAATTCCTTGAATTGACTAAAGACTTGTTTCTTACTTTTAAGGAAATAAATCCATGTCCTTGTACTATAATCATCTATGAAAGATACAAAAAATATAGACTTGGAGATTGAAGGAACTTTTACAGGACCAAATATATCAAAATGAATAAGATCCAAAACATCAGAAGATTTGTGAGAACCAGAGTAAAACTGAACACGATTTTGTTTACCATAGACACAGTGTTCACAAAAGTCAAACTCAAGATTGCAATCATTTAACCCCTCAATGAGATTTTTTATTTTTCAGGGTTCTGAGACCCTTCTCACCAATGTGTCCAAATATCATATGTCACAACATTGTCTTTTCTGTAGGAAGCTTTCCTTCCAAAGTGTTTGCACCTTTAGGTACACTTGTTGCACTACCATCAGAACCACTAACCACAATCTTCTTTACTGATCATTCAAATGGTGGGGATGAAGTGATCATTTCTCTCTTCTTTGAAATAGAAGAACTATTACACTGAGAAATGTATGCATCGAGCTGAAACAAAGTACCTCTCCTAGTACCCTTAGCAAGCACCATAGCTCCTCTCATCATCTTACCTCCACCTTTAGAAAAAAAAACTTGCACACCTACATCATTCAACATACTTACAAATAATAGGTTTCATGCCAAACCTAGAATGTGCATAACTCCATTGATTCCCTTTACTCATCCATCAAGAAATTTGATAGTGACCCTTCCGTGTCCAACTATCTTTAGGTGAGAATCATCACCCAAGTACACCTTTCCACCATTGAACTCTTCATATCTTGAGAACCAATTTTGATGAGAGGTCATGTGAAAAGATGCACCCAAATCAACCAACCACACATCATCAGATGCATGGGCTGCCAAAGCTACGATGAATGCATCACCATCTTCTTGAGATTTTTTAGAACCAGAATCTGAGGCTTTCTTCTTCTTGTTAGGCTCTTTACAGTCTTTATAGAAGTGCCCAGTCTTATCATAGTTCCAACATTTTGCCTTGGACTTATTTGAAGTCTTTGACTTCCCACGGGATTTGGATCTACCCTTATTGTTAGACTTATTGTCATTTTTCTTCCCTCTTTTCGTGGATCTCCTAGGAACAACAAGGGCTTCTTTTTTTTGAAACAGAAGCCTTTCTCTGCATCTCCTCTAATAGCAGTGAAGACACCACATCATCCATTTTGAAAGTGACTAATGTGCTTCTGAGAGCCATCACAAGATGGTCCCATGAATTTGGTAAAGAACACAAAAGTGTGTAGCAACAATCCTCCTCCTCTAACTTGACACCAGCTGATGTTAACTGTGTAGCCAATAGATTAAATGCATTTAAATGATCTGTTAAGGATCCACCTTCCTCCATTCATAGAGAATACAACTTCTTCCTTAGGAACAACTTTTTCACCAAAGATTTGGCTTGATACACGGCCCCAAGTCTCTCCCACAAACTGTATGCAGTTTTCTCATCTAGAACATTCAGAAGAACTGCATCGATTAAATAGAGTCTTATGAGACCCTTAGCTTTACGGTCATTGATATCCCAATCTACTTGAGCTATAGTTGCTAGTCTTGTAGCACTTGTAATCACTTCCCATAGGTCACGATCTTCCAACATGTCTTCCATCTTGAGTTTCCACAACTCAAAATTAGTGCCATTAAATTTCTCCACCTCCATTCTTCCATATGATGAACTTGCCATCTCAATCTACAAATAAGATTCAAGATGCTCTACACAAGACTCCCACTCGACTTGAGATTAGCTCAAAAAACCCTACCCAACAACTAGGATCAAAAGTTGATCAAGCTCTGATACCAATTGTAAGGAAACTTAGGTGCAAAAACAACTTCCTACACTAATCTCATAAGGAAAGTATGATGCAAATCCTATTAAAATCTTCTACACTTACAGATTCAATATCATGTAAACAACAATATTGCAGCCAACCATGCATCCAGAAAATAAACAAAGAAAGAAACACATAACACAAAGATTTACCGGTGGGGAAAAACCTTTCAGTAAAACAACCCCACCCCTTCAAAACCTACACAATGTATTATCTTCAACACAAGGTTACAATACACTTGCAATGCAAGTTCAACATCAACAACAGAAGGCTCCAGTAGCTACTTGCAGTACCAACAATACACCTTTTTTGCATTGCATCTCTTCACAACCCTAAAAATGCTTATAACATGCACTTCACTTTAGGGCTACTCCCAAAAGGTAAACCATATTAGGGTTTTACCATTCTCCAAGAAAATAGGAACCCCAAAATTTTTTTTGAACCCCACTATTGGGGTAGAGTGTACAGTACTCAAATATCTTAGTTGCCACATGTCTTCACCTGTCATTGAATCTTCGTAACATAGCTCTTACGTGTCATAGGAATCCATCATAACTATTTTAGTCATGATCTCCTTACACACAATTCAAGATGTCGACACATCAAAATTATTTGCAAGAAATACATTTTACAAAACAAATAATAAGAATAGGAAATATACAAGATTGAGACACCTTATTCCTAACAATTTTCTAGGTGCAAATGAGAATTATTGAGATTGTGGAAGGAGATTTTTATGAAGAGAAAGTTTCCATGGGTGCAAACCTTAATAGATTGGAGCCCACAAAGATGGAGGATTTCTTCAAAAGGTAGGCCACTTGGATAATGCTAAAGGAAGGAGGGTTTGTCCCCTACATGTAGGCCATGGCTGGGTACAATAAAAATTATTCACAATAGTTTGTTGCTACTTGGAAGGATAGATGGGTGACTATCAATGAAATTTCTTTTTAGGTGAATGAAGAGTCTATTGCTATGATGATAGGCTTGGATATGAGGGTAGGAAATGGAAAGAAACCATGTAGGTGGTAGATGAGGTGATTCTATCTAGTTTCTTTAGAGAGAATTAGGCTCCTGATAGATACCATGGTAGCTTTAGGAGAGACAAACTTTCGAAGCCCTAGGATGATGTGTTTTTGATAATTATGAAGTATATGACATTGGAGGGTAGACATAGTGTGTATTATTTTTATCATTTCCCTCTGCTTAACCATTTTTGCAAGAGGGAATTTGTTAGTATTCCTTTGTTTTTGATGCATGCCCTTGAATATTTTGTGATAGATGTTAGAGAGAAAAAGAAAAAGGGGCTAATTTCACCATTCTCCACCAAGGGATCATGTTCCACCTCTTCCAATTTCACCTAGCCCTTTGTCCTCCTCATGTAATTGCCATTGATAATATCCTCCCCTCTAGTGCCCCCCTATATTTGGAATTTACTAGTGATAGCTATGTCCCCACACCCGATCCCTCACCTAACCAAACTCCTATTAAGGGAAGGATTAATTTTTTTTGACCCTCAAGCTAGCACCCAACACAAAAATTAAAATGGAAAAGTGGCTGGTGGTTGAAATTGGGGATTCAAATGAGGAAATTTATGGGAATAGAAGAAGGTTAGGAAGATTTGCTAAGACCTAAGGTCGAGACAAAAAAATAGGTAGTCATTCTTAGGAAGAGGAGGAGGAAGATACAAACTCTGAGGAGAGTGACAAAAATTTGGGGGAGGGTGTGGATAAGGGGAAAGAAGAGAAGGATAAAGATGTGGAGGAATGGGATGACACCCTTGATGAAACTTGGGACTTTGAGGCAGGCAACACTACCAAGGACCCCTCCCCCAACCCCACAAATGTCTCTAACACCATCACCCTACCTTCTACTATCAACTAGGAGAACCCCAATATGACTGATGCATCCCTCGACACTATTTCCTCTGTGGTCAGTAAAGAGGGCCTAGAGAACCTGAAAGGCCAACCTAACAATCTTATAAGTAGGAAAAGAGGAACTGCCTAGCAAATTTTAGTAGGATCCTAAAGCTGGGAATCAAAGAGGATCAACTTGTTACTAACAAGGAACACCAGGAACTAATTTACAGGTGCATGACAATGTAGGAGGGATTCAACCTCTTCTCCAAGTTCACTCATAAAATGATGAATGCAGTGGTCACCACTTTGTAGTTGCTGGCCAATACCTCAGAGGAGGAGAACCTAGGAAAGGATGACATGAAGCTTTTTTATAGCTTCCTTGCTGATAACTGGGCCAAGGTTCTACCGGCTAGGAAGGGAAATAAAAAGGATGCTAGTTAGTGGCATTCTAGTGTTTGTTGTTTTTTGGTACTCTACTGGTCTTACTCCCCATCTGTTGTTGATGGTTTTATTTTTAAAGCTAAACTTGTTTATGGGTTGTAGGTGGTATGATTCAATGACCACCTACATGAAGTTTGTTAACTTGGTAAATTCTACTGGTTTTAAAAGTAGGAATATTAGTAATTTTATATACTATTATACTATTTATTATGTTTTTTATATGAAATTTTAGGGGGACTGTTTGGTTATTTGTTGGTTGCCAGCTAGTTTTGTGTTGGTTGTCAACAGGTTTAGTGTTGGTTGTTCTACCACTATTGTAAAGGGCCAACCCCCTAGTTTTTAGCTACTTTTTAAACAAAATGTAGGTTAAAGGAAAGTCTAAAATTTCCTTAGATTATATTCACTTTCCTAAATTTAAAGGTACAGATTTTAACGCCAAGGATATTGGGAGATTTACATATTTTTGGTAGATTTATCAAGAACAAAGTCACAAACATAATAAAATAGAGAATAACAATTAAATATGAGAGGAAACAATTAATAAATGATAACACAAAACTTAAAATAATTGCAGACAACAAATAATTCAAAAATAGAGATGATATAATAATGAAAGTTTTGCAGGAAGAATAATGATAGCCCAAAAAGTGAAAAACATTACAAAATGATTACCTCCAAATTAAAAACAAAACACTCAAAACAATTGAAATGCAACCACCAGAATAGGTAAAACAAAATGCTGAAACTAAAGTGACATGAAGTGAGTTGAAGATGAACCAATAACGAATTTTGGAATAAATTAGATTTTTTTGAGCAAAGAACATATATTGCAGATTAAAAGGATTTACCAAAAATTGCAAAATGAAATAGATTTGTTTAAAATGAAATTAGATTTCACTAAAAAGAAAAGATAACAACTTATAAGAGGAAAAAAATGTAAATATAATGCTTTAATCTTGCATCAAATAGATTAGTGTATGTGAATATTGCTAAGAAATATTTTTTTGCAATGAAATAAAATTCTATTAGAAATTTGTAAAAAGTAGATTAGTTTTCTTATTAGTTTTCTTTAATGAAAATCCTGCATGCTTAGAACAAATAAAGGAGAAAATGAGAGCAAGTATTCTATTTGTTTTGGTGTCTAGCCTTTCAAAACAAGAGAGGAAAAAAGTTAGATGAAGAAAAAATAAAGAATTTTTTGGCATGAACCTTCCAAAGAGGTTTAGTGAAAAAAATGAACTTTTAGATTGAAACCTATAGTAAAATACTACTAAGCTTCTCCTAATTTGGTAGCAAGCCTTTTAAAACAAGAGAAAAGAAATATATATTTTTTCACAAGAAAATAACCCTTTGGTGGCAAGCCTTACAAAGGGGGTTAGAAGAAAGAAAAAGAAAAAGAAAACTAGAAATAGAAAACAAATAATAATGAAGCTAACACTTCTTTTCTCCTCTCAACAAATAGTCTCAAATATAGTAACCTTCATACATACTCAAAACAAGGATTAGGTAGCTTTGATACCATGAAAGAAATTGTTAAATAAGAAATCTAGTTAACTAATCCATGAGAGTTTGAAATGAAAATAAAGTTAGCATAAAAACTTGAAGCTTAAGAGATCTTCCTAAAGATCAACATAATCGAGACAAAGATATTTTGAAAGGGGAAAGCAAAGAAAACCCCTTGTGTACTACTATGAATGAGAGAGAAAGAGTAAAGAAAATTAGCTCATTACAATAATATCAAAGTGATGTATAGAAGAGTAGAAGAATGAGATAAGCATCTCTTTTATAGAGATGAGATGGATTTGCATGTGTAACTCTCAATTCTATGAATGCCACCATTCATAATAAGTGTGTGTAAAGTGTCAAGATCCTCTTAAGGAGGATAAACTAATTTCTTTATAGAAAAAATTACAAAAAATATGTTTTCCTCACATATGGAGAAGAGGGCAAGTAAATGACATGTCCTCGCATGTGTATTAGAGGACAAAAAACATAAGGCATGCCTTGGTTTATCCCATTTAATATATAAATACAACCAAGGAAAGCTTACTAATTCTAACAAATTTTCCGTTACACATTCTTTACACACCATAATACTAGGTTTCACAATCTTAGAAAAATATGTAATTACAAATGTAGTACTACCTTCAAAATGTTATCAAAGTTGATATGAAAAAATATCTTATGCCAAAACCATCATTCATTCTTGCAACTAAACATGTCATCTTAGTAGGATTCAAGTAAAATACATTACCAGTTATCCTGGTACTAGTACCAATCAACTTATCATCTTTTTCTTTGATAATGCAAGTATTTTCTTTGTTAGAAATCATAATTAGAACAATTATTATGTTGTCATTGATGTCAAACCTACTAGTGAGACATTTACTAACAGTGTAGAGTGTCATATCATTTGATTGATGAAGAGGATTTAAAAAGAGGAGATATCAATGTGAGCTAGTGATGTTGTTGAGAAGTTAAGTATCATGGAATTACAATGGGCACTTGATAAGTTATTCATTGACAATATTCACCATAAACCATGTGCTACCTAACCTAGTGACCCCACATTTAATATTGTGCATTTAATTCTTTTCCCCATTCTTAAATAATTACATGAAATATTATCACAATGTTACAATACAACTCATCAAGTATATCCCATGGGAACCTTTCCATATTGCACGTCCATCTAGGTACAACATTACATACTAAAATAAAATAATACACTATAATAGTATTATGCAATGTGTGCAACACCCATTATCTCAACAATCTCCCACTTGTTGTATACATTTCATAGGGTCAATCTATAGCCACATAAATGAACAAGGGAAAAATCCCTCCTAGCACATCTACCATCATGGATCAAGGTACACCATGTTCTCCATCATGGTACCTACAACAAAATCAAAGTATCCAACATCTCAAACATGAATGATGCCACCTCCTATTATGCCACTACTACTAGACATACATAGTAGCCATCGAAAGAGAAAGCCACCTAACCTGTCACATTAGAGAATCATAAAATCCTGTACCAATTGAAATAACAAGCACAAAAAACTTGATCCAAAGGTAATCACATGTATTTGTAGTTGTCAAAATATCCATAGCTGAAATAGCACCCATAGCAAGTGTCAAACCCATCCGACTATCCATACCTCCAAAGGTATACCAAGTGAATCTCACATCATCAACATATCCAATCTATAACCTGTAATCACAAGCCTCAATAGCAATACCTATCACATATAAACCAAGAAGCTCCCACTACAAAAGATAATGTCAAATCTATAACCAATCCACTCACATCTCAAAGAAGTGAATCCATGTAGTCTCAAGGACATCTACAATGCATAAACTAATATTTTGCAAGAACAACTCTCATAACTAGTCTCCAACAATCTCTTAAGTTCTCTACAACCAATAGAGGAAATAGCTAAAGGAATAACCATGTCCTCTCTCACATGACATACATGAGCACAAACTAGTGATCATAATCTCTAACTAATCTCAAATCCAATATAAGTGAAACCAAAAATCTAAGAAGATAACCAATACCACAGAGAAACTATGCAAATCATAACCTATATCATGTCCTTCTACACACACCTCTAGATGTAAACTGTGCAAGTATGATCTCTTCCATAAAACCCCAACGAGAAGCCTCAATCGCACCTAAACCATACCATATAACTATTCATGGATGTAAGTGTGTTACAAGAAGATCAAACTCATAAACCAATGTATATGCCCAATATAAAACCATCTTCCAAACTCAACCACATAATAACATATCCAAAAAGAGATAACCAATGGTAAACTATCTCTCAAATGAACCCTCAAGAAGTAACTCATGTACCATAGCTCAAGATCCATACCCATGAAAGACAATCATAAATATAATGCAATTGAGAGAAACAATAGGCTATACCTCTCAAGTAGCAAACCACTGAGTAGCCCAAGAGTGGGGAATGAGAATGCTCATATAAGAACAATCTCATCTCAATTCCATATTAGGTGACTACCCCTTAGATTTCCTACTAAAACCATCAACCGTCCCAACAAATACTTTTCTAATCTAAGAGAAATCAACATCACCATAGTCCTTAAGTATCCATGAGCACCTATAACCAATCAATCCATGCCAACTCTAAATGCAACATAGCAATATCATAAAGTTTTTAGCTTATGATCAGTGTACTCAATACCAAGAAACTAAACCAAGATCAATGTTAAAGTTCCAACCATGGCCTTAGGAACATAAACATGACAACATGATCTTACCATCTCAAAAGAGACAACATGCTCTATATGAACATACTATAACATGTCAAAACTCTAAATGCGTATCAAGAGTATACCATGACATAATAATGAAACCATTCTCACACCAAGGATCACATGCACTAATACATTTGGCATCGATTTGCGATGGCCAAGTGTTAGAATTGTGACGCAAATGTGTCGCCACTACGACGACAGCAGACATCGTTGTTTTTTAGTCACAAATTACGATGTCTATTCTTGGTCATCGCAATTTGGATGCCTATCCGTCGCAAGCTCAAGATTCTATCCCATCATTGCTCCCATCACAATTTTGACGTCTTCACCATGCATTGCAACAGGGTGGCGTCGGCATCTGCCCACGGGTTCACTGAGGCGGGAGCCTTTATAGTTCTTCCATCGACGTCCATGGAAACTTGCAACGGTGCTAGCGGCACGGTAGCGCTGCTGTCGATGCCACTGGCCATCGCAATGTTTGTGAATGTGTCACAATTGCGATGCAAAATCATCAATTGCGATGGTGTGGATATGCACATGATGCTTATTTCGTCACAATGCACGTGCGAATGTCGCAATTGCAACGCCGATGGTTAGCAATATGGCGGGGCCGCTATGGCAACGACGCCAACTGCCATCGCCGCCACAGCAGCCTGCCACAAGCATCATCTTCAACTGCTAGCTCTAGCAATGTGTTCGCAGTCATGTCGAGCAATTGTATTGCTCCTTCATCAAATGCGGTTGCCCATAGCTCTCCAGTGTGGTCTTGCAATTATAGGTGGATCATGTAGCTATAATTGCATTTCGTAAATTGCTTGTCGCATTTTTTACCGTACCATTCTTCATTTGCATTTTCAGACAAATTTTTCTTGCATTGCTTTCCTGCCACTTGGTTGGGGCAAGTCGGGTAGGATAGCTTGTCTGTGTTGACCTCTATAATGGTTGCTTTCACGATGCACTTTATAGCACAAGTAGAACGCATAGTTTGATCATACTGCAGGAGGTTTTGGGGCGTAGCTAATTGATGGCTCACCATTGTCCTTAACATTGTCATCGAACCATGACTTTAACTCTGCTGTCTCTGGAATTTGGAGATTGATCATCAGTTGTGTATTACCTGTGTTGTTGAGTACTCTTCCATTGAACTTAGTAACACGGCCTCCCTTAGCCACTAGAACTGTAGTGTCTTGCAAGTAGTAGCTTTGTTGCAATTCACTGCCCACTTGCTCGGCTACTGAGCCCCAAAGCGTCAGATCAATGGGCCTACGAGTCATATCAAGTAATTGGATGGCATGCCGAGAAACTTCCATTCCATTTTCTCTTCTTATTGTGGAGGTTGGTTGTACACATATTGTTTGTCGGTGCCCTGTTGTTGCTCCCTCGGTTGATGTTGGAGATGGTAACGACATCCTCTCGATCTTCTGACTCCATTACGTGGCTAAATGAAATATATATTCTCGCCTTTTTGCTACCCATGCTTCTAAAATTTATACTTTTTACTATAACATTGTAATTCTCATAAGGTGTAGCTTGCTAAAGAATCACTAGTATGAGGATGAAGCTCCATGGGTTGTGCCAATAGAGATATATACAAGCTTGCTTTAATTTATATCAATAACCAAGTGTCAAATTAAATCATAGTAATAGGAATCAGACATTGAAGTTAGTGAATTACAGGACCATACTATCTTAAACAGAAGAACAGAACACACACATCATTATATGTAAAATCAAGCGTGTTACAATTAAAGAATAAAAATGGAATTTGAATAAGATGATGAGATGCTAATTAGTTACAAAACACCTAAAGCAAATTTTGCAATGCAAAATATGAAGTTCAATGAAGTGGCTCATACACCCGCCTATGTAGATGTAATTTATCCAAACTTTAATGGATCCCGTCAGAAAGACCCCAGTGTGAAACAACAACTCACTTGGAGGTCATGCAATCTGACACAGCCACCAGTAAAGATAGGCAAACTGAATTTCCCAGCCATCACAAGCAGCAGCATGAGGATTTTAGGGCAGAATGGTTTTGGCATAAGTTTTCAAAGGCTGACAACCTCAAGGATCCTGCAGAATAATGATGTACAAGGGTGGATTGGTAGAACTAAAAAATCCAAGAGACCAATACCTACAACAACTAAATTTAGGCCAGTGAAGGCATGGAACAATATTACACAGCCCTAACTGGATATTGTCAATGTTTTCATCATTTGACTACTCAAGGTTAAAGAGCACAGAAGAGATAAGGAACACAAACTCAATAGTAAAATCGAGACTCCAAATCTATAACAAATTTGTACACCAATATTAAATAGGGACGAAGGCTAAAAATCCAAATTTCACAACAGAAGAAGCTATCAAACCAAATCAGAACACCATAGAGCATGGAATCGCATAATGGCATTTTACCTAAATCACCGAAGAGAACTCCAAACATTGTTGTCCACCTCTCCTACCATCATCCCAGTTCCTGTAAGAGGTAACAAGAATGATGTAAGCAAAGTTATTGAGAAGCAAAAAACATGCATTCTTTCCAAATGACGACAATCACACTTATCTATTCTAAATTTTATTAGTTCTTTAAATCCACTTGTTGCACAATCTTCACAGAGGCAATTCCGTTTAGTAGTATGGATTGCAAGAACTTGCAATCTCTAAGAGAACTCTTTGGACAGATCCATAAAAATATTTAACATGAGTATGTTTGTGCAGGTTTTGAAGCTGAGTATCCCACAAATTTGATAATTTTTTGAAATGAGCCACTATTACTTTCCAATCAATACACCGCAGAAACCTGCAATGAAATGCAAGTTATCTAAAGCAGAAAAAAATTCTTGTGGAAGAGCTACCTTAACAATTCAGACAAAATGGATATTAGCAAAATTCTGATCCAACCGAAATCTAATGCATTAATTACATAGTTACAAGCAAACCATCCAAACAGCCAGATATGTGGTTTTTAATATCCAATCTCAATTGCCAAATTGTTTTTTGAGGTAGGTTATTAAGAGATTTAGTTTTCATCAAATCAGAACCAAGCACATGGATGAACTACTCGTTAACCCCAACCATGCACATTGTTATTTATAAATTAAATGTATTTTGTAGTATTTGGGGTTGATAGGCATGTAGCATCTTACATCCTCCCAAAATCAATAGCGTATTGGTTTCCCACATTTATGCTGACATGTCACAGAAACCAACCAATATCATTGTAGAAACTGCCAAAGAAAACTAGGCCCTTATTGGCACAATTTGTGTGGCAAGTGAAGGAATCGGGGATTAAGCTGCACAAAATATGGTAGAATAAAAATACAATGTCCATGTAAGATTTGGGGTTTTGATAAAATAGTTCTTATTGCCAAGAGATGGGACCAAACTGACGTGGAAGTAGCCATTGATGATGTTGAAAAAAATTGTTGTTTAATTTGAGCAGCTGCCAAAGAATGTGGGCATACTAGCCAAAAATAAATTACACCCCAGCTTATAGATCTTAGACCACAAGAATGGATCCATTCACTGCTGTGATTGGTGGGGAGGAGTAGAATATTGTTGTATGTGTCGAGAGGGCTTCCATTGGTAAAACCTTATTTCGCCTTAGGCATATAGTACACACATTTTTTAGAAGAGTCTCATCCCTTTCGACGGGGTGGTCTTCTTGGGAAGTTTAGTTGGGTAGACTTTAGAAAATTGCATCCTAAATTGAGCTTGCAGATTGATTAAGGTATGGATATAGACAATGCTATGAGCCTAGGGCTTGCCATAACACAATTTTTGTAATAATTTGAAGCTTGATTAAAAGACCAGACCATCCAAGTAACATGTCAAATTGCGAGGAAGTGGAGGTTCAAGCTAGAAGGAATCACCAAATGTTTTGAATGGACTGCAGGGGAAGTATAAGTGTGCCGCTTATAAACTTGAGGACTTGTTTGATCGCTTATATGTCATAATGCTCCAATTGAAAACCACTCAACAAAACACTACAACACGAGAACAATATTTTTTTTTCATTCTTTGACAATCATTAATAACATTTCTGACATTCCTCTTCTAGGGTTGATGAAATTAATGACACAGGAATTATCTCATCATGCAATCATTAAATTAATGCATTCGGAAGAATAGCTCTAAAAATTTTCTTAAGTCATCCAATGACATTCTAGAATGATTTCACGATAGTAGTACTACCCCTCAACTTCCTATGAATGTAATGAAAGTTTGAACCTCTTTTGTAAGAATATGCCGATTCAGCATTGTGATAACATTCTTTGAAGGACGAGGATAGTTTCCCATGAGTATCTTGGGGATGTTTCTCTTATCTAGCGATTTAGGACAATTTATCAGATCCTCAAACAAATGAGTAATGGAAATACATGCACTTCCATTTGTATTCTTTCAATCATATTCTAATCAAATCTTTCAAAACCACTCTTGAAAAATAACATCCTCTTTGCTTTATTCACCATAATAACATTAAATTCCCTATAATAGATTTTTTCATCTCAAAATTGACAATTGCAGAAGCTTCAACTTAAAATTTGGTTGTCTCCCCTCTTAAGCTACAACAAATTTTGTAACATAAAATTCAGTCCACTACATCATCATGCACCGGTGTTCCTAGCATAATACCAGGCGTATGCTATGAAACACCATACTTATCAAACATAGATCCCTTATGAAGCATTGGATCACATAAGTAAATTGAGCTATCTCAACCAAGTATTGGCTTATGGCTTTGGAAAATCAATGTAGGTTCTTTGGCCTACATATTGAAGGCTTGGATGAAGATTGAATGGACAATTTTATTTGGCTTTTTTAAGGAAATGGTATTTGAACTCATAAGAAATTAGAGTGGTGATCTCTTATGAAGCGTTGGAGTTTATGAGTGTATCACAACCTATATGGAGAATTAACACACATTCGTGTGTTTTGGGGTAGGGTGGTTATTTGAGTATATATCTTATGTTTCTTTTCTCCTCTTGTTTTCTCTTATGTCAACACTCTTCTTAATTTTTATAGATTTGGTTTTGTTGCATTATTATCTTCAATGGTCTAAGGAGGAGTTCATTATATTTTCTTCTAGTATCAATAAAGTAAATATCAAATGTCTTACATGAGGAAGTACAAACAACTTAGATAAGTATTACTTTCAACTAGCCAAAAACTATTGTTATTGACACAAAATTTTCTTGTGCATTAACAAGTTATAAGTTTTTTTAATGTTGTGATGTTGCTATCAGGATTCAATTGTGTAGTTTTTGGTCAAACTCATTGGTCTATGTTTACGAGTAGTGTTTCACAATAACTTCTTTCTCATTAGAATGAATAGAACACTAAATACTCATTGCATCTAGGTTTGCTCATGGAGGTGAAGCGTTGGGCTTTCTCGAGATGTTACCCACCCAAGCACCACTCCAACCCAAATGTTCTTAACCATGGAGTTTTTTAAAGGTTAATGTCATGCTCAAAAATCAAGGCTAAAACACACAATTTTTTTTAAAAAAGGTAATAACAAGTATCTTATTGAGCTTCACTTTTTTTTGAGAATAGTTTAATATTCTCTACTAAACAAGGCCAACCACGTGAAGGTGGAAGCTCATTTGGCCCCACCCCCCTCCCCCTAACATCACTCTACATTCCCTGTTAACATCTAACATTCATTCATTCTTTCAACCATTAATAAAATGTAACATTCAATCAATATCACATGATAACATTCAATCAATATCACATGATAACATTCATTAACACACTAGATTCGTTAACATGCAACATTCATCAATATTCTACATTAACACATAATTCATGAACATTCATTAGCACATAATTAAATTCATTGAGACATAAAATACAGTCATTATCAATTAAGGTATGTAGTGACAATCATTTCTTTTTTTTCTTTCTATTTCTTTTTTCTATGTAAGCTCTAAGAGGAGCATCAGTGTCATCATCAATTCCCCCCTCATCAGTTGTTCTGTTCTCTATTCTTAATAATCTCAAATTCCTATGTTGTTGCAAAGGGGGGTCCTCTGCAATAAAAAATAAAAGAGTTAAATTAAAAATAATTTATTATAATTGTTACAAGTATTTAATTATTTTAAATAACATAACTATGTCTCTTTAACTGATCTGACCACATCATTTTGTCTAGACTAAACGTCAACACGATCATGAACATCGACCCCTCGATCCTCTATAGCTGCTATACAAAATGTTACGTTAATCCAAACACCAATTGCAATTACATATAAAAAATTTAATAGAAAATGTATACCTCCACCACTGGGATGCACATCATGCGAACCTTCGACATCCACAGATTGTGTAGAAGGATTTTCAGGCTGCATTCCAACATCCTACGCATTATTATCATTGCTTGCTTAAAACAGATATACTCACTTTATATTGGAACTTAACATCAAATAGACTAATTGGTAAAGTATTCAATTTGAAATAAATTTCTTTTAGCTTATTTACCTGTGGCTCAGACGCATCAGTATTAGAACCTTACACACTAATTTCAGCTCGTAGCCATTTAGCCACGGCTCTATAGCCTTGTTGGAAGCCAATTCTCTTCTCGTCTTCTGTGAGGCATCTCTTGAACTCTGAGCCTTGCATTTTTTCATGGTATGGTGAATTTTACTTGCATTGTTTCATCAACCAATGGAGGGTAGTTAAAATATCAACAACAAATCATCTATATCCATCACAATATAATAGGAGAAAAATCAAGTAGTTTTGATGGAGAAATCTACTATATAAATGTTGCGTGTTTGTATGCTTTGCTTGTACCAACATATTTTCTCAATTTTCTTAAGTTGGGTAAGAGTTAGTTCAGCTCTTTGGAAATAAAAATGGCTGCAAGTGCTACTGCATTCCCTCATTCTTTCAATCACTGCCTTTATTCTCAACTATTGGAGGAAAATTCAGTCAAGGGTGAGATTTTAAATAATGTCATATTAGTGAATCACAAGTTTTCTTCACTAATCTAGATTGCAGAGTCTTGACTTCAATTGTTGAATTGTTTATATTGAATATGAAAATCCACTACTGTTATTATATTATATTGACCTATTTATAATTGATGAGCTAAATAAGGGAGTCCTAGCATTTCCCTTCACATTATATAAAAAATTTGATACAATTTTTCATTTACTTATACTTACAACTCTTGCTTGAAGTTTTGAAAAACCACCAGAGCCGAGCTTGTGTGTCCCGTGCTTTTCTAGTCTTGCCTTTGTTGCCTTTGATGTGTCAGGCAATCTATGAAAAGTTTGAAATATGTTAGATAGTATAAATATGGAGGTTAATTAGTACATAATTATATTCTCAACAGTATCACATACCTTGCTATACTCTCCACTGGTGTAATATTATTTTTCTTGTCAGCTTTATACTTTCCATCCAAAATCAGAGCCTGCCACTCAGCCTCAGGAACATAGGGCGAACGCTCGTACCTAGGGTTATCCCATAAATTTTTTCTGTACTGGTCCCTAATATACTTCAAACATAAACCAACTTTTTCAAGAAGCTTGTTTCTCTCGAATGCACGAGGTCCAAAGAGTTGGGTCATGCTCTCTATAAGATCATCCTTCAACGGTTTGCGTTGGTGATTCCACCTTTTAAGTAAAAAAAAACATGTTAGACTCATAAATGAAGTGAAGCTACCTTTAATATAGTTCAAGAAATGGACAAAAAGGAAAACTATTATAGCAATGATATGAAATCAAAATAGTGGTTTGGGGTTTTAGTTAGGATATGATGCTCCACCAGGTACGCATGGTGGGCCCAAATATTCGCAAACACTCATCACCAAGTTTTCTCCACAAAAGATCATTCCCTACAAAACAATCATGGGATCATTAGTCGATGAAGAGTGATCAAAAACTAAATTACTATTATATCACTATAGAATAATAATAACTTTAAAGTACCTGGAACTTTGGCTACTTTTAATAGAATGCCTTCATCGTCGCTAACGATCAATGTGACATCCTTCACCATTCTCGTACTAGGAACATAGGAACATCCAAGAAATGATGTTGCAGGTCCTATTGCAAAAAGTTTCATAAGTTTCATAAGTCTTTGTCATGATCAAAGTATAAAAGAACAAATGATAATTAATGTTATAAAGTTGTAAAAAAGAAACTGTTTGTTGCTGTCATAAGAGAGAAAAAGAGGGATTTGTGTACCAGCAGATGGTGCAACAGTCGATGCATGTAAGCTGCGTGTTGCTGACTCAGTAGTCAAAAAGAGATTTGTAGTTGTCCTGGATGGAGGTGGCATCATCGTAGGATTCAATTGATGTGAAGCTGAAGAATAAAATTGTTAGAGCATGCATAAATATAGAACGCATGGACTAGCATGGACAAGATTGTTAGAGCATTAAAAAAAAGGATTGTTCGAGCATGTATTGTCAATGATTATGATCATTCCTATATATATTCAGTGGAAAATAAAAGTGGGGAATGGAACATGCGATCTACCTGAACCACCTGCAGCACCCTCATCATGGGAACAGGGCTCGAAATCAAGCAAAAAACTCTGTAAAGACAATGCATCCATATTTTAATTAATGCCATAAAAGAGCATAACATAAAAACCATTATTGAACTCTTTTTATAATTAAAAATTTCATTAATACTTACTTTTAAGGACTCATAGGTGTGCAACAATTCAGATGCCCTATCTTTTATTTGTTGAGTCATAGGCTTTATGGTTGCCAAATGTAGAATTTCTTTGCTGATTTTCTTTAAATTAATTTTAATTGAATTGATCAGGTCATCGATATTTGCTAAATCGATATAGAAATGGTCCTCCTCAGGGGGGGCCTACTGAGGGACTGCAGGTTCCTTTCCCTCCCTCCGACCACTAGCCCTTTGTGACAACAATAGTATTAGTATTATCAAAATTACTCCAAAACAATAAAGAAAACAACATTAAAAAAATAACATTTTGCTTCTATCTAGTTTTCACAATTACAAATGAGTTTTACCTGCTCATGTGTAGATGAGCCAGGAGCATCGTCAGCATCCCCTCTGAGTGGTTGCTCCATATTGTGCCCCTATGTCAAAGATGAAGTATAAAAATGTTAGCCAAAAATTTATTGACTAAATGGTATGTTGGAGTCATTGATTAGAAGTTGGTTTAATAGTATGTACCACCCCCATGATAGTAGCCTTGTTTGTATCTATGCAGTTCAAATTGTAATCAATAAGAAGCTCTTCCCCTGCACGTATTGATTTTATCACACATATGAATACATGATTTACCTCGCGCGCCTCAAATATGCAATTGGGTTGCTTTATAGTTGACCCAAGTCATGTACTATTTATAAAACCCACAATATTCCCTGTTTCTTTTGGCCTTCCATCAATGTATATAGCCACACTTTTACTTTGATTATTGTCTTGTTGCTGTATATAATTTGCCGAGAGGGCATACCTACGTATACTTTTTTTATATTTAACAATATGCATCCAACTTTTGTAATCGTAACATGGTCCAACATACTCCATCAATTCAGAAACTTTGTTGTAAGAAACCTTTATGCCATCCATAGAAAATAGGCCCAAACCATGTAGTGATGATGGTGCTATGCGATATATCCTCTCGTTAACACAAAAATCAGTGTTTATTAGAGGAAGTTCCTTGGGTACCCAATGTTTCTGTAGATTTTGGTACCTCAAGGGTAGCTCGATGTCGCCTTCCATCTCATCATCATAAGAACATGACCCCCCTTGAGCAAGGAAAAATTTCATGCATTTATTGAATTTCCTTCTAGTCCTTTGACCTCTAGTTAATCTCCCTGTTCTAGATAAACTGCATGTCTCACTTTCCTCTTCTATTCCTATATTTCCCTCACTCGAGGAAGACACTTCTGACAAATACCTATTTGCTGGTACCTGCAAATGGGAGAGATCTTAGAAGACATCAATCTTACTATTGATAAGTGTATTAAATAGACTATCTATAAGGAGTATTGACTTATACCTATCGATCCATGAGACTGTGCGGGATGCTCCTGAAAGGGGTTCAATTTCCTGCAAATGTAATTCAATTATCGTGAGCATAATTACATCATAATCATAATCACATCCATCATTAGCATCACATAAAAATTAAAAACATTAAAAGGTACACAATAAAACACTTAAATCAGGCTCACATTATAAGCCTACTAGGGAAGTAGGCCTAGTGAAGGGCTAAAACTGGGTTTTCCTATCAGCTGATGAGTTGAGGGCTTAGTCACCTTGGGGACATGCTATTTGAAGTTGTTTGATGTGTGTGGAGGTGGAGGAAACACCTAGACTAAAGCCACTTGCATAACATTTTGAAATTTAGTTAGATATTTTATATTAATTAAGATAACTGTAATTTCTTCCAAAACCCATTATAATAATTTTAAAATGGATTACTAGTTTCTTTTTACTTACCGTGTAAATCCCATAGATCCAAATACATGTACTAAAATAAGTTTTCTAGTTTTAGTCTGTAAATCAACATACTGATACAATGTTATTCCTATTCTAAAATGAAATGTTAGAGATACTTGAATTATTAACCAACAAATTGGGTAAGCACTTATATTATGTTTTCCCTATGAATTTTATTCTAGGTACAACTCCCTTTTATATATATTTAATGAATTCCCTTTTCTAAACTAAACACTTACAAATGCTTTTGACCTGAAAGAAAATAAGGCTCAATACATTCACACATCAATATGTGTTTTAAATAGTTTTATTTAATTAATTTAGATTAATAGTTAATTTAGATTAGCAGTATTCTATTTGTAGTTGAAACTTGTAGCTTTTAAATAGATAATGAATAAAATATGTAACCATATATATAAGACAAATATATTTCTATCAAGAAATGAATATTAAATAGATTAAGGATTGATGGCATACCTCTAAATTCCATCATCATCATCCTCGTCATGATCATCATCATCATCATCCTCGTCATCATCATCATCCTCGTCATCATCATCCTCCTCGCCATCATCGTCGTCGTCGTCGTCATCATCAACATCATCATCATCAACATCATCATCAACATCAACATCATCTTCATCATCATCATTAGTAGCAACATCATTGTCATCATCTTCTTCTTCTTCTTCATGAAAATTTGTGTCAGGAACATCATCCAATAATTGTCGATCGTGATCACCATCTACATCATCTTCTACTTCTTCAATATCTTCTTCTTCCATCGCATTATACTTTATTGGCCTTCCTCTCGGTTCATGTCTAACAACAAATGACCAACCCAGTTTATGTGGAACCTCTGAGTAAAATACCTGCTCACATTGGCTTGGTAGAACATAAGGCTCATCCCCAACTGGCTCAAACAACCTTGTATTAACCATTGTAAATCCATTATCATGTTCAATAATAGTTCTATCAGGATCATTTAGATTAAGTCATAGCCTGTACCATTTGACAACGAAGAGTACTAATTTGAAGGAACTAAAGTCACACTCAATTATCTCATCCAAAATGCCATAGTATCGATTTTCAGACTCTTGAGGATGTAAGTTGTTTCTAGATGAAATATTAGTGCAGTTATTCTTGAATCACAAGTTGTCTTCATGTCATCCAACACTTTGACGTGAAATTTTTGACCATTACAGAACATAGCCTTGTGGTGTTTAACCTGCAATAATATGTGAAACATATCAAAATTATTGTATCGTGAGTTGATAAACATACGGGTGATTAATAAATTTGTACGTACCTAGAAATCTCTTGAAACACGTGCCAAATCTATTTCCCTTTGTGTAACATTGGAATCTCCATTACGATGAGCTTCTTTAACTAATGAAGATACACCTTCCCATGTTAATGTGTGACCAGAATGTTGACATCATTCAATCCATGCCGTCATCCAATCAAGATTGTTTGCAATATACAAATGTAGTGCATCCCACTCTCGAGCACCTGTACAAAAAAAAAATAGACAACTTAAAACCAATTTATTTTGAAGATTAAGAAATAATTTATTACAATAACATCTTATAATTTATTACCTCTCACTTTCCTCAATGTACCTTTCCCCATCAAATACTCCCCTTCTAATTTTTTAAAAGGCTCGAGATCCCAAATGTGATCTACATGGATATTTGATGCAAACTTAGGAAGATATTCAGTAATGTACACCATAGTCTAGTATACCATATATCCCTCTACCATAGAACCCTCAGGATGTGCTCTTTGTTGAACCAAAGCCTTCAAAGATTTCAAATGCCTCTCAACCATCCACATTGACCTAGTGTGTACAGGTCCACACAATTCAATCTCCTTAACTATGTGTATGAGGTAGTGTTCCTGTGCATTGAAAAAAGTTGGAGGTAGACACTTTTGCATTTCACACAGTAAATGAGGAATTCTTCTCTTCCAATAGTTTATATCTTCTTTATGGATTTCTTTAGATGACAACCACCTACATTAAGAGATTCAAGTCACAAAAAATATATAGATATGAGACTTTACAAAATAATATACAATAGATTACATAGCAAGAAAAACAAATCACGAATATAATAAATATATACAATAAATTGAATAGATATTACTGCTTACCTCATATATTTTCCAAGATCGTATATCACTTGTTTGATGTTATTGTTGAAGTGCTCTGGTAGAGATAGAGGAAGCACGTACTGTAGTAATTATAAACCAATCATTTCATTGTTTTCTAACATAACATAATGAACAATTCACGTAGTTTATGAATATATTGTAAATACAAAAGAACATAACTTACCTTGACGAAAGTATGCCAATCATGCATTTTGAGCCTTGGCCCAAATTCACTTTTCTTTGATATGAGATTGTTTATGTTCGGAGCAAATCCTGTGGGAAATCAAATTTTTTGTATGACTTCTTTTATGGCATCACTTTGCTGCTCCATTAATAACCATGGAAGGGAACTTATATTAATATGATCTCTGTTGCTATTTGAGTGAATTAAATTTTTCAATGCATGATTGGATTCATGTATGTCATTACAAATTTTGACAATTTTTTCTTTGTCACACCTTCCATCCAATATTTTCCACAATGTCTCTATTATATTCTTTCCAATATGCATACTATCAAACAAATGCACAATTTGCAAGTGCTCATAATAGGGAAACCTACTAAATTTTTTGGGATAGCTTTTTAGTCCCTTTGGAAGGTTGTCAGTATTGCCTTGACGACCTTCATGATCATCAATTACACAATTAGTCAACAAAAATCACAATAGAAATATATAAATTACAAACATAAACCATTAGGTGGAACGACATTACCTCGACGATTAATTCTATTATATTCTAACTTCCATAGGCGAGGTGTCATTCTTCGTGGCTTTGATGTAGTCTCTTCTTTCCCATTGAAAAGATGTTTTTCCATACTTCGATACTTATGATTCCTGTGGAGGAAGTGTCTACACTCATCAAACACTTGCTTTCCTAAAATTTTTGAATGATGAGATTTCATCTTTGGACCACAAACTGGACATGCAAATTTTCCCTTTGTTTGAAGACCTAAAAGATAATGATGTAATTGGATTATTAAATATGTTGATTTTTATAATTAGAATTATTGTACGCAACTTGAATTCACTATAACATACCACAAAAATGTGTTAGCCCTAGGGCATCATGTATTGTCCATGCAAGTATTGCATGGAATTGAAATTGTCTTTGTCGTATTGGTCTAGACACATCATACATAGTGACACCATTCCATAACTCCACCAAATCGTCGATAAGAGGCTCAATATATACATTCATATCTTTTACTTGATATTTACCTACTTGAATGAATAGTAACATTACATAGTTATTGTGATCGTTTTACTTCAAGATTTGTAAGTACGTGTAAATTAATAACTATCAAATGATAAGATACCTAGAACAATCATTGCCAACATAATGTGCTCCCTCTTTATTGACATCCATGGAGGAATGTTATTGTTGATAACAAAAATAGGCTACATCGAGTAAACAGATGTCATCTCTCCAAATGGATTGACACGGTCCGCTACCAATGAAAGCCTGAGATTATGAGGTTCTTCTTTGAAGTGTTGCCACTTTTCCTCTATGTGCATAAATGCCAAACCATCCGTAGGGATTTGAATAATGTCATCTTGACTTCTATTGCGTGCATGATAATCCATAAATTGAGCCAAGCTACTACACCTAAATAATTGTCGCATCTGTGGAATAATGGGGATGTAATGAAGAACCTTTTGAGGCACCTTTTTTGTTAGTCGATCTATTCGATATCTACTCGTATGACATACAGGGCATTTTGTTCCAAATTCATGTTCTTTATAATATATAATATGATCATTGGGACAAGCATGTATTGCTTCATACTCCATTCCAATATCTTTCATAACAGAAGTTAATTCTCGATATGAGCGAGGTAGAATATTTGATGATGGTAATAGAAACTCGCCTATCAATCTACAAAAAAAAATATAAGTTGTTAATATAAACAATATTAGTGGTACATTATTCACCCTTTGTTAACTATAAAGACATATATGACATACCTTAACATACGTGACATTGTTATGTTGGATAAACCATTCATAACCTTCAAGTTCAACAACAACAATACAGCAGAGAGAAGAGTTGTTTGGGAGTCTTTGTATAGGGGCTCGTATGCCTTCTGAAGTAGAGGTACATCGAGGCTATCATCATCATGATGATCAGATACGCTTGGACTAGATGTTTCATGGATCAATGTATTTATACCATCCTCTTCAATTTTGTTTTCTAGCGCATGATCGTCATCTTCCATGGGATCATTATCTTCACCTTGGATATTTGCACCTCCATGTTCCTCCACTTCAAAAACCATATTCTTCAGATTGTTGTGGTTCATATCATGTACTTCCCTGGGAAGATCAACCTATATAAAATTGATTAACATAAATAAACCATGATCATCAACTCATCATCAAGTGATTTCATATGTATATAAATTGTTAAAATGATATAATGAACGACTTACTAGTGGATGATAGTCATGCCCCCCTTCAATGTGACCATTCTCCCTACAATGTCTCTTAACTGTTTTGATTAGTAGTCTTCTACGATTTAAGCCCTTACAAATATTTCAAGGACAATAACATTTTCCATCACCTTTTCTTTTCAAGTTAGACCACAATCTAGCGATTGTCTCCCTATTTTGTTCTTCACTTATATTATTTGACATGATCGTTCTTTGCAGGAAGCAAAAATTGGGCTATGAAAACTTCGGCCTACAACTTTCACAAACTAAGAAAAACTGTCGAAAGTAAACAAATCTTCTTAGACCTAGCTAAATACTTTAATATTTTAAAAATACTTTCTTTGACTTTATTCCTAAGATTATTTGTAAAACTTTGACCAACCGCCTGAAGGTCTTATTTCAAAAGACCTTACAACATTAAGCCATTAAAAGCAATTTCAAAACATATAAGCTAAAAGTCTAGTTAAAATATACATTAGAATAAAAAAAAAACAATTTTCATACTCGAGTGCGCGGCTATAACTTGTGCAATGGCCTTCTTGCTTAGCTGTAGAAGCTCTCCAGCAATCAAATTATACAAACTACAAGGCCTAACAAAAATTTGAAAACATATAAGCTACAAGTCTAGTTGAAATATACATTAGATTAGATTCAACAATAGCAAGCAATGTTATTCAGAATTAGATTCAACAAACCTTAGCAGTGTAAATAGCCATCTCCTCTAAACTGGACTCCAGACACGAGGGGGCATTCACATACTCTTCCCCTAAAGGTATCCTGAAGAACAAAAGCCACTATTCTTGAGTTTGTGAATTGTACCTTGAGATGAATGAAGCTTAAAGGGAATGAAAATTGTTTTCATACATTTAAATCAGGATGTAATATTTATGCATAAGTATATACCTTGCAAGCACTTAAAATTGTTGTAAGGAACTAAAGCAATTTTTAATTTACCAAAGTTTTTGCTAAGCCCACATTTTCCAACTGTGTAAGGAACTTCATATGATGCTGCGAGGAATGTGTTGATGAAGCCAAAAAATGTGATTTTTTGATGAATCACTAATTGCCAACGTTCATAATTATGTAATTGTGAAGGACATGTCTGAATTGTATCTACTCTAATTTACAATCAATTTTCATCCTATCACTGTGAAAAATGGTAGTGTGATATTGCTTGTATTAAAAAAGGGATGTTGCTTGTCAATCTTACTGAGGGTACTAACCCCAAATCCCTATAAGGGACATTGCCTCTTGATCCTTTTAGGTGCTCCATCCCTAAACCTGTGCCAATGATTGTCCCCAAATCAACCCTTGCTAACCACCATCCCCAATTCAACATCCTAGGTCCCACCCTTCCCAAGACTCTAAAGGAAAATAGATTTTTTTGCAACTTTGTACTTAGTTTTTAGGTTGACTTCATACAAAGGAAATTGTAATTGAAAACTATCAACAATTAGTTATCATTTATGTAGTGTGTAGTATGTATTGTGCAATACAATTTAATCAAATACAATATGAACATAAATAAGAAAAAATGTATCTCATATTTTATGGAATAAGCTTTCATTTTATTTTATTTTTGTATCTCTATTCTATAAAACCATGTTTTTTTAATTTTTTCATCTTTATTTTACGTGTGTTGAAAATATTATTTTTTCTTGATTGATTCGTGATAGTTCGATAATTTTTGAATCTTTTGGTTTGCCTTTTTTTTACTAAGAAGATTTTTACTACTATGGTAGATAGTAGGAAATCATTGCAAACTTTCATTTACATAAAATATAATGCCATGATCAATAATGTTGTAGGCTCTTTTAAAAAGAGAGAATTACAATTAACTCTTAAAATGAGCTGGCCTATTACAATTAACTTTATCAATGTGCTGGACTATTAAAATTTTGATTGGAATTACACAATATAACAATGCACTTGCAGTCTGGTCTATTGCAAATTGACCACTATTTCCAAAAGAATATGTTGCATTTTATTCCATTACATAGAATATTATACTGCGAGCCTGCATTCCCTTCCAAAAGCTGCACCGTATTATGGTTATGGCACACAAATCAAGAATTTGACTTCAATTCTTTTGGCAGCTTTGCTACTCTTGTAGAAAAAAATGATATTGCAAATATATAACCATGCAGCTCAAGACAAAATTGTAAACCTGCTATATTATAAAACCCGTTGCAACCATACAAACTCAACAAGAGAATCATCGATAGGACAATGTAGGGCTGTTGTGCCTCCTCCCAACATTCCTCAGGGTGAACTAAAGCAATAACCAACTCAGATCACCTTGAAAAAAGAAGCGACTAGGTTACCCCCAAATTTTCTCAACAATTGGGTTGCTGCCATCAAGCAAACCCATAGTTAAAGAAAGTGGTTAGACCAACCATTGACCGGAAAGCATATAGCAACACCATCAATGACTACCCAAAAATTAGATCCTATATGGACAAACAGACACCATCCATCTATCTATAAAAAGATACTATAGATGAGACAATGTAAGCAGATATAAAGAGGAAATGTTCCACTTGGAGCCAAATTGAGGGCCAAGTAATATTTACACATCAGAAAACTAGATACAAAACATATATAAACAAGTGCCATGTTGAAATATCTATATTTCTCAACCCATGTAGTGAACATCACTCATTGCTCCTTTCAGGCTTTTTGTCAACCAAATGGCTGTTTCTCTTGGGGAGACTTTACCACGTCCAAAAGGCCTCAAAACTATGCCAAGTTCTTCTAGTCTCTATTGTTGGGATAATTGTGCACTAAGCTCTAGCAAGCCTTCAAGAGCTTTTTCTCTTTGTTGATATGATTTAAGATCTATTCCTCCTTTTACTCATTTTTGAGAATAATCAAAATCTTTACTGGAGGTTGAGGTTGTCTTAAGGTGCTGATCTGTAATATGATGGCTAGTAACAGTTGTCCCCATGGGAACTGATAGGACATCTAGATCATTATTGTCTGCATTTAAAAATGAATTCACACCTGTTCTTCCTTGCAGCAAGCTGCTCACAGGTTCCTCTCTCTGACTCAGCTTGATCTGTACCAACTCGAAAAGCACTATGTCTAATTACATGAATAACATCATTGAAG
The DNA here is from genome assembly GCA_028749045.1 of Cupressus sempervirens. Classification (NCBI taxonomy): domain Eukaryota; kingdom Viridiplantae; phylum Streptophyta; class Pinopsida; order Cupressales; family Cupressaceae; genus Cupressus; species Cupressus sempervirens. The sequence continues at coordinate 849,692,308 of CM053786.1, read as the reverse complement.
GCTGGTTTCATGTGAACAGAAGCAGGAGCTTTTGCATTGATCTGGATCGTGCACTTCTCTTGTGTTCTATCACAGTTTGCATCATCCCTATTTGAACCTGAGCTTGATGAGGTGGACCTTTCTAAAAAAAATTCATATGGGCTACTCTCTACTCTCAAATGACAACTTTCTTCTCCAGGAATGTCTAAGCGAGTACCCTTAACACATTATTTTGCAGCGGGCAAAAAATTTTCAAAAGGGGCTATGGAGAACTCCACAATTCGATCAAGTCCAAATGCATTAATTGATACATCAGGAGACTGCATAGCTCGAAGCCCTGAATATTTTTTTCTATCAGAATACCACAAAGTGGCAGCTTTAGAAACATAAGGTGACTCAGTAGTTGCATCTTCTGGAGTAAGGTTTGATCTCTCAGTGAGTGCTTCAATTCTTCCAAATGAAGATGCTGATGAGCGTGAAGTTAAAGAAGATTTTCATGGCCTAGGTGTTACACATTCATTGTTAATAGCTTTTAATTTAGGTGTTCCATTCTAAGGACTGTTAGTAATGAATGTAAGCCGTGAAACTGATGGCTTTGTTGGTAGGGGAAGGGAGGCCCTACGACTAGAAATACCTGGAGTTGAACCTGGTACACAAGATGGATGTTGAGATTGTTTTGTGTGTGAATATTTTCCATTGGAGATGTCGATTCTATACGTAACATGTTCTCTAGCCCGGTAGATTAGCACTGGGCCCCAACTGTTACACGTCGGGCAGAATTATTACACGTCAGGGCGGTTCAAGGGCTTGGTGGGAGGGCCTGCCTATAGGTAGATTAGTGCTTGGTGGCCCTCTCATAAAAAATTTGGTGCAAAGATATATGGCTCTACAGGGTGGGGGGGCTGGTGCAGAGGAAGATTAGTCAAGGTAGGTAGCAGAAAGAAACAAAGAAAGTTATGGCATTGCAATGGATAGAACGAAAGAAAGCTAGGCCGGTCTAGAGAATTTGGTAGGAATGGAACGTAGGAATGGCCTGACCCATAGAAGATTTCTTTTTACCCCCCTCCTCGTGAATGCCCTAACTTCTTCTTGCCTCCCACTGGGTAAACTAACCAACTATGCATTTTCACACCAGACCTTACCTGGGGGTTCAGGATGTACAGTGGTTCAACTAATCTAGCTCGAGCATGCTTTCTAGCTGTTTACCTTCTAGAACACCTTGGCTGTGACATTTAGTTTAGTCAGTTAGTTAGTTAGTTATCAGTTGGGGCTTCGGCTGGGAGGAATAAGTTGTTGGGTGGGACCGCAACGTGTCGGGCCTCCCTAGGCCGGAAAGAAGGAACATAAATGTCCAACTGCACTGTCAACTAAGTATAGGAATGCAAGTTCTCCATAGGGTAGCTATCAAATTTATGACTCAAGTTAACATTACAGTTAAGATAACAAAAGAAAATTGTAGAAATAATAAGAATTTTGAACTTATAGATTGCCTGCCTTGATTAAGATGTGCCTTCTTTACAGAATCTATTTTTACTCTGGGAGTGGGAAAAACTTGATCAGGGGTCTGAGGGCTTCCCACTCCAATAATCTCTTTTGCAAGTCACTTTGTTGCATTTGCAGGAGAGCTTTTCTTATGAACCATGGGGTGCTTTACTTCTTTATTTCTATCTACAAGACCTTCTAAATTTTTTGCAAGAAAGCTATGGCCACACTGCCTATCCAATGGAACATCCTCTGAACACAAATTTGATTCCTCTGGTTCTTGCACAGCTAAATATTTATTTAAAAAAACCTGCTTGGAAGATCTTGGTAATTCCTTTCTTGTATATGACCATGTACCTTCACTTCCAATGTTATGCGAAAGGCTATCCTGCAATGCGCCTTTCCTTTCAGAAGAACCCTGTGTCACGCAATTTCATTCAAATGAGGGTTTTTGGCTTTTTTTTTTCTCTCTTATATCTCGCTGGCATCGCAATTGCAACGCTTGCCATCACAATTGCGATGACATGGGGCTAAAATTGAAAAAAAAAGCCAAACCCACATTACCTTTTCTTGCCATTGCAAATTAACGTCGCAAATTGACCCCTAATGTATTAGTGATGTCAAATAAAAGCATAAACCACACCTTTACCAAGAACCTTGTGAGCCATCAAGATGCAACCATCTCCACACACCATGAAGAAAACCATCTCCACATACCATGAAGAACTATCTCCACACACCATAAAGATAACCAAGAACCCCATGAGTTCTCAAGATCTAACCATCTTCACACACCATGAAGATAACAAGTGCACCATGCAAATGTCAAAGGTGCTTCTGTAGTAATAGGATCTAAGACAAACCTCCAACATTTGCAAACACTCAATAAATATATCAATGCCAAGAACTCCCACTCAATCATGGTACAAAGTCACCTATGACATCATAAAATTCATCTCCTAATGAAGATCCTCCAGGTGTATACCCACACAACCAAAGTGTCAATACCAAGTAAAACCAAGATCTCCAAACTAAGAAGATACAAACCAAACTAGGAAATAAACCTGCACTGTCACCTCATCACTATCACAAGCTCTTACTAAACTATGTATCCAAGCTATCCATGAAATCATGATGAAAGATCCATCCTCTAACCATGAGAATCAACCAAGGCATCAAACACTCAAAGAACTCAAAGTGCACAGCATGAGCTCCTCAAAAGAAACCAAATGACCATGATCCTCAACCAAAAAGATATACCACCATAACCAAATTAGAAATCCAAGCTAATGAAAATCAAGGATGTACCTGTATATCCAATCATGTTATGCCAAAAATTTTACACCATGATCACATCTATAAACTAAGCATCTAACTCTTAATATGTCTAACCTGTTAGCATAAAATAGTCAACCATAATCCTCTACCATGACTGTACCTAGTAGCAACATCTCATCCCTTCTACATGTAGAAAAAATTAGAAAATCATGTGACTTAGGGAATAGAAAACCCAATTCCAAGCCACTAATCTAAATATGCATCAATAATGAAAGATTAATGGGCAAAGACAACCCATAAACAAGCCATAAATGCAACCTATAAGTAAAGACCACTTACAACACTGCACAACTTGTAGACCTAACAAGTCATCATACATATCCAAAATAAAACACTGATAACCATATAATCATGAGACCAATATGAAATATGAAATAAGTATACAATGACATCAAATCTTAAATATCCAATGCCATAAACTCATAATGTTATCGTAGTCAAAATATATACCATAAACTATTTAGATTAATATATTGCCAAATAAATTATACCAAACCTACACCAAATCTAAACCAATGTGTAGAGCTCTCCAAGAGCTTTCTGTTGACTACTCGAAGTCCAAAATTTGACTTTGTATGCCCAAGTTATGCCCTAATTTGTGCTCAAAATAAATAACATCTAAATTTTAAGCTCTTAAAACCTAACAAAATATAAAAATCAAAGAACGAAACCTACACCAAGTTGTAGTGCTCTGAATTATCTTTTCAACACCTATAAGAAGTTTGAAATTTGATATCTTGAGAGAAAGTTATCACCATTTTACTAAGACAATATTTTTTACCATCTTCACTGTGATTTTTCGTTCTTTTGTGATGAAAATTCTGATAGGATTAAATTTGACAACCATCATAGGCTGAAACTAAAAGAACTCTTTCATTTCCTCTGAACATGGCCAAACTAGGGCATATTATATATCAAAATTTATGGAAACATCAACTTAGATCCAATGGTGAGGTCTATTTTTTCCTAGGAGGTCATTTCTATGAGCTTCTCCCAAAAAGCCTTCATTTAAATGAAACATCTAAAAATTCCTTCTGTCCAATAATTTCACATGCCCAAAATCTAGCAATATTCCATCATAACAATAAACCCAAAACCCTCAAATCTGTAATAAATCACTCATATATCTTGCCCTTTATTTTATCCTCTCATGCATTTCCATAGATTCAATCTAGGGTTACAATAATAAAACCATAGCTCTGATACCACTTGTAAGGAAACTTGCAAAAATGAATATAACTATTTTCACATAACCCATAATAGATCTAAAATAAACATAGAATTAAAATTGACATGCAAGAGAATAGATAACATACCCTCAAAAATGTGACACAAGATATACCCTTGGAAACCCTCATTGAAGAAACAAACCCAGCCTCCAAAAGCATCCATCACCATGTATTATTTAGCAAAAATACCATTGCAATACAACCATGGAAGCCTTCAAAGCCATAACCACAATCAAGCAATCCATGTGAACAAGCATGGATCCACACATCCCATGTCGTGCTTCCAACCTTCACAAATTCTTCGTTAGCTAACCTATCAAGCCTTGTCTTGTCGACTCTTGTCTTTTTGCCTTCTCCTTACTTTCACACAACAACTACCCTTGTGGCTGCTTATATAGTAGCAAGTCCCACAAAACCACTAAGTGGTATTACATAAACCATGTGCTACCTAACCCACTGACCCAACATTTAATAATGAGAATTTAATCTTTTTCTCCAATATTAAATAATCACATGAAATATTATCACAATGTTATGATACAACTCATCAAGTATATCTCATGGGAATCTTTCCATGTTGCATGTCCATCTAGGTACAACATTACATAATAAAATAAAATAATACAATATAACAATATTATGCAGTGTGTGTAACACCTATTATCTCAATAGTTATAGAACCAATATACTAGAAGACTAATTACTTGTTTGGGCAGTGAGCTCTTCTTGTAATTGGAAGTGCATGTTTGGGTAGTGAGCTCTTCTTGCATCTACTGTACTACAACTCCTACAAAATAATTACTTGACCAATTAGGGCCATCATCCTAGATGTTTACTCTAAGTTGTAAAAGTATATTATGGTCTTAATCAACCTAGCAAAAAATTGTGAAAAGGCATGGTATTTATGCAAAGAACTTCTTGCAAAAAGAAGTGTGCAATTGTATTGTGATAAATGATATGTAAAATTTTTTATCTTGTGAAGCAATGTTTTTGAGAACCTTATTTTATGATTTGAGATTGAGCCAAGGTTGGACATTAGTCAAGAAAGAAGCTATAGCACCAATATAATAGAAGACTAATTACTTGTTTGGGCAGTGAGCTCTTCTTGTAATTGGAAGTGCATGTTTGGGTAGTGAGCTCTTCTTGCATCTACTATACTACAACTCCTAACAAGGATTCAAAGTCTCCTAACAACAACTCTCTATACTAAATTTTCTCATTCACTCCTAATAGGATCCATCCTCTAATAAGGAACATATATATCAGTATATTATCTAGTGAGTATAATCCATACAGGGGTTTTCCCTTGGCTAGGGTTTTCCTAGTTAACAAAATATGGTTTTATGAGTTATCTGTAAGCATGGTTACTATTACTATTCAACATTATAGTTTTACTTTCTTATCAATGGTTAAAAGTAATAAGTAATATCCAGTTGGAGACTAAAATTTGTAAATTATTGATTCACCCCCCTCTCAGTAATTCATATTTCTAACAATTGGTATTAGAGCTCAATTACTCAGAAGAGGCTGAATAGCTTGAGTAAAATCTCTATGGATATGGAACAATTGATGAAGAACCTTGAAGAGGCACTTGAAAAAAATGATCTACTTACTGAAGAACAAAATAAGATGAAATATATATATGAAGACTCCAAAGTATATATTGGATGATTGAAGGACAAGATTCAACATCTCAAATATAAGCCTGAATCTACTGAATCTAAAACTAGTGATGATGATTATTCAAAATTAAAGATAGAGTACAAGATCTTGAAGCATGAATTTAATATTCTAATATAAAGTTGAGTTTTAAGATTGATCCTAGCAAAGTTGAATCTAATTTAAAGATTAAAAATTTAGATCTTAGAGCCAATCTAGAAAAGATGACATCTGAGCTTGAATCATTAAAAGAAGATCATGAAGAACTTCAAAAGTACGACACTATTGTGAAAAGAGAACTGACTCAAAGAAAAGAACAACTTGAAAATATTTATTCTAGCAGAGAAAAAATTTATGATTCAATGTCAATAAAGAGACCTACCTATGATAAGTCTAGTCTTGGTGATTTAATTTAAAATGTTTGCAAAGAAACCTAAAAATAGATTAGATCCAAAAAGAAAAGATAAATTTGATTATAAGATTGAATCCAGTCAATCTTCTATAAACCTAAAGAAGTTAGACAATACAAGGAAGTTGAGATATTGGTCGAACCAAAGCAAGCTAAATATCTTGAGGAAACTAGGTATGAATTTAGAGGTAAGTGTTTTTCATGTAATGAAATAGGTCATATGAAAAGAAATTGTACAAATAAGTCATTTAGTCACATTATGGATTTTTATTGTCATAATTGTCATGGTATGGGTCATAAATAAATTGATTGTAGGAAACCTAAATATGATAATGATAGATGGAATAGTAGAATTCTAGAAATACTAGCCCTATAGATAGAAGAAGATCTAATGAGAGGAAATTGAGAGAAGCAAAACCTTATGAAGAAAGAAGGAAGATAATGTGTTATAAGTATAACAACTTTGGAAACATAGCCTAGAATTGTCACTCACCTATTGATTAGCATAATCCTAGAAGCATAACCCCAATATGTCAATTATGTAACAACTTTGGACATACAATAAAGTATTGTAGAATGGACAGAGACTTTAGAGATAGAAGGAATAATGGAAGAAACTTTAGAAATATAAGGAATGATAGAAGAAACTTTGGAAATGATAGAAAGAACCATGAAAGGAATTAAAGAACTAGAAAAGATAATGAAGATCAAAGAAATATAGTTAGTGAACTTTGAGAAGAAATTAATGAGGCATTTATGAAGGGATTTAATATTTCTAAAGAAAACTTAGATGATGCAGAGATAGGAAAATCAAAATTAGTTATTGAGTTTGATTCAAACAAGTTGAAATAATCTTATTCAAAAAACCAAAATTTGAAACTTCATTTAGAGATCAAACTATGGGTAGAAAACTTGGGAGAAGGTGTATCGAGATAATTTTAGACTGTAGCTAAGCTCAATTGTAATTTGGAGCTTATCAGAACTTGCTATAAAGGAATTAATAGTTATTGTTGTAATAAAGAAAGTTAATTCTATAGCAAAAGATGAAAAATATGTTTTTACAAAGAATTTCACGGAGCAAAGTTACTTGGAGCATTGTCATGATGCAAGGAAACTATGGTAAACCTCGGGTAACATTTGAAGGTCAAACAAAGATTTTGAGCAGATAATTGATTTTTAAATGTAATTGATAACTAGTTTGAATTGAATGAATAAATGGAGTACAAAATTGATTATCACTTCATTGTGATGATAAGTATAGAACACTTAGAAGTGACTTGACAAGATGATTTCAAACTAAACCCTATTTCCAAAAGATGTATTTTGTCATTTCTCCACAAAAATTATTTCTTTGATAAAGTTTATATTTGATAAAATCATTGATATGTTAATAGTTCATAATGTTGAGAATGAGGAGAGACCAAAATTGAAGTTTATTTTCATGAAACATGTAGAAGGAAACCCTAATTCAATATTATCTATTACTCTAAACAACATAGTGTATTTGGTTAAGATGTAGGAAGTTATCCTAATAGCAAGTTTGAAACTATTGGGAGTGATTATATGAACAAAGATATGGAAATTGTCTTTATCCATGATATGTTAGTTAAGTATAGATTTGAAAATTTGAAAGACTTAGACTTAATAAAATATTATTTCTACCTTGAACTTGATACTAAGGTGGACACAGATCATACTAAGTAGAATTTAGATGGGAAATTATGAATGGAAGAAAATGTAGTTGACATTTCAACTGAAATTATTAATGAGGTAACTAATCTTAGAAAACAAGGTAGTGTACCTATAGGTGAGAAACTAGTTAAGAAGAATGTTGAGAGCTATACTAAGGTAGTTTATAAGGGGAAGGCCATGGTGATTAGCACCATTAAACAAGATGATGTAAGATTCCTAAGTAGAATCATTGCCTATTCTATTTGTGGAATTTCTAAGATTGATGAATTACCAATAAGATTCATCTATGCAGCTTACAAGATTTGTGTTGAGAAAGAACAAGTTAATCTAATTAAAATTTTGAGAGTGCAACTCCTTGAAAACTTAAAGAAAATCAAGTAGACCACTAATGGTGTGTTTAGATTCTAGTCATTGATCAATCATATATTTTTTCATGTACTTAAGAGATTTCCATACTTATCAGTTATAGAAATTATGAGTAGTGAGAGATGTACCATGGAAATGATTACATATGTATTTAGAAGACATCCATTAGAAAAAATCTTGGATAATAGAAATTTGATCATGAAAACATTTCAGAATGGGATGAAATAATGATTTAGAATTACACCTACAATTGTATAAAGATTCAATAATGATATATGTGTTATGGTTGATATATATTTAACTCATATTCAAGTAGTAGAACCTTAGGAGACATTTCTTTATCCCTTAGGTTATGAGTTAAGTGATGATGTAGCAATTGGATATATTAATTTATTGTTGAATTTTGAAAAGGTCAAAGCTGGGTACAAATTTGGGACATATGAAGACATTACCTAGTTAATTTATCAAGCATCCTTAGAGAAAGCATCTCACAAAAGTATAGAGACAATAATGAAGAAAGCTCTAACTGAGGCTAGTATGATAGAAAGTGAATCATAGGTAGTTAGTCAGACAATGAAATAAGGAATAATGTATGTGCAACCATTATTAGTTGGGAAACCACCTAGTGTGTCTATTGTAGATACTTCTTTAGAATAGAGAATTCAATATGCTATAGTATCAATTGAACAATCATGTGAGCTAAAGAGAAAATCTAAAAGATTAGTAGAAGCTGTGACTACCAAGACCAAAAGAGTCAAGCAACATGCTACTAAACTAGGTAAAAGATGGGAGTCATTATTGACAATTTTGGAATCTAGCAAAGAAGTAGAAGAAGTTAAACAAGCATTAAAAGTTACTATTTCTAAATAGACATCAAGAAAAGCAAGGCAAACTTGGAAGTTTAAGATTGAGAAGATCAACTTAGCCATTGCAAATTAAGGGAACTTTGTTTAGATGAACAAATTTTATGATTTATATAATGATATTGAGAAAGATCAGATTGATATTTCTATAGTGAGATATATGATTGCTAACCATCTGAAACTTGAGAATATTGAAGGTACAGTAAATAAGAAGGTCTATGATAGACTTATAGAGAAGAAAACACTAGCTCAAAAAGAGGATATGGAACTTTAGAAGTTTATGTTAAGGACTATATAAAAAATAGATGATGAGGAATAAGTCAATAAATTGTTGAACAAGCTGGCATCCTATTTGAGGAGCAAGGTGAGACCATTTTTAGGTATGGTGGATGAGAAGGATACAATAAGGAATGAAACAACTACAACTATTAATTAGATGATGACAAAGTCAAAGGCAACACCTACACCAACACCTAAAACTTTGGAAGTGTTAGTGAGTGGTGACACTATATAGATTGACTAGATCAATGTTGCTATAAACACTGATAGCACTAACCCTTTTGAAAGTTTCAATCAAACAAAATCTCAGGCCGAGGTCATTCAAGATTAGTTGAAACTAATTGAAGAAGAAAATAGGCAATTAGAGGAAAAAAAGAGAAAGAACAAAGAAGCAAAGTAGAAATTTCTTTAAGAAGAAATGAAAAGAAGAGTAGAGGAAGAAAAGAAGAAAAGAGTAGAGGAGGAAGAAAGAAAAGAGAAGGAAATAAGAGAAAAGGACGAAAAAGAGAAAGAAGAGAAAAGCACTAAGGAGGTAGCAGAGAAGAAGCAAAAGGAAGATGAATCTAAACCATATAGTTCATCTACTTCACTTTTTCTTGCTAGCCTAACAAGTGATGATGATGATCAAGCTGACTTGGTCTCATCTCTAAAAAAACCAATTGAGAAGAACATAAAAGTAAAGAGCTTACAAACAACCTTAATGGAAGTAAGTAACACATTACATAGTACTCTAGTAGTCAAGCATACATAGTCAGATCCTAAATAGAGGGTACACATAATGTTAAAGTCCTTTGATGAGGAATTTACAATTTTTTTGAATGTTGTAGAGTCCAAGGCCCAAATTTCCCATGATGCTAATCTATTTAGCACCATTTATTAGAATATCAAGAATGATTTTCTAAGTCTTGATACTTGTACCAAGGAACTTTGGAGATGTCAATAAGATGGAAAGGTATTGTACATTAAGTGTACTTTATCTCATAAGTTGACCAAGGATTTTGATAGCAAGATTGAAGGAAAGTCGAGTGAGCTAGAAGCTCTAACAAGCCAAATACAACAAACTTCAAACAAAGTTGATGACTTTGAAGGACAAGTGGCCAGTGTTTATAGTAATATTAGAAAATTGGAACTTGAGAAAGAATTTTTTTTGAAGAGATTATTATAATTCAAATATTCTATTTCTCTGAAGATATCACCTATTGAGAGACAGTTGGAGGAACATGCCAAAGCTAAGGACACTTATTCAAATTTCTTATAATTTGGTCTCAATGCAATGGTAATTGCATCATATGCCCTATGCGTAATTCTCACTTTGACTAAAATAGAAAAGGATACATGGATAAAAGGTTTAAATAGTCTCAAGGTGAGTTTTGATGATTGCATGAAGATGTTATCAGCTTAAGGTAGATGAACAAAGTTTTTGATAGCAGATGAACAATTTTGATAGATTTTGACATTTTGACCTTTGTCATTTATGTAAAAGGGGGAGAAGATGCATAAGAAAACTATAAGTAAGGTAAGGTATGAAATCATATTGAAAGGGGGAGCATGTGTAAGTTGTAGTCATTTGTAAAAGATGATTAATGTGTTTTTTGGACTAGTTTGTGATACTTAGCCAATTTTCCCTATTTTGTTGACATCAATGCCAAAGGGGGAGACTATTGACAATTTTCTAATGAAGATATGTAATTGTTGTCATTTATGACAAAAAATTATTTACATGCTTGTAGGAAACCTCAAAAATAAAGATACTTAGCTTTTGGCACCTAGAAAATTGTCTAAGTATGAAATTGGTTTATAATAGTGTATTGTTTTATTTGTAAAATGTTTCTGACATCATATTATGATTAGTGAAGTTAGATGGAGATAGTATACATTTTGATGATGATGTGTATAACCTCAAACATTAGTACTGAGTATATGGATAAAATATACTCAAGATTTATCGAACATTTGAATTGGAGGAGGTAAAGGAATTATCTTGTTTACAAAATAATTACTTGACTAATTAGGGCTGATATCCTAGATGCTTACTCTAAGTTGGAAAAGTATATTATAGTCTTAGCTAACCTAGTAGGAATTTGTGAAAAGGCATGGTATTTATACAAAGGACATCTTGTGAAAAGATGTGTGCAATTGTATTGTAATAAATGATATGCAAACTTTTGTATCTTGTGAACTGAAGTTTTTGAGAACATGATTTTGTGATTCAAGATCAAGCTGAGGTCAAAGATTAGTCAAGAAATAAGTTATAGCACCGATATACTAGAAGACTAATTAATTGTTTGGGCACTAATCTTTTCTTGTAATTGTAAGTACATGTTTGGGCTATAAGCTCTTCTTGCATCCACTATACTACAACTCCTAATGGGGTTGGGATCTCCTAACAAGGATTCAAAGTCTCCTAACAAGGACTCTCTATACTAAATTTTCTCATTGACTCCTAATAGGGTCCATCCTTTAACAAGGAACATATATATTAGTATATTATCTAGTGGGTATTATCCCATTGGGGTTTTCCCTTGGCCAAGGTTTCCCTAATTAACAAAATATGGTGTTATGAGTTATATGTATGCATGGTTACTATTACTATTCAACATTACATGTTTACTTTCTTATGTATGGTTCAAAGTAATAAATAATATCTAGTTGGCAACTAAATTTTGTAAATCATTGATTCACCCCGCTTAGTAATTCCTATTTATAACATTTTCTTTCTCCTTACCCCTTCTCTCTTACTTTTTTTTATCATATCCCATAATCTCTCTCTCCCTCTCTCTCATTCTCTCTCTTTATCCTATCCCAATATCTCTTTTTATCATATCCCCTAATCATTCTCTCCATCCCATCTCTCTCTCTCTCTCTCTCTCTCTCTCTCTATGTCTCTCTCTATCTTTTTATCCCTCTCCCTCTCTCTATCATATCCCCTCTCTCTCTTTCTCCTATCCCATTCTCTCTCACTCATTCCCTCCATCTCTATCTCTCACTCTTTCTATCATATCCCCTACTCTCTCTTTCTCTATCATACCTCCCTCTCTATTTCTCCTATCCCCTTCTCTCTATCTCTCTCATTATTTCTATCATATCCTCTAATCCTTCTCTCCATCCCATCCTCTCTCTCTCATTATATCTTTATCCTATCCTCTCTCTCTCATTCTATCTTTATCCTCTCTCTCTCTCTCACAAACACACACACACACACATTCTTTCCATCTCTATGTCTCTCTCACTCTTTCTATCATATCCCCTAATCTCTCTCTCTCTCTCTCTCTCTCTCTCTCTCTCTCTCTCTCTCTCTCTCTCTCTCTCTCTCTCTCTCTCTCTCTCTCTCTCTCTCCTATTCCTCTCCCTTGTCATGTACCCTTCTCTCTCTTTATCCTATCCCCACCCCCTATCTCTCTCATTCTCTCCATCACTCTCTCCCTCCTTCAATATACCTTTATGTAGTAGTAATACATAACTTGATTAGGTTTTACAAAACCTAATTGGGTTATAAAAAATGTGATCAGGTTTTACAAAATTCAATCAACCTATTAGTGCATATGGATAACATAGTCAGAACTCCATAACCTAATTGGGTTATTGAAAACTATAAATAATATAGCATGTCAAAAGTTTTTATGTTATTTTAGTGTGGTCCACTAGATTCTACTATTGCTTCACATGTATTTCTACACTAGGTACGCAAGTATAAGGTTTTTTGTGCATGGAAACCCTAAATTTGATATTTTTCATGCTCCAACATCTTATTTTATGTTAGTGTCTTGTGATTAAGCATAAAAAAATCACGAAAATTTGTTTATTTTTATATTTTATTGTGTATTTTATTCATGTTATTGTTTGTAGGCTAATTTGTATCTATAAAAATGGGAAATAACAAGAGAGGAATGATTGAAAAGCAAGAGACAACAAAGGCAAAAACAAGGGAGTGTATGAGGAGATTATGTGAAGGTACATCATCAAATGCCTCCAATGTAAGTGATGAAAATCTACCTATTGATATTGATGTCACAAACACACCTAAGTTGACAAATGAAAATGTTCAACATACCCCAATTAAAATTATTATGACAAATACACTTAGTCACCTCATGCCCCTAATGTGACATCTCAAGTTGAAATGAATGATGCATATAATGTAAGTAATGAAAATATAGAGCATGCATGTACATCAAAATATCCTAGAATAATTCATAGAAAATAAAAGTTTCTAATTGACATTGATGAAAATATTTTGAAGCTAATGCATGATAAAATGTCAAAAAGAAATTATAGAAGAATTTTTCAAAAGATTTGGAATAACTATTTTGAAAATTTAAATCAAGGTGGAAGATTCCAACTTTTTGAAATGGTTAAAAATTTGAAATGAGAGAGATAATGATAATTTTGGGGTTAAGAACATAAGAAAATAGTAGTGAAAGAAGAATTGTAGAAATCTCTTTGATGCATACCAATCCATTGGTTCAAAAACATGTTATAAAGATGTTAATACAAGTCAACGAGTCCTCACATCAACCATAATGGGAAAGAAAATGTAAAAAGCTCGTATGATAAGAAAAATAAGTAAATCATTAAGGATACATAGAACAACATTAGTCAAAGCCCTAGCGAGGTGAGAGAAAATTGAGAATTCTAATGAGACTTCTTTTTGATCATTCAAAAGTAGACTCCCACATTAGGATAAAATTATTGTTTATGTACTAAAAATATTAATAGAAAATTTTTGGTATAACAACACAAGGGATTCACCAAATGAAAAAGATGTTGTCAAAAGACAAATTGAAAAACAAATAGTGGGCTACATTCAAAACATTCTTTTGATATGACTCAAACCCAATTTTATGAAATGTTTCTTCAAAGATTTCCTCAAAATAAAATCATCCAAAGGTTTTTTGAGATGAAAAAACCATTATATGTTAAGAAAAATCATACACACATGACATGTTTTAGGGTTCATATTGAGTTTTCTATGCATAATTATGTTTATCATTATATATGTTTTACTTTTCATACTAACAAGATATTGTAGGAATGTGGTCTACAATTGCCTCCTAAGTCACCGAGAGAATTTATTGCAACTGTACTATGTAAATGAGATGATGAGTGCATTTATTGTAAGACCACATATTTGAAAAGATTTTTTCCTCAATGTAATAGTTTTCAAAAGTTACATAGATGCCTACATTTATATAGAACACATGAAACTAGTAAGGCAGTAGTTTCTCTTGGAAAGTACAAGTCCCTAAGGGTCTCTAAGCACCATCAGGCTGTGATATTTGATTAGGAATTTCTTTGAGTTCGTGAAAGGTATTGAAAAACTATTAGGTGCTACAAGATCATGTTGTCTAGGCCTACAAAAACCTATCTCAATTTTTAGAGTTCAACTTTTTTTGGATTTGGCATTTGTATCTCACCTATTGCCAAAAGTTACAATGTTGCTTAGTTAAAATGAGAAATGTTGTGTACATTTAAAATCATTGGTCCTAGGATTGAATTATCTATTTTTTTAGTTTTGGTTGGTTGGGTTTAGGCTAGGACCAACCTCATTTCAGCCACAACATCATTTTGATGGTATCAACCATACTGAATGAAAGCATCCCAAAGGGTCTCTAAGCACCATCAGATTGTGATATTTGATTAGGCATTTCTCCAAGCTCATGAAAGGCATTAAAAAACTATCATGTGCTACAAAATCATGTTGTCTAGGCATACAAAAACCTATCTTAGTTTTTAGAAATTCAACTTTGTTTGGATTTGGCATCCCTATCTCAACTAATGCCAAAAGTTGCAATGTTGCTTAATTCAAATGAGCAAGGTTGTGTATATTTGAAACCATTGGTCCTAGGATTGGATTTTATTCTTTATTAGCTCTATTTAGTTAGGTTTAGGCTAGGATCAACCTCATTTCAACCACAGTTTCCCTCTAATGGTATCGTCCACATTGAAGGGAAGCATCCCTAAGACTCTCTAAGCTCTATTGGGCTATGATCTTTGACACAAATACAAAAATTGTGACATATTTTTACTTTTCATGTCTTATTACATCAAAATAAGTTACATATGAGTTTTATTACATGTTATAATGAATTTGATAAACATGTTACATTTTTTGTATAAAATAATGAACATTCATGTGTTTGATTAATTGCAAGAAAGTAAGATGAAATACAAGTTTGTATGCACATACTGAAAAAGTTGGATAGAAATCCAAGTTTAATGTATCAAAATGAACAATATATTGTGCCATACAATCATATAGTTACAAAAATATGTTATGTCTCATTGGTATAATACAAAAGTTGAATACTTGACAAATGTCAAATGTGTATAATAGAAATGTTGAATGTGCACAATATAAATCTTGAGTATATACAATACAAAATTAAAATATATGTCAATGTCATGTGATTGCCACAACTACATATGCATATCATAATCAATATCTATGATTGTGCAAGATCATCAAAATTATGCCTCTTTGATGCAATAGGTGGCTCGCTAGGTGTTTGAAGAAGAAAAATTAAAATACCATATCAAATATTTTATATATAAGTAATATGAAAACAACTAGAAATTGGGTCCTAAATTATGGATAGTTGATTTGTTCATTACCTCATCCCTTTGTCCCATAGTTGGATTGAATGCCAATGGTAATGGGCTCCTTTGTTGATGGGTAAGACTCCTAAAAAAATGATGAAGCAGAGTGATGATGGGAGAGACAACTACTAATGAATCAATACTCACAAGAGGCACAACCACAGATGAATTAGTGTTGGTATGAGGCACAACCTGTATGGTAAGCAATAAAATGTTAGAATTGTATAATGACATTAGGGATTCCAAATAGATTAAACAACAAAAAATGTACTGCATCCTGAGTTAGATCTCCCATGCTAGGAGGAGGTACAACAATTGATGAATCAGTGCTCGTATGAGGCATAACCTATATGGTAAGAAATAAAATGTTAGAATTATAGAGTGGCATTAGGGATCAAAAATACTGTACATGAAAACATAAAAAAATGCACTGCACCCTGAGCTAGATCTCCTGTACTACCAGGATGTATAACAACTAATGAATCAATGTTGGTGTGAGGCACAACTTGTATGGTAAGAGATAAAATGTTAGCATTATATAATGGCATTAGGGATTTCAAATAGAGTAAAAAAAATGTACTAAAACTTGAGTTGGATCTCCTATGCTAATAGGAGGCACAACCACTTATGAATCAATGCTGGCATGAGGCAAAACCTATATGGCAAGTGATAAAATGTTAGAATTGTAGAGTAGGCATTAGGGATTTCTATCACACACAAATTTAAATCATAGGAGGACTTCAATTAAGAATCTATGTACATATCTCTGGCCTCTATTATGTTTGACCTTGTCTTTGATGCTCGGGACTTCTAACAAATTGAAATGGGAAAGGATTTGCATGAAGTCGCAAAGAGTGTTGTAATATGTAAAAGATAAATAACACATGTTAATAAGCTAAATTGTTGATAATTACTATAAAATTGAAAAAAAAAGTAGTCATTTGTAAATGAAACTATTTAATATGTATATAGAAAAATGCACACTATAACCTAAATTTTATGAGAAGAAAAATATGAAAATTTACTTGTTCCATTGCCTCAACATCAATAGTCTTAGGTGCATTCATCAACTCTACAAAACTCAATTGTTTTTAAATATATTCAATAAAAAAGTCAGCACATATTCCTCTATATTTATTACATGTATATACATTCATTCATAATAAATTTTAAAATATAAACTTGACTTGTATTTAATATTTTTTTTGTTTCGGTGTTCCTGTTGATTTCCTTCCCTTTCCTTCAGACCTCAAGCTATGTGGAGTACCCTAAAGAAGAAACCACTATAACATAAGAGGAATCAATAAGACACATCATGAGTTCAACTCAAACTATAAAATTGATAGGTGTCCAAGCTATGATACCATATAGCTGTCAAGGCCAAAATTAATGGCAGAAAGAGTGGCATCATCAACTTGAGAAATTTCAGCCCCCAATAATCCCTATAAAATAGCATAGATTATTGTTATAAATATGAGATAATCTTGTAAATGGAAAGAAGACACAATAAAAATAAGAAGATCATAGGAGGGAAATAAGACAAAAGAAGGACTTGAAGGATGATAGTGGAAGGATAGTTGAAAGATAGGAAAATTTAGGGCTCAAAATGGCTACAAGGCATAAATTGAAAACAAAGAGACCGAGAAGGGAAAAAAGAGATGCAAATGAACTTTTGGAACCTTGTCAAGAAATAAAAGTGGATATTCATGATCTCCACACTCCTAAAAGACATCCTATGTGATATGGAGTTTCTTTAATGTAGATGGGTATATGGAGGATGAACTCATGAGGTTCATTAGATGGAGTTTGGGTATACTAGGAGCAAGATATGTGGATTCAAATTAGATGGATTTGATGAATTTAGGAGGATTTTAATGATGGTAGGAGATGGAGGAGTATCTATAAGTAGGTTGGATGAAAGAGGGATAATAGTTATGGGACATGGAAGAGGAATGATGAGTGTAGGAGATAGGAAGGTTTCAATGTGCTAGCAAATTCACATGATGTAATTAGATGGGATGTCCTCATCAAATAAATTTGGACATGGATATTCTATTGACTTCCTTGTAAGACTTCTTAGAGACAAGGTGTTCATTGTAAATCTATTAAGAAACAAAATTTAGGGAACTTAGTGTTGTTAGTGTCATACCAATTAAGAAACAATATTTCAAAGACAATGTATTATTTTACTTTTAAGAATATTTTGAAAAATTTACCTAGGTTGTCCTTTCTAATAGCCTCACACCTCTAGCAGAATGAGAACTATGTTGTGTTCTCATATTACTTGCTACACCTTTCATTGCATATTGTTCACATATCAATCTAAAGTGCTCTATAAAATAAAATAAAATAACTTTTACAATATATAGGTGATTCAATAATATCATGTCAAAACTCATGAGGTTCATTAGATGGGGTTTGGGTAATGCTAGGAGTAAGAGATGTGGATGGAAATTTGATGGATTTGATGAATGGGAGGGTTTCAATGATGGTAGGAGATGGAAGAGGAATCATAAGAGGGGTTTAAATAATGGAGGAAAATTGACAAGGATCTACAAGAGGGTTGTATGAAAGAGGGATGATAGTTATAGGACACTGAAGAGGAATCATGAGTGCTAGAGATGGAAAGGTTTCATTGTGCTAGAAACTTATCATGATGTAATTAGATGAGATGTCCTTGAAAACTTAGCTTGGAAATGGATATTCTATTGCCTTCCTTGTAAGACTTCATAGAGACTAGGTGTTCATTATAAAACAATTAAGAAACAACATTTAGGGAACTTTGTGTTGTTAGTGTCATACCAATTACAAAATAATATTTTAAAGCCAATCTATTATTGTAATTTTAAGAATATTTAAATTTTTTTACTTCAGGTGTTCTTCCTCCTAGCCTCACACCTCTAGCAGAATGGGTACTTTGTGGTGTTTTCATATGACTTGCTATACCTTGCATTGCATATAGTTCACATATCAATCTAGAGTGCTCTACATATTTTTTACTTTTATGATATTTAGGTGATTAAATAATATTATGTTAAAACTCAAACAAAAAAACCCATGTCTCATGTCCACTAAAGACCATCACCATAAAATCATCTATGAAATTGAAATCCCCACCTTTGTATGAATAACAAGTATGTTCACAATGTAAATATGGATGAGATGACACTCCATCCTAAGACTCAATTTCCATCCCATCACAGATGAACTAAAAACTAAAACAAAAATGTTGATTGTGCCTTAAAGACTGTTATGATGCATGCGATGATAATGTATGTAGCACAAGGGAGGATGACACTGGTGGTGTAGGTGACACAAGTGGGGATGACACTAGTGGTGTAGGTGATACTGATGGAGCTTTCATAAGATGTGATTCCCAAGGTACCATAGGTGATGATGATGGAGATTTCACAAGATGTGATGAACCTAAAGGTACATTTGATGATGGTCAATGTGCCATAGGTGAAGGAAGACCACTTAACTATGAGCTATTCTCAATGATAACATCTGTCAATGATGCAACAACATGAAAATTTTGTAAATCAATAGACTCCTTTATAATTGATATGAGTAAAACATGAGGCATGGTTTTTTGTGTTGTATGCCTCCTCTCATGTTGTGGTACCACCCTATGAGCCCCATGTCTATACTATGCAAAGCCTCTCCCTCTACCCTAAAACTCATGGATGTCAAAGTAATTTGGCTTC
Source organism: Cupressus sempervirens (assembly GCA_028749045.1). NCBI lineage: Eukaryota > Viridiplantae > Streptophyta > Pinopsida > Cupressales > Cupressaceae > Cupressus > Cupressus sempervirens. The sequence continues at coordinate 849,672,708 of CM053786.1, read as the reverse complement.
TTACCAAGGATGAACTCACAATATAACTTTCTCAAAAAATATAGAGGCACCTAATAATTATTACATGGTGGTAGGTCAAATACCATATACCACCTATCCCAAAAAAAAATCTCATCCTAGTATAAGTGCAACAATGAATAGGAAATGTTTTGGTTGTCTGTAATAGGAAGTTGCTAGATATAGGATCAGTGAAAAGAGAACATATAGTACCTTTATTTAGTCCTTATCTTTCACTTGCCAATATGATAACCCATCAACATAAAATTCATGACACATATCCCTCCATGTACCCCATTTCATAACATCCCTAGACACCTCATTAACATTTTGGCCTTTTTGTTCAAGTGTATTTGCTAGGGTTGAGGGGTGAGAAAGTATAGATTACTGCAACCTATTGACCATTTGGGAAATGTTAGCACTATTTTTTGTAAGATAGTTTATGAGGCCCTCTTGTGTAGTAGTTAAATGATTTAATGGTATGTACAGAGGGTTTATAGGCTATGATGGTTGTTGAACTGGAACATTGAGTGGAGGGTTTTGTGGTTGTGTCACTATAGGTGGAGGGTTTTATATTTTTGTCATAATGGGTGGAGTTTTTTTTTGTTGTATCACGATGAGTGTTTAAGATGATTTATGACACCCTCTTGTGTATTAGTTAAATGATGTAATGGTATGTAAAGAGGGTTTATAGGCTACCATGGTTGTTGAACTAGAACATTGAGTGGAGGGTTTTGTGGTTGTGTCACTACAGGTGGAGGGTTTTATATTTTTGGCATAATGGGTGGAGTGTTTTGTTGTAGTATCACGATGAGTGTAGGGTTTGATCATGTAGGAGGAGGTCTTTTGCCTCTCCCTCATTTTCTTGGGTTCATTGATGCATCTATATTATTGTTTTTTAAACCTAATTACAAATTATGAATTTTTTCTACAAAACTTATAAATTATAAAACAATGTTACAAAATTTGATGGAAAATAACATAAAAGAAGAAAAGAATGAAGACCCACCTCATTTGTGGGGCACCATGGATGAAAATACAATAACAAACCTCTTTTCCTCACAAAAATAATTGGGTTTTGTCTTTATCCTTTTCACTCCACATTGCTGCTATCATTTGAGGGTATAAAAATACCCTCAAATGTGGGTAGTAGAAAAATATTTATGTTTCTTAAAACTTGATCAAGTTTTAAGAAACCCTATCATGTTTTAAGAAACATAATTTTCAATAACCCGATCAAATTATTAAATAAGAAAACTTTAATAACCTAGTAAGGTTTTAGAAAATTTGTTAGGTTTTAAAAACTATAATGGTTAGGTTTGGTGTAAAACCTAATTGAGTTTTTAAAATTATAATGAACAGGCTTAGATACCAAGCCTAGCCCACATTTTTCATTTAAAAAACTGGGTTGGGTTATTGAAAACTTGATTGGGTTATTTAGATTTTTTTTAGTGTGTCCACTTTTTTGTACAGCAACTTGGTGCACTCACCCAACTATATAAAATAACACCATATTTGTTAACTAGAGAAACTTTTGATCAGAGGGAAAACCTAGTAGGAATGATTCCCACAAGGCGATGTACTAATATAAAAGTTACTTGTGAAAGGACAAACCCTATTAGTAGTTAATAAAATATAATTAGTACATATGTGTACTTGTTAGGAGACTTTGAATACCTTTTATGAGATTCCAAACCTATTAGGAGTTGTACCAACCTTATTGAGAGTTAAGAGGAAGACATATAGACCTATTGTCCAAAAAAATTCAATACTATCCTCAAAAAATAATACAAGTGTACATCAATAATTATCCAACAAAAACTTATCTTTCCAAATCTAGTTTATTATAAGCTTAGTATGCTTCTACTATATCGATCTCTTCTTTGACCCAAAAGATATTCACATTTAAGATCACACAATGACATCACATAGATGTGACTGCATATCACACTATCCACACTAGATACCTATCTACAAGGAAATGACCATTCCTTTATACCAAGTCCTAGAATACATTATTAAGTTAGCCTTGAGGCTTTCCCAATTTACAATAATAATATAGGACCAACTTGAGATATTAGTATTAGAAAGTAAAGTCCACCATGATAACTAGGGGGAATTAGTTATATAATTAAAAAAATCTTAATATCCTTATCAATTATAAAACATTTAATTAATATATGAAAAAAACATAGACTTATAGCCATACAAAATAACATTAGATCTATCAACTAAGGAAACCCTTGATTAGAGGGAAAACATTGATAAGGATTGTACCCAAAAGATGATGTACTAATATAAAATATCCTTGTGAAAAGATGGACCATGTTAGGAGTCAATACAATACAATTAGTATATATGAGTCCCTATTACGATATGTTGAATCCATGTTAAGTGATTCCAACCCTATTAGGAGTTGTACCAACTTTGTTAGGAGTTGATAGGAAGATAGAGGTACCAACTATCTAGATAGCTTCACTACTATTGTCAATGAATAATGAAATTTTACATCAATAACTATTCAAAAATAATTTATTTGAAAAATACATTTCCTTATATTCTCATTATGCCTCAACTATACTAATCCATTCTTTGATCCAAAAGATATTTGCATGTAAGTTCACACAATACAACATCACATGTAATGATCTCACTGACGATTACAACCATGGAAAATGTCTTTCCTTTATACAAAATCCTAAAACAAGTTATTGAGTCATCTTCAAGGATTTCCCAATTTATAATAATAATATAGGACCAAATTAAGATATTACATTACACATTACTTTACAATATTATTCCTTTTCACAATTACAAGTAACCTATTAGCTCATAGTCTTCATAACTCTTCACTCACTAATCATCTGAATGTCTATGGTTAACCAAAGAAACTTTGACATGTCTTCAACTTCTATCTAAGTCCACTCAACCAAATTCCATATTTGTTAGGAGATATAATCCAAACAAAAATATCACACCACATGGGTACACTAATCCTAAGTCATATAAGTTTCTCTTTCTATGTACCAATAACATTGCTAAGTATGAGGCTTTAACAAATGGGATAAAGTTAACTATTGAGTAAAGGATTAAAAAAATTACACATCTTTGGGGAATCTCAACTTATCATCAACCAAGTGAATAATTATTATCAAACTAAGGATGAGAAAATAATACATTACAAGATATTAGTTGATTCCCTAAGGAATTATTTTACTTTTATCATCTTTCAAAATATTCTTCAAATAAAAAATAAAGCATCTAATGCTATGTTGACTTTTGCTTCTACCCTATAGCTTCAATAGGATGAGTCAAGATTTGATCTCTTGGTAGAAGAACTACATTTCCTTGCATATGAATCCCCTAAAAAATATGCCATTATTACTATCATTGGTTGAGTCTTTTCTAACTATGATAACATTTAATCCTTCCTTCATGATCAGATAATTCCTAATGGTATAACTCATAATGAGAAATGCTACCTCCTTTATAATGCTTCTCATTAAAACCTCATCTCTAGTGACTTGTTTAGGAGGGGTTTAGTGTTGGAAATGTATGTGATAGACTAAGTTATTGAGAGGGGAGGGGTGAATTAGTAACCAATAAAACTTAATCCTTTATCTCACAAATTAATTCTTTATGTGAATTATGATCTAATTGCATGCATGAAAAATTAAAAGTATTAAAACATTCATAACACTTTGATGCACAATACGGTGATCTAGAAACCTTCCAAATAGAAAGTAAAACTAGGGTGGGGATGATACCACAGGCTTTAGTACTATAGTATAAAGTGTTGGTCTCATATTGATTTTGACATTTGAGTGTAAACACACTTAACCAATTCTTTAGTTGATGCCGAGTATAATATAGAAGCTGAGGTACAATGTATGCCAAGCCAAAGAATTCAATAGGTGCCGAGTGAACTTCAGGTGCCAAGTGAAGTTCAAGTGCTCAGTGAAGTTCAAGAACTGAGTGATGTATACATGGAAAGTAGTGTATAGGTGCCGAGTGAAACAATATTGTTATAAGTGTCGAGCAAGACAAAATTACTATAGGAGCCAAGTGAGCTAGTTTACCTATATATATGCCAAGCATTAGCAACTAGTAAGTGTTGAGTAACACAGAATCAATATGCTAGTTTGTGTCTTCACAACCTCAAATGTAAACCATTTTTGGAGCCAACATGGGATGAATCTCAAAGAATCTTGAAGATAAGATCAAATCTTTTGCATTACCTATGTAATCAATAGGCAACCAATAAGAAAAATGTAGAAGGAATGCAACCAATAAGAAAAGTGAAACAAATAAGTGGGAAATGAAGATTTAACATTGATCATAGATTCATACCTAACCCTAAGTCTTTGAAATATTTAAAAGGAGGATGAAGACCCATTATGCAAGAGAGAGGATATGTGTGAGTGGGAAGTGTATTGGTGAATTATAAGCAAAGTGTAGAAGGGTGAAAAGACTAAGTGAAGAATAGAGTAGCATAGTAGATTGCAATTGATCAAGAATAGAGTATCAGAAACTCAAAGAGTGACATATTAGATCAAGCAAGGATCAAAGTAGATAGAGTAGAAAAAGGATCTAGAATAAAAAATAGAGGATTGCAAGTTATCAAGTCAAAGTCTTTCTAATGCTTTCTAGCTATTGTATTATATATGGAAATCCTATGAACTTAGGTCGGCCTAGCATCGATTTGTAAATCCTTTAATAGGGTGGCATTCTAAGTGAATGTACAAAAGTCCTTTAACTAGGCCTACTTTTAGCAGAGTAGTGAAATCCTTTAACTAGGTCACTTTTAATAGGGTGTAAAGTCTTTAACAAGACATGCCTTTCATAGGGCAGACCATTGGAAGTGGTTAAACATTATAATCTTGAATAGTTACACATTGTTGTAGTGATATTTTGTGGGTGTCATCCCCACCCCAGTTTTACCTTCTCATTTTGGAGGGTTTCTAGGTTACCAAATTTGTGTGTTAGCTATTTTTATGTATGCCTTTTACTTTCATGTTTATTAGATGAACTAGATGCATGTGGATGATATTAGTTAAAAGGATTTGAAAAATTTAAAAGTTAGTTACTTCTAATTCACCCCTCCCTCTCAGAAGTAAATCTTCCCACTTGTTAATTCCAACAATTGGTATCAGATCTTGGTTCTCACAAGGAGGAGCCTTAAAGCATGGAGAAAAGATTTAGAAATGGAAATATACAAACCTATGAAGATCATAGAGAGTCAGGAAGTTGACATACAACTTTCTTTACATACCTTGGAAGAAGCTAGAGAAGAACTGAAAAAATCCTTAAAGAGAAGAAGAGAGATTGCCATAGTTGAGAATGACACATAGTACAAGGAGATTGACACCTCAAATCTATTTTCAAATGGAGATTCCAAAGAATTTGATGTAGCAATAGTAGACTTGATGGAGAAGAATAGAGCTCAAGTAGAAGAAATCAGAATACTCAAACTTTAACAAGAATCACAAGCCATGATACTTTGTCAAGTGACTAAACAGAAGAAAAGAGCCATTGAAGACAAGGCTATGCTAGAAGAAGACAAGATAAACCTTGCTAATAGACTGGGAGAAAAGTCAATTGAGCTTGCAAGAATTTCAAACATGAAACTAGGCACCCTAATTCAAATTATGAATGAACATCATGAACTAAATGTCAAGGACATTGAGATCTCTACACTAAATATGCAAAATGAGCAACTAGAAAATGACCTAAAAAGAGAGAATGAGATTGTAGAAAGCTTAAAAAAACCTAATGAGGCCATCAAGTACTTTGAGTAGCTACTAAAATTACCCGAGGCTAGCAATGACACTTTAGGACTAGGTTACATCAGCACTAAATAAGTAGAATCATCCAAGACTACAGAAGAAAGGAGTAACAAAGGTAAGAATACTAAACCTACTTGTCATTTCTATGGTAAAAAGGGACATACCTCTAATGTGTTTAGGAGTAAGAATTCCCATCAGCATGAAAAACCTAAGAATACAAGTGATTATCATAAGTGCAAAAAGCAAGGACATCAAGAACACAACTATAGGACTAGGACCATCAAAACACCAAAATTTGAAGGTTACTGCTACAATTGCAAGAAGTATGGACATAAAGATTTTGAGTGTAGATCAAAAACTATATGGACACCAAATAGCGCAAAAAGGGAAGGTAATTATGGACATCACTACAATTGGGACTACAACACTAGGTATAGTTGTCATTACTATTAGGATTATGGACACATTCTTAAAAATTGCATAAGAACACATTTCAGAGGAAACTGCAGTAGATGGTTGAGCCAAACCACATGTTTTACTTGCTTGAAGATTAGTCATATTAGTAGGAATTTCCCAACAAGGTCAAAGGCACCCAACTCAAAGAATGACAAGGGTAAAGAGAAGGTATATGTTGAACATATCAAAGGAGAAATGAATAATACATGGAAGAAGAAAGTTGAGTGTATCACATCAAATGAAGGGATCACTTCACCTAACAGGTCAAGTGATCACACTTCATCAAAATAAGAAATTAAAGTCACAAGGGACTGATTTGTAAAGTTTTATCATACATAAGTTCCTAGACAAGTAAGTACTGAAAAGAAGAGATCAACATGATCAAAGATGCAAAGTTAGAATTCAAGATTTTGCAAGTGTTGCCGAGTTGCCCTTAGAAGCCAAGTAAAAATCCAATACATGCCAAGTTGATTATCAAAATAATTGGAGCTAAGTTGGTAGAGGAAGCCAAGTGAAGGAGAAATCTCAATTGAAGCCAAGTAGAGAGTACTCCTATGGAAGCCAAGTGATGAAAAGGTAATGGAAGCTAAGTAATGTAGAATCCTTCAAAAGTTGAGTGGACAACTGTAAATGCATTAAGCATTAAATGTGATAAAAATAGGGTATATTATTGTAATTTGAATCATTTTTCTTCACTATGAATGAAGAGAAAAGAGGAGAAAGAGAAAAAAGTGAGTCTAAAGTAGAGAATCTAGTGCGTAAGAAGATCTCAACAACATTTCAACATGATTTCGTCAATTTCAAGCTATTTACAATTGTGCCGAGCTACATAATTTCATGTTTTCTTCCTTTAAACCCTAGATTATATAAAATGGCTTCTAGCTCTAGGGAAACTCAAGATAAGGAATTGTTTGAAGTCCAACTACTATCTAAAGAGGTCAGACAACCCGATTTTCCTCCAATCCTAGAGGTTGCATATAAGAATGACCCAGCTAGAGCCCTATCCATCATACCCCCTAAGGTTGTAATGGTTCAAGATGTGAGGAGATGCTATAATTGCAAGATTGGAGCCATAGGTGACATGGAAATGAGGGAGGCCTATGAAAAATTGTGTGTTAATGGAGTGTTGAAGGAAAAATTTTAGATTGTTGAGAGGAAGGGTTTAACACGAGCCCTAGATTTCTCATAGTGTTCAAAACTGAATGGATTAGACTAGTACTTAGCTGAATACATGATGGAAGCTTATGGTTGGAAGATGGCCCAATAAAAATTACAAAAATAATTATACATAGAGTGACAGGGTACCCAACCCTAGATCGATCAAAGACTCTTAGAGTGATGCCAAGGAAGCAATTGAGAAGAATACTGGTGGAAAGTGGAATAAGAGAGGGATGACAATTGATACCATCCAAAACTATCTTGTTGATTTTTCTATTAGGGTTATAGCACACAAATTTTACCAATCTAGTAGACTTAACAATGTGCCCTGCATTGTAGTAGATGTTGGTTATAAACTAGTAAAGAAGGATGATACCTATGATCTTGCAGAATTGCAATTGCAACAAATTAATGAGAATCTAGTAGCTATAAGAAGAACCAAAGGAGCCCAATGTAAATTTGGTGCTATTTTGATTTGTATTTTATTTTATGTTTAGAATGAATTTCCTTCTTTTCACAAAGTTGCATGGAGAACTGATAGATCTATCATAGCTCAAATTAATGAATACATCGAGTAGATGGGAGCTAATTTTTAGACCCTAATGACTAGTTATTTTGAGGACTTTAAGAAGAAAATAAAACAAAGGCTCAAAATTCTAGTTTCCTTAGTAGAGAAACATGTAAATGATGCATGTTTTCTTGTAGATATAGACTATACATACATACAAGCTGCCATACCAAGAGTGAGATGGTTAAGACCTCTTGGATATGAAATAAACATAGATGAAGCATCAATAGTAATAACTACATTATTAATAGAGGAAATAGACAAGGACACCACACATTTTGGAACCTATGACGTGGTGAGATCAAAATTGGATATGGAGATGGAAGCTACTTTTATTCTAAGAAAAAAGGATAAGCTTGTTAAGAAGCTAAAAGAAAAATTTAGGGAAGGCACTATAGAAGAAGAAGAAGAAGAAGAAGAAGGTGAAGATGCCATGGATGATGAAGGAGAACAAGATCAAGGGCCACTTGCCTTAACCCAAGGTACGAGAGAAGATGTAGATGAGGAAGAAGGTGCCAAGAAGGAAGCACCAAAGGCTAAGCCAAATAAGAGAAAAGCTCAAAAACAACCAGTTGCATAGCCCAAGGGAAAGAAGAAGGTTACAAAGCCAAGTCTAGCCAAGCCAACTACAAGGGTTGACACCAAGGCTACAACACAAGGGGCAAAAGAACAAAAGAAGTAAAAGGAAATAGAACAAGAAGGTCCTATACAGAAAAAGAAAAGAAGAAGATATGTTGCACCTCCTAAATTAGATGAAGAAAGAACAGAGTCTGATGAAAATCAATTTAGATTGGTAAGTCATTCTAGCACATCTAAATTTGAAGGAATTTGTAATAATATTAGAGAAAATGCTAATTTAACTAGTCTAAATACCATATATTTCAATAAGTTTTAAAAGGAACAATAGAACATAGTGGAAGAATCCATCTACACTATGATGGCTAAGTTCAAGACTACCCCACTTGAATTAGATAATTCAATTCCTAAGGAGCTAATCTCATTAGTTGAGAATAAGTGGCATTATTGTCTCAAGATGGAGAAAGAAATAAGAGAGTCTACATTGGCTCATGTAATGCCAAACCTTACTAAAGGTCAAATAGCAAAGGCTAGTAAGAAGCATGGGAGCAAATTTGCACTTGAATATAGAGCCTTCAAAATTTTGCAAAACCAAATAGAAGATGTTGTCCAAAAGTCCACACAAATGTGGAAACTAATATATGGATTGACAACTATGAAAGAAGTTCTGGAAGACCCATTTGAAGGGAGAAATGATAAAGAGGAAGAAGATAACGAGAAAGATGAAGAGGTAGAGAAAGAGAAAAGTGAAGAAATAGTGGAGAAGTCACATGGTGGAGAGGCAATAGTTGAGGAATAGTAGGAAGAATAGAGTGCCCAAGACACCCACCTACCACCACCAAGTCCTCCACATACAAAATCTATAGATATGGTAATTGTAAGGGATATTTTTGACACTTCATCTTAAAACATCAATCCTTAATTGTAGAGGATCTCAAAAAGATCCATCACCAATCTACATTGCAATCACAACTTTGTACAAATCCAATTTTGGTGAGTGTTGATGAGTTGTAAAAAGTTGTAGTAGAAATAACAAGGGAGAAAGAAAGCACACAAGAACAATCTACACAACCTCCCACAACTATAATAGATCAACCCAAAGAGCAAGAAGAACAAGAGAAAATTGCTAAGGTTGATAGTATAGTTACAACAACAATAATTGCCAAGGAGCAAGCAAAGGAATAAATAGGGCAAGATGTTCCTTCTGCACAAACTCAAAGTGCACTTCCTCAAATCATAATTATTGATCAAGGCAATAGAGAAGATGAGAAGGAAGAAGAGAAAACCCCTAAGGAGCAGGAGCTAATACAAACATTGGTGAACTTGTCTACCTCGGGGACTCCTAATAAGAAGCTAGACACTGATATAGTACCATTGTAGATTTCAGCACTAAGCTTAAGCTCCACCAAGGTTGTGAAGGTACTTCACTATGGAGACCCTGCCCTTGATGAAGAAATAGTTATACCCAGTTATGACTCAAGAAATATGAACCCACAATAGACAAATGAAGTGAAAGAGGCACTAGAGAGGATGAAGAGACAAGAGATACTTAGAAATGAGTATGAGTAGAAGCAAGCACTGGTGGAAATCAAAGAAATATTTATTGATACATTTAGCTTTCAAGTACCTAATGAAACCTAGCCTATCATGGAGCAATTATCCACCATCGTGGACCAGGTATAGAATAAAGACCTAAAAACTAATGTTAAATTATAAGAATGGTAAGAAAAGAAGTTTTAGATGAAAGTGAATGAGAAAATATCAAGTGAAATAGCACTTTCACAAGTTGAATTGGATAAGAAGATTGAAAAGGCAAAAATAGTACTTGGGAATCTATTCTCATTGTACACCAAGTTGTGTGATTCATCCTAATTCACATAGAAAACTAGCCAAAGGATACTGATCTTGGAATGAAATCTAAAGATTTCTAGCACTTAGCTACCCAAAGATCTAGCTTAGAGTGAGAAGCATTTTGTAGCTACGCTTCACACACAAAAAGAGTTAGCTATGTTAACAATAGAAGAGGCCAATATCAAGGCCAAATGATGCAGATTCAATCTTCCATTACTCCACATCTAGAAGTACTCCATAAGGAACAAGCCTATGCACAAAATGTTCTAAAGAAAGATCCCAATCTTTCTACTTTAGTAGGCCTTGTTCATCTTGCAACAGAGACAACCATCTAGCACAAGTCATTGGAAATTGCTTTAGATAATTGGGATGGTTCTCTCAAGATTATTATGGAGGTAAATAAAACATTTTTGGCAAAGTATTCTATTCATTCTTAGTACCCTTTGACATAAGTGTCAAAAAGGGGGAGATAATTCATTATTGCATCTAATAAGAATGGAGAGACATAATGTTTTGGGGGAGATGTGAATAAGAATGGTTACATAATACATTCTTTGATGGAAGTAATAAAGAATATCCAAATGGGGAGATATTCAAATTCACATTTTGAGGAAGTAATAAAGCCAAAAGGATACAAAATTGCAAGAAAAGGATACACACAGATACAGAAATAAAGGTAGACAAGGCAAAGAATATCAGATGCATCAACATGAGATACATTCAACACAAGAATTTTGGTTTAGGAATTGAATGGCACATCAACTTAGAGGGAGTTGCAAAATTTTGAGGTATACAAAATTTTGAACAAGTTTTTCAAGTTTTGAATAGAATGTGTAGTATACTCATAGAGATCAAATTTATAATGTTAAGTGTTTTTGCCACTCATGTCAAAGGGGGAGATTGTTGGTCTCAGATTAGTTTTGACATTTGAGTGTCAACATAATTAACCAATTCTTCATTTGATGCCAAGTATAATATAGAAGCTAAGCTATAATAGGTGCCGAGTGAACTTCAGGTGTCAAGTGAAGTTCAAGTGCTGAGTGATGTATAGATGTCAAGAAAAGTATAGATGCCAAGTGAAATAGTATTGTTATAAGTTTTGAGCAAGACAAAATTTCTATAGGAGCTAAGTGAGCTAGTTTACCTATATATATGCCAAGCATCAGCAACTAGTAAGTTCTGAGTAACACAGAATCAACATGCAAGTTTGTGTCTTCACAAACTAAGATGTAAACCATTTTTTGAGCTGACATGGGATGAATCTCAAAGGATCTTGAAGATAAGATCGAATCTTTTGCATTACCTATGTAATCAACATGCAACCAATAAGAAAAATGCAGAAGGCATGCAACCAATAAGAAAAGGGCAAGAAATAAGTGGGAAATGAAGATTTAATATTGATCATAGATTCATACCTAACCCTAAGCCTTCAAAGTCTTTAAAAGGATGACGAAGCCTCATTATTCAAGAGAGAGGATATGCATGAGAAAGAAGTGTATGGGCGAATTATAAGAAAAGTGCAGAAGGGTGAAAAGACTTAGTGAAGAACATAGCAGCATAGTAGAATCTAGTTGATCAAGAATAGAGTATCAGAAGTTCAAGGAGTGACATATCATATCCATCAAGGATCAAAGCAGATGCAACAAAACAAGGATCTAGAATCAACAATAGAGGATTACAAGTTATTAGGTTAAAGTATTTCTAATGCTTTCTAGCAATTGTATTAGATATGGAAATCCTATGGACTTAGGTTGGCCTAGTAGCCATTTTTAATTCCTTTGATAGGGTGGCATTCCAAGTGAACGTACAAAAGTCCTTTAACCAGGCCTACTTTTAGTAGGGTAGTGAAATCCTTTAATTGGGTCACTTTTAATAGGGTGTAAAGTTTTTAATAGGACAAGCGTTTCATAGGGCAGACCATTGGAAGTGGTCAAACATTGTAACCTTGAATAGTTACATATTGCTACAGTGATATTTTGTGGGTATCATCCCCACTGTTGGCCCTCAAAATTGCATTCTCATTTTGAGCGTCTATTTCAAATTTTGAGCCCTATGAATGCTAATAAATGAGATTGTACCCATTTGCACCTTTGAGGCCCCTAAGGTGTTTAATTTTTCTAACACCCTAAATTCAGCTTGTCTAAGCATTACATGAAGAAAAATTGAGATTCTAAGCCATTTTGTGAAGTCTCATTCTGAGCTAGTTTCAAATCTGCATTTTCACTTGAGTGTTAGACAACAATAGGAGGCTGTGTTTGCCATTGAATATCTCACACCAAGAAATGTTTCATGAATTGCCACTTTGGGAATATCTAATGTCCATACTTGAGAGCCTGTTTTTCAGATTTTGAGTTGTTTCAAGTTCGTTTGACTAGGATTTGAATCCCTCAAAGTTGGTCAGTTATTGTTTTCATGCTTTTGCAACTAACACAATTCTGAAAAGCCCTATTTGACATGCTATAACTTTTGACCAGTTCACCGAAATGCTAAATTTACTTTCATGTTGCTTTTTTGATGTCAGAGACTTGTTATGTTTCAAGTTTCAACTCATGAAGAATCCGTTTGATTTGTGCTTGAACTCTATTCCAAATGAAATTCCTATCTTTTTCCTAGTGTTAACATTTGCAGATTGTTTGGTACCCTTGTTTGTGATGTCATAACTTGAGATCCGTGATTGACTAGATCGAATGGATTGTACCACTATGTTTTCTCCTAAAAATATTTTAAGTGTGCTAGTTTTTAAGTCTTGACGAATCCATCTGCACACTTTTCCAAGTCAATTCCATTTGCAAAAATCACTTTTCAGACATTGTTTCAAGTCTACAAAATCCAAGTAGCCCACTTTGACTCTTTGCCAAATGTGTCCTGTTATTTATCATGAGCTCAAATTGAAGATCCATACTCTCCTCATGACAAAGATTTAATGGCCCAGTTTTTGTCCTCCCAAGTGTCTGTTTACCTAGTTTTAGAAGCCAATTCCAAACCTAGTTTTGTGTTTTTTGACATGTTTATGTTCAGGTGATTCTGAAAGGTCAACTTTGACAGTGAATATCTTTTGACTGGGAATTTTTCATGAGATGAGATTCTACAGTGTAAAAGTGTATGGAACAAAGAATCAATATCTTGGGTTTTAGAACCCTATCAAAGGTTTGGGTCAATTTTAAAGGCTAGTCAACAAACCTTCTGACACCAATCTGACAGTTTGCAGATAAGTGATAAATTTGAGTGTTTTTATGTAATTCAAAAGTGTTTCCTTTCAAGACAAGCTCATGGTAATGGCATGGAACCTGTGGGAGGAATAGTCAAATTTCCATTGGCCCAAATAGGTGAGGGGATTGTAGAATGTGAGCTCCTCGAATGGTTTGTGCAAGACGGAGACAAAGTGGATGAGTTTCAACCACTGTGTGAAGTCCAAAGTGATAAAGCAACTATTGAAATTACAAGTCACTATCAGGGGAAAGTTTCATGAGTGAGATTCATTCTTGGAGATATTGTAAAGGTTGGATAAACATTGGTGGATTTAGTTGTAGATGAAAAACATGAGACTATGACAAGTTGGGAACAAATACATACATCCTCCATAGAGTTCTAGGAATCTGATTTGCAATCTAGAGATTCTCCAAATAGCATAGAAAATAGGGAAAAGGTATTGTCTACTCCTATAGTTTTTCATATGGCAAAGGAGGATGGAATTAATTTAGAGGATATTCCTAGTACTGGTAAAGAGGGCAGCATGAAAGAGTGAAGGAGAAGTTGGCTACAAATCATAGAGACCCTGCACCTAACTTAGAGAAACACTCGCAGACATAAAAAGAATTCCTACTAAAGATCACAAAAAGGGAACTTGCATAATGGAATGCAGTGCCAACAGTGACTCTGCTAGTGTAAGAGTTACAAAAAAGGTAGACAAAATAGAGTTAAAACATAATGCGCAGACAAAACAGAGGTAGGGAAGTAACATTCACACGCTGGTTAAACAAGGAAGTCGCCCATGCAGTTGGAGATTCCAGTCAACACTAAGAAGAAGACCATTAAGATCCACACCTATTAAAAAAAAGCCACCCACACATAGAAAGACAGTTCATACCAATTTAAAGGGGAAGTGATTTTAAAATAAGAAGCACCTGTATTGAAAAGGGCCATGAGCCCATGCAAGCAATAAATAAGGAAGACCCGAAGCACAATGCAAAGCAATTGGTAGTTAGGAAAGAAGCTGCTAAAAGTGATGAAGCCCCATGCAATAGGTAGGAGTAGCATGAGTTCTTAAGAGTAGAAAGGCTCTGTACATAGTAGGAATACGTAGGGATGCAACGAAGAATAGGGGCCTCCACATGCAAAAAGGCAAAGCCATCTACAAGACCTGATTTTCCTCTTAGATGTGGGCATTATACATCTCCAATTAAAGATTTTTCTTTGTGAAAAAGAATAGTAATATCAAGTCATCAGCATCAGCATCATCTTCTCTTGATTTTCAAAATGCATCTTCATCTCTTCAAAACCCGACTTGCTCTCCCAAAAGTGTTAAATCTACTGCTGATGCCTTTAAAGCATTAAACAGGTATCTCAATCAAAGATGCCTTTAAAGAAAATATTTGATTATGGTGAAAAAGATAACGATGGGGACCAGAGAAATGATTCAGATAGTGATGGATTGTCATTTGGGAACAATTTCAAAAGATGTCTGAACTAGACAGGGAGACGTGTTTGAAAAGGACACAGAGGAGGGTTTGAAAAAATTTAAGTAATTTGATCCCACATTCAGTGGGAAATGGTTTTTTAAAATGTTTAAATACCAAAGCACTAGAAGGTTAAGTGTCTTTAAGACACAAGCTTTTCAAAAGGAAGCCAATCTTGCGCATGGGGTCCATAGTCAGCCAAATAGACCTTAAATTTTGAGCCTAGGTGGATGACAGCTGGCAAGTTGTGGGAGAAATTTTTTAGATGAAGTTACACGTGCAATGATGTGATGATGGGTGCCTAGATGCTAACATGTGGCGCATGGAACGAACGACGCACACCCACAAAATAAAGGTGCTCATGAGTTAAAGAATGTGGGAATGTGGGACGTTGCCACATGGTAGCGAATCCCAGTTAGTCATGAGGTGACACCAAAGTAATAGTTCAAAACAAATTCACCAGATGCCACCATGTGTCCAGATCGACGGCTAGTGCATGCCCACTTCTCAAAGTTGCTAGGAAGATAAATAATGCGAGATAGTGGGTAACTGCCACATGGTAGTGGGTCCCATGTGCGATGACATGGTAGATGCAATGAGCATGAAAATCATGAGATGATGCATGGGTCAACCAATCAACAAATACCATGTGGCACTTGGTCAATGAAGGTTTGACCCAAATGGAGGCATAGGGGAAACAAGTAAAATGATTTTAAAATGTCATTTTTATTTGTTTTTTCAAAGAGGGTTTGTACATGAGTTTTTTTAAATTCAAAAGAGGTATTTTCTAAAGTATATACTTTAGAGATTTTTAAATTTGTTGAATTTTAAAAATCAGAGTTGCATACTTAGTTGAGTCTTCTGGAAAAGGGACATTTTTCAAACTAGCTTTTAGAGGGTTTTCAGTTAGCGAAGTATGCAATATTATATATCGCCGAAACCAAGAAAGAATGAATTTCCCAATTATGTAATTAGTTTTTGCATAGGAAGAGCTTGTTCAAGCTATAGGAAGTTTTCTCCCAGATTTTCAGATTTCAACCAAATTCACGTATTGAAGTTCAGTTGTGATTTCCAGCGAGGTAATGACTTGAATGTGGATAAAATATGGTGAAAATGCAATTTGAGGTGAATTTAACCATTTACAAGTTAGTAAAAACTCAAAATTTGACTAGATTTTCATAAGGCAAATCAGATTTTTTGGATGCAAAAAGAGTTTTCATCATTGAACAGAAGATATTTTCAAGTTTGTTACAAGAAATGATGAAAACAAAATTAGATCAATGTGTGGAAAGAGGAGAGAGGTTTTTCAGTTGCAGGAGATGGAATTCTAAGTGGACACATGTCACTCTAAGATCAAATCTGAGAATTCTCTTTTTCCTATATCATTCATTCTTTCTTTCATTTGTTGGGTTGGCAGTTTGCTTTGGGTAATACCAGCAGGGTTCCAGTTCTACTATTGAAACCAGGATTGTAGATGGTTTTGCTTCCTAACTATTGAGCTGAGCTCTAGCAGTGAATGCCACACATCCACCCTGTGTAGATTTGCATTTCATTTTCATGTTTTGTATTTCTAAGATAATGGATATTGATGCTAGATCATGTGAATTGTTTGGAGTTTCATTTTGTGTTACCAATTTGTGTATTTAGTCTTTCTAGGGACAAATACAAAAGGAAATTTACATGAGTTATCTGAATTCTCTCATTTTGTCTCTGGATTCTTCATGTGTTATTAACTTTGGGATTAAATGGATAATGTTCATTTGATTTAACACAGCTTGGATGAGTTGTATGTCAGATCTTTGTTGCTTTTGACTCAAGCAGTCAAGTAAATGCTTCATCGTTCTGGTAGGGTTTCTGGGTGCATGAAGGGGATATTGCACAAGTATGGGATTTGGGGATTTCAATTAAAAAACTTGATTGTAATTCAATCTAGTTAGGTCATCCCGTTGGTAATGACTCTATGTTTCAATGGATAAGGCACTGATCACTAAATCAGATGCAAGCTGATATGAAGGTTATTTGCACAAATCATTATTAATCAAAATCATTTTAGTATTTCATGTTTTATAGTGGGCTAAAAGGAATTAATCATCACTTAGCTTATGAATGTTGTAGATTTGCATTTAGCTACTGTAGATCTATGCCATTTCATGAGTCACTAGGAGATATAAGGGTTTTCATCTACTTAATAGATTCAAGGATATGTTTTTGCACTGGTAGGATATCATTTGAATCTGAGGTCTACCTACCTAGGTTTAGCTGAGCCTGAAGTAGAAGAAGGGTCTAGCCTTATAGTTGGCCCGGTGTCTAAAATGGCATGTTGAAAATGGGAGTTAGCTGCCCCTAGATATGTCAGTTTCTCACTATTTTATGAAATTATGTTTATTTGTTCAAAGTAATATCTGTAGCTGAATAATGTATGGTTTATTAGTAAATGTAACATGTGAATGAGCCAACCTAACAATTTGAATGGTATAAGTAAGAGGTCAAGGTGCAAATTCTAAAAAGAAAGAAAGATGGAAGTGTGGAATTAATGAGATATGAAGATTGATTATTGTGGAAGCAAATTTGAAGGATGATTAGAGATCATTGAGGAGTAGCAGAGCTATATTTGATCAAGAAGGATCTAATGAAGCAAAACAGAGACCTATAATTAGCAAATTCAGTTGCATCTTATTCAAGTTAATTCATTGTTTCTTTCTAACCATTGTAGCAGTGATTCCAAATCTCTTAACAGAGTTGGTTTAATAGCCATTTTGTAAATCCTCTAACAAGGTGATAGTTTAGTTGAATTTTTCTAAATACCTTTAGCAAGGCCACTCCTAACAGGGTGATTAAATCCTCTAATAGGGTCACACCTAATAGTGTGTATTGTAACCTTTAACAAGGGTTGGCTCCTAATAGGGCTCACTTCAGAAGAGTGAAAAATTGGTGACTACTTGGTTTTTCCCATATTGGATTTCCATGTTAAATCTAGTGTCTCTTGTGTTACTTTATTTTAAGTTACATGCATGAATGCTTGAAGATAAGTAATATTTTTATTTACTAAGTTATAGCATTTTTTTACCGAGTATCAACAATAACTAGATCTTTAAGACATCTAAGGGATTTGTGGATTATTTTTTGTTAGTAACTGATTCACCCCCCCTCTTAGTTACTCTATCTTTAATCCCAACAATTGGTATCAAAGCTATTGGTGCTTATAGGAAAAGATTTCAAGGATCTAAGCTAAAGATGAGGATGTCTTACAAAAGGGTAATTCCAAGACTTAATAGGGACAACTTCTCAGCATGACAAAGATTGATGAGGATTCATCTAGCTTCTATTAGTGATAAAGGGTTGAAGTACCTTGATGAAAAATATGAACAACCTTCTGGTACATTATTTGTCAATGATATTGCTAAAAAGAAGACTCACAATAACATGATGATAGATATAGCATTTGCTCTAAGTTATGAAGAATTTGATGACATCAAGGATTGCAAAACTACCTTTAAAATGTGGAACAAGCTGAAAGAGATCTATGGAGGAGATGATAATGTGAGAAGAGCCAAAGCAAAAAGTGTGAGAGGGCAATTTGATCAAATGAGGATGCGAGAGGATGAAAATATTGCAAAGTATGTTGAAAGAGTTAAAGAATGTGTTAGTGCAATCAAAGCATCTGGAGGAGATATTAGTGAGGAGATAGTTATAAGTAAAGTTCTTAGAACTTTACTTCCCATTTATGCAATCAGAGTCTCTGCAATTCAAGAAAGGAGATGTGAGGCAAATCATAAAATAAATTTAGAGGCCATAGTTGGAAGATTGATTGCATTTGAGCTAGACAACTATGAAAATTATGTTCCAACTGCCAATAATGTTGAATAAGAATTTGAAGCCAAGCTTTCACTCAAAGAAAAAGGGAAAAAGATGAAGGACCCACAATCAGATAGTGATGAAGAATCAAATCAAAGTTTAGACAGTGATCTTGAAGTGGTTGAAGCTCTACTAACAAGAAAATATTCAAGAGGCAAAGGGAAATACAAAGGTAAGGTTCCTCTAATCTATTTCTCTTGTGAAGAAATTGGACATATTGCTGCTAGGTGCCCAAATAAGTAGAAGAAAGATGAGAAGAAAGGTCACAAGTACAATGGCAAGAAAGACCTCAACTCATTCAAAGATAAAGGTAAGAAAACATGTTTTATGGAAAAAGATTATAATGATTCTGATGATGAAGAAGAATATGAAATTGTTTACATTGCTATGAAAGACGAGTCTGATAATGATGAGGAAATGGCACTCATTTCTCATATGAGAAAAAATGATACATGGATCATAGATAGTGATTGTTCTCATCACATGACTGGTGATAAAACTAAATTTGAATACTTTGAAGACTATGATGGTGGTAGTGTAAGATTTGGTAACAATGAAATTTGTTGTATAAAAGGAAAAGGAAGAATCTCACTAGCCAAGGAACTTGTATGTGATAATTCATATTGGGTAGAAGGACTAAAGAACAATTTTTTGAGTGTGGCACAACTAATCAATAATGGATTCAAAGTAAAAGTAGAATTTATGCATGGAAAAGAAAGATTGTTGGATGGCAAAGGAAAACTGATTGGATTAGGCACTCAAACAAAAGGTAACTTATTTTATCTTGAACGTGGTGAATGTTCATGTTTCATTGCTCAAATTGAAGAAAGTTGGTTATAGCATTGGAGGTTGTGTCATGTAAATTTTGACAACTTAATAAAAATCAGTAAATACAGGAAAGTAAGAGGTATTCCTTACATAAAGAAACCTGAGGTTGGTCGATGCAAGAATTGTCAAATTGGTAAAATAGGAAAGACTAGTTTTAAGAGAAAGAACTATTAGACTGAAGAAGTTCTAGAAATTGTGCATATTGATTTGTGTGGACCTATTGGCATTGAAAGTTATATGGGTGAAAAATTCTTCATTCTGTTTGTTGATGATTATTCAAGAACGATGACTATCGTGTACCTAAGAGAGAAATTAGAAGCATTTGAAAAGTTCAAATGGTATTTGGCTAGAGTAGAAAAGGAAATAGGTAAAAGACTGAAATGCTTAAGGTTTGACAGAGGTGGTGAATTCATTTCACATGAGTTCAATAACTTTTTCATTGAAAGGGGAATCAAAAGATAGGTTTTAGCACCTGGAACTCCTGAACAAAATGGAATAGCAGAAAGAAGGAATAGATCTATAATGGATTGTGCAAGAACCTTAATGACTGAGAAAGAAATTGCTATCAAATACTGGAAGGAATCTATTAACATTGCAATTCATACCTTAAATTGAGTATAGCTGAAAAATGACTCATTTAAAACACCCTATGAGTTGTGGTATGGCTACAAACCCAATGTAAGTTATCTAAAAGTATTTGGAAGCAAGTGTTACATTTTGAAAGAATTTAGAAAAGGTAAATTTGATGTAAAAAGTGATGAAAGAATATTTTTGGGATACTCTTGAAAAAATAAAGCATATAGATGTTTGAACTTATCTACTCACAAAGTCATAGAAAGTGCACATGTGAAAGTTGATGAGTTTGTAGAAAGAACAAAAGAAGAAAGAAAAAAGGAACTTGAAGACTATAGAAGATTTGTTTACATTGAACTTGATACAATGCCAAGTATACCTGTTATTCAGGAATCCTCAACTCTAGAATCTTTAGGTACCAAGTCACAAGAAGTTCAAACCAAGCTAATGCCTCCTGAGTTGCAAGAACCCGAGTTGCAAACAGAAGCTACCAAATCAACATCTACCGTGCTTGATAAACTATATCTAGAACAAGAAGTTGAAACAAAGAAGGATAATAGTGCAATTCATTCAAAAGGCAAGGAGCCCGTGTTAGCCAAGTATGTCAGAAAGCATCATGCACCAAATTAGATCATTGGTGATAAATCAAAAGGAACAATGACAAGAAGTAAGTTGAAAGACACTTGTTTACTTGCTGATTTTGAACCTAAAAATGTCAAAGATGCACTAGACAATGAAAGTTGGATTGAAGCTATGAATGAAAAAATAGAACAGATAGAGAAAAACAAAACATGGACTCTTGTACCTAGACCCAAAGACAAGAATGTGATTGGAACAAAGTAGGCATTTATAAAAAAACTAAATGAAGATGGTAAGTTATCAAGGAACAAAGCTAGACTAGTATGCAAAGGATACTCTCAAAAAGAAGGTGTAGACTATGGAGAAACTTTTGCTCTTGTTGCAAGATTGGAAGGTGTTAGAACCTTACTTGCATATGTTGTATTCAAAGGATACAAATTTTATCAAATGGATGTTAAGTTAGCATTTCTAAATGGCATAATGGAGGAAGAGGTTTACATTGAGCATCCTGAAGGTTTTGTTGATTTAGACAAGAAGGACATGGTCTGCAAATTGCATAAAGCATTATATGGCCTGAAATAAGCCCCTAGAGCATGGTACGAAAGATTGCATAACTATCTTATTCAAATTGGTTTTCAAAGAACTAATGACAATAATAGCTTATACATAAAGGAAGGACCATATAATAAGATTATTTTGGTAGAAATATTTGTAGATGATACTTTGTTCATAGGAAATGATGATCTTTGCAAAGAATTTTTAGAACAAATGAACAAGGAATTTGAAATCTCAATGTTTGGTGAAATCAAATTCTTTGTTGGTCTTCAAATTCAATAGAATAAGAATGGCATCTACATCACTCAATCTAAATACATCAAGGAGATACTAAAAAAGTTTGGTATGGAAGATTGCAAACCAGTTGGCACTCCTATGTTTACTAGATTAAAACTGACCAAGGATGATGAAACAAAGGAAGTGGATCAGACATTGTATAGATCTATGATTGGAAAGTTGCAATATGTAGTGCACACAAGACCAGACATTGCCCTTGCAGTAGGGATTGTAGCAATATTCTTAGCAAAACCAAAAGAAAATCACATGATGGCAATCAGAAGGATCATGAGATACTTAAAATGAACTAAAGGTTATAGATTATGGTATAAACTTGGAGGAAAACTAGATTTAAAGGTGTTCACTGATGTAGATTGGGCAAGAAATATTGATGATAGAAAGAGCACAAGTGGAGGAGCTTTCTTTCTCGAAAAAGGTTGGTTTCTTGGACAAGCAAAAAGCATAATTGTACATCTTAATCCACAGTAGAAGCTAAATATGTTGCAGCAGTAGTAAATTGCTTAAACATTGTGTGGCTTAAACAATTATTGAAAGGTATGAAGCAAGAAATCATAGAGCTAGTTGTTATGTTTTGAGATAACACAAGTGCAATTAACATCTCCAAGAATCTAGTGATGCATTCAAAAACCAAGCACATTGCCATTAAGTATCACTTTGTTAGAGAATTGGTGCAAGAAAAGGAAATAAGATTGGAATATGTACATACAAAGGAACAAATTGCTGACATATTCACAAAGCCTTTACCTAAGGATTCATTCTTGTATCTAAGAGGTAAGTTAGGGGTCATTCCCCTATCTGAAGCTCACTAAAATATAGTTTTAGTGATGCATCAACAGGAACAGAATTCAAGATCTA
Organism: Cupressus sempervirens; assembly: GCA_028749045.1. NCBI lineage: Eukaryota > Viridiplantae > Streptophyta > Pinopsida > Cupressales > Cupressaceae > Cupressus > Cupressus sempervirens. The sequence continues at coordinate 849,650,098 of CM053786.1, read as the reverse complement.
TCAATTGTTGAAGCAAACCGATGAAGACATTACAGATGAATCAGTAGATCAGGTATAATACTATTCAGTTGTTTTTAGTTGTCTTTGGCATATGTTGTCAAAGAGGGAGAATATACTGTCATATCTTTCTAAAATTTGCAAATAATAAGAGTTTGTGTAAGAGGGAGAGATTATTATGAAAGAGGGAGTTTTGTAATCTATCATTAAAAGACTTGTTTTCAAATTTCATTATGTTATAACATGTTGTGTTGCCATCAATGCCAAAGAGGGATATTGTTGGATACAATTGTTCAATTGTGTGTTGTCTTTGATGTCATACAAATGTCATATCGGTCATCAGATAGTTTCTACTGAGCTCAGAAGGTTAGAAAGGAAAAGGATAGTGTCTACCGAGCTCAAAAGGTTAGCTAGGCAATAAATAGTGTCTACCGAGCCCAAAAGGTTAGTAAAGATAGTTTGTAGTGTCTACCGAGTAGATAGTTGATTACCAAGCTTTCAAGGTAATCAAAGAAATTTAGTTCTTACTAAGCTCACTTGGTAATCAAAGAAAATGTGACAAAAATAGTTCTTACTGAGTTCACTCGATCACCAAAGGTAAGTTGAAAGAAGTAGTTCTTATCGAGCTCACTCGGTCATCAAAGGTAATTTGGAAGAAGCAGTTCTTATCATGGGATTCAGTTCTTACTGAGTAAACTTAGAAGCCAAAGGATTTTAAGGATATTGCAATGTTAACCGAGTCAAGAAGGTTAACTCAAAAATTTTTTGGAAGTAGTATTTACCGAGCAGGGTCAGCCAGTAAAGGATTTCACTATTTTATGAAATTACGTTTATTTTTTTAGAGTAATATCTATAGCCAACTGATGTATGGTTTATTAGTAAATGTAAGATGTGAATGAGCCAACTTGACAATCTGAATGGTATAAGTAAGAGATCAAGTTGCAAATTCTAAAAAGAAAGAAAGATGGAAGTGTGGAATTAATGAGATATGAAGACTGATTATTGTGGAAGCAAATTTCAAGGATGATCAGAGATCATTGAGGAGCAGCAGAGCCATATTTGATCAAGAAGGATCTAATGAAGCAAAACAGAGACCTATAATTAGCAAATTCAGTTGCATCTTGTTCAAGTTAATTCATTGTTTCTTTCTAACAATTGTAGCAGTGATTTCAAATCTCTTAATAGAGTTGGTTTAATAGCCATTTTGTAAATCCTTTAATAAGGTGACAGTTCAGTTGAATTGTTTTAAAGACCTCTAGAAAGGCCACTCCTAACAGGGTGATTAAATCCTCTAATAGGGTCACACCTAATAGTGCATCTTGTAACCTTTAACAGGGTTGGCTCCTAATAGGGCTCACTTTAGAAGAGTGAAAAATTGGTGACTAGTTACTTGGTGGTTTTTCCCATATTTGGTTTCCACATTAAATTTTGTGTCTCTTGTGTTCACTTTGTTTTCAATTACATGCATGAATGCTTGAAGATAAGTAATAATTTAATTTACCAAGTTATAGCATTTGGTTACTCATGAGTATCAGCAGTAACTAGATCTTTAATACATCTAAGGGATTTGTGGATTAATTTTTTTTAGTAACTGATTCAACCCCCCTCTCAGTTACTCTATCTTTAATCCCAACAATTTTGGAGAGTTTCTGGGTTACCAAATTTGTGTGTTATTTATTTTCATGCATTTATTTTACTTTTATGTTTATTAGATGAATTAGATGCATGTGGATGATATTAGTTAAAGGATTTGAAAATGTTAAAAGTTAGTCACTTCTAATTCACACTCCTCCCCCCACACCACCCCCCCCCCCCCCTCGAAAAAAAAGAAGAAGTAAATCTTCCCACTTGTTAATTCCAACATAAAGTTGGCTAGTTAAGGCTTACAATGATCACTTCTGATGATCTACCCTATTAGGAGCAATAAGGATTGCTAGGTCCACCTTGGAAAAGAATTTACAAACATACAATGAAGTATGAACTCAGTAAAGAGATTTACAAAAGACAATTAAATCTACCTGGTGAAAAGATTTAACTAATCCACCTAATAGAATGAAATAGTGACTAATCTCTAACCTACAACTTGGTTTGCTGAATGAAATTCCTTTTAGTGTAATGATCAATTTCCTATGATAGATAAATCTTTATTGCTCCTTATACTACTGTAGCCTTTGTATTCCTCACTTCTTCTCTTCTCTACTAGTTACATTCCATACATTCTTCATATTGGATGTGATACAATACATTACATATATACCAATCCAATTTACAAATTAACAAATTTGGCTATAGTGCAAGTTTACAAAAAATACACAAAGTTAGCCCAACTGTAGGAACTTAGGTTGTAAAGTTTGGCTTGGTGAGGCTCTAATACTTGGCATCCACTATCAATATTTGGCATCATTATGCATTTGATAGACATAGAAGCTTGGTCCATACTAATCACTTCCATGTAGTCTGAACTTAGTTTGCATTGGTGACTTGGTGAACATTGTGAAACTTGACATATAAACTAAATCACTTAATTCACATTGCATAGCTTGGTTAATTCTATCTCAATGAGCTAAATATAAATTGATTCACTTGGTTAGCACTGAGTGGATCAGTCAACACTGGATTCACATCATTGTAACTATGAACTCAATAGCAATACACAACTCAATTTTCATTGAGGAACTTGGTAAACATTGAGAATATTAGTTTACACTATTGATCACCATCCTGGTGGAAACTACTCTATGCAAACTAAATATTGTTCCTTGAACTTGGTAGTAATTGTAGAACTTGGTAAAGCCTAAAATTCTTGGTTAAAACTGTTAACTGTACAATAAGCTCGGCAGATACTATCTATCTGGATAAGTGTGTGTCACTAATAAAAAACTTGACTAAAATGTCAACAATCTCCCCCTTTGGTATTAGTGACATAAAAATTTTTTTTTAAGTCAAAATTGAATTCTCAAAAAGTTAAGGAACACCTTTTGTTCTCCATCTTGTGCCTTGAACTTGGTAGAGTACTCTATTTTTTAGAATTTTTTCAAAATTGCTTATATAAGAGATGTTTCTTTGAATATTTGTACATGTATATAATGTGATGCTACTCCCCCATACAATATACTTTATTTCTTTTCACATCTTCTCATTTTTACATATGATATATACATTTTCTCCCCCTTTATGTATACTACATCTTATATTATATCTTAACCCTTTTACAATATACATCTTCTCCCCATTTTGACATTAATGCCAAAGATGTATGCTATATACTATATAATAATGCCAAAATGTGACAAGAAATTTGAATGTACCTTTAGAATTAGTGCCATTGTCATGTCCCAATTTTTTGCCAACACCTTGCATGTGTGCAATGCAACTTGAACTTCTATTGAAAGTTCTATCATGTGGTATGCAATAGAGAAGTGATTATCATGGATGAGGGTTTTATCATGTGCAATATATTTTTGAAATGCATCCATGTTTGGGAGAATCATGCCCTATATATCTACCAATGAAGCTCTTATTCTAGCTTCTTCTCTTACTAATTCTACCTGCATATCAATTAATAATCTAATCTTTATATAGTGGGCAGAACTGTAACTTGGGTCAAGATGCAACTATTGTGCACTTGCCTTCAGATCTTCATCAATTTTAGAAAGTTTATCTTTAATTTCTTTGGTGAAATTTGAAGTATCACAGAGTTTACCAAATAATAAGGTTATATTGTTGTAAGAGGTTTCCAATGAGCCTTGAATAGTAGACAAGTCTACTTGATAAATTGAAATCTTTTGTGTAATTAGCTCCAAAACTTTATTCTCAAATTTCTTCTCTGCTCTTTGCAAAAATTTATCCTATCCATTCAAATATTCATTGAACTTATGGACTACCTCTGCTAATTGATCCAAAATTGGTTAAGAAGTGTCAACCTTTGTGTTGAGTGCCTCTACAAGAATATTCTTTGCAATTTCAAGCACTTGAAATTATTTATTGATTTCTTCTCTAAGCCTCTACTACTTAGCTTTCTTTTGAAGTATCTCATCAAATACATGCATCTGATCAAGATTAATATTGGAGATATCCCAATTTGGAATAACAATATCCTCATCAAGATCAATTTCTTCTTCCTTCTCTTTGCCTTTACTCAAAAATTTTGTGCTTAGTTAAGGCTTGGTCTCAACTGTTCTTGCACTTATTATTTGCATGCTAGGAATGGAAACAATGGTAGAAATAGTAGGACTAGAAGAAAAAGTAGATATTGCATTTATTGAAGAAATACCTTGTGTAACCAAAACTAATGGAGGAGGAAGTGCTAATTGCTTGTCACTTTTGTCAATGAAATACTGAGTTGAATAGGTGCAAAAATTGATTGAATGCTTGCACTTGAAATGTTTGACACAATCAATTCTAGAATAGTTTTCTCTGAGCTTGATGTTTTCAAAACTTCTCTTGAAGAATGAGGAAGTGAGGCTTGACTGCTACTACAATTTTCTCTGGGTTACTCTCCTCAATATTATGAACTTCAGGTAGATCTTCCTTGGCAGCTTCTCATTCCTATTCCTCATCATCTATATTGTCATTATTTGTTTCCTCTTCATTATTATTTCCTTCTTCTTCCTTATCATCATCATCACCACCATCATCATCATCATCATCATTGTCACTAATATTAACAAAAAAATCACTCTTCTTATGAAGATTATAGATGTTCTTCTATGTGTTGGTAGCATTCTTCACTACATGTTCAATGTCATTGATTAATATCAGACAAGTGTTAAACTTTAAGGTAAGTTTTTCTTCATTCTTATTGATGGAATCATTAACTTCTTTATCACTTAAGCTTGGAGTGAGTTGCCTCATGGTCTACCCATATATGTCTTTAGCATTTTTCTTGGCTTAACTTTCTCCATCAATTTAGTCAGACTCTGTTGAACAAGGTGGTCTGGAGAATTCTTCCATTTGCCCATTTCAGACATAACCATGTCTTTAGTTTTCTTCCTACTCCTCTATAGTTTTTATTTCATACCTTAGTGATTTTAAATTTTCCCTATCGGCTCCAATGTCAATTTACTTCAACTTTTCTTGGAATGAGGGTGGTGGAATTTTGAAGATTACATCTCCTCCTTGTTTCTTCCTAGATGCCCTCCTAGTGAACATTGTAGTAGATGGTTTTATAGGTTTGGTTATAATGACCTTACCTTTCTTCTTTATTGTCTCTTCTTCTTGTAACTTATCTTCATCTTTTGCTTCATCTTCCTCAATGTCATCACCTTTGCCTTTAGTCAACAGAAGAATGGAGATAGTTTACAATTTTGCAATCCTCTTCTTTCCTTTGTTGACCACCTAAAGGAGTTTTATTTCAAGTTCTATTCTTACTTTTTATTCATCATAGGTGCCAAAGAATGCATCTTTTGGGTCAAAAATCTCATTTAATAGTGCTTCAATAATGTCTTTGGTTTCATCAATGTTAACCTCATAATCTAGAGGCTTGATCCATACAATTCTTGGTCTTACTACTTGTATATATACTTTATCACCATCAACCATGAAACAAATATCATATTTGTAGTCATCAAAAAATTTCTTTGGTATCTTGAATCTATTATTCATCTTTTCCTTGAATGCATCAAAGTAGTTATCCATAATACTAACATATTTTTCTCCCATTTCAGCTATATACTCATTAATTTGGTAAAGAACTGGTACATCCTTCATACTACTGTACCTTTTGATGGGTAAAACTTTTTCACATAGAAAAATCGACAAGCTAAGAGTGAAATAAAATTACAAGTATTGTTATTTAAATTTATTATCCTCTCCATATTTTTGTTGAACTAATTCAACATCAACTTGGCAAGGTCGAGTGACATATTATTATTGACCACTTTGTACCACAACTTCACATGATACACTGTTGAGTCTGCTCAAGTTGTATATTTTATGAGCAATGGTATGTATCACAAACTTCAATTCTATATATGTAACACCAATAATCTTCATTCCCCTTCCATACCACTTGGCTAGAGTTTTCTTTTCTAGCTCAACTTGACTTAGGGTTTTGGTTGTCTTTGCTTTTGTCAGCATTGGAAGACCAGTGATCCTATGGATCATCTTCTTCATTATTAAAATAGGTTTCTCCCACTAGAATTGAACATTATGCACATAGTTAAGGATAAATATTATCCATTTAATTTGAAAGTCTTGTGGCATGTGCAGAAGGTAAGTCAAACCCTTTGCTTCAAGGTATTGATGCTCCATTTTTAACACACCATTCACACATAATTCTCTCAAGGATTCATCCATTTCCAAGGTTCCAATATCTTGAACAGCACATCAAAAATGCAAAAAAAATCATATATTAATAGTACCTTGGATGGAATTTGAGATTGAGCTCTGCTTGGATCTAGGGTTCCCAAAATAGTTGAACTCACCTTGAAGTTTGGGGACTTCCATTCCATGCATTGATCTAACATCTTTGACCCTTTCTTAGTCTTTTTACTAGAGGATTCCATTTGGTCAGTAGGATTTTAAAAGACATAGAAATTTCCAATAGTAATTCACTTAGACTGCTTGGATGAACTAAAATAGCTTTGCACAAATAGCTCTAGAAAATTTGTGGTGACAAATGAATTTGATTTTTCCTTTTTATCAAATTTCACCTTTTGATCACCATAAATGTCAAATGAAAGATTGTCTTTCACTCGGCCTACATTGAATGCTTGGTAGGAACATCCATGCCTCGATTTCCACACAATAGAAAATTATTCCTAACCTTGCTTGGTACGGTCTTACAACCTGACCTTGCTCGGTAAGGTCTGCAACATGAACTCACTCGGTAATGACTAGCATCCTTTGGGATCCCTTTGCATCTTGAATGCTGATATGGATCTTTCATTCTAATAACTAGAACTGATGTGAGATGTTTTCTTCAAAATCCTAGTTCTAGTTCTCCTTGGGAGAGATCAAGTGGAAATTCTTGAGTCAACCAAATCTTGAGTGACAATTGCTTCATTATTCAGACTTGCATTCTCATAAGATTTTAGAATCCATTACTATCTCATCTGCTTTCTGATGTTATCATATTTTGCCTTCTTTTCATCTTTAATTCTTCTAGTATTCATATAATTCTTGGCAAGATGACCAAGTTTTGTACAAATAAAACATCTTATGGTGGTGTCCCTTATACTTATGTGATGTTTTACACAATTCATTCCAATTTGTCCAAATTCTCCATAGTAGTGACATCTACACCAAGTGTTATAGTCCCAACCAAATATAGCTTTTAAAATCTATTTTGCTATGTTCAATATCTTAATTTTGGACTTTGAAGATTTGTGCCTATGCTTCTTGCATTGGTGACATTTGCCTTCAAACTTAGGTTTATCTTTGCATTCATTAGCTCTATGAGCATGCTAATTGTAATTGTAGCATTTTCCATTGAATTTAGCTTTTCCATTTCTCCAAAATTTGTTTGATGTATGACCTATCTTACCATAATTATTAGAGGTAGGTTTGTGATTCTTTTGATCTCCTTGCTTGGATGATTCACCTTCTTTTGTATATCCAATTCTTGCTTTTCCTTTTTGTCTGTATTGGATTTTCTCATTTAGCTGATCCATGTCTGCTTCAGATTTCATCATCCTCTCATTGTTTGCTTTTCAATGTTTAGATCATTCTACACTATTTCATTTTTTGATCTTAGATTCATGATTTCTTCATTTGCATTGGTGAGTTGATCAATGAAGTTTGCCTGCTAAAGGGACAGGTGTAGAATTTTATTGTTGTTTTCTTCTATCTCTTCTTTTATTTTGTTTTTCTCTTCCATGACTTCACATAATCTTACTGACTAAATTTCTTGCTCTCTTATCATCTTTCTTACTTCTTATTGAAGTGTACTATTCTTTTCTAATAGTTCTTTGATTGCTTCATTAGCTTCATCTGATTTGATTTTTGAATGAATGTCTTTAATTCTTTCTTTAATATAGAGTTGGTCATTCATCTGTACTGCAAGATCTTTTCTTCTTTTCAAGGATTGAGAGAGTTTCTCCTTTCTTTCTTGAGTTGTCCAATATCCAATTCCAAATCCAAATTTTCATTGGCAATAGCCTTGTCAAGTCTGAATACCTCCATAGCCTTTGATTTTTGCTCAAATTGTTAAACTTCTTTGGTGAGAACCACAAAGCTCTAATAACAATTTTTAGAAATATATATGATAGGCTAAGTTATTGAGAGGGGAGAAGTGAATCAATAACCAATAAAACTTAATCCTTTATCTCACCAATTAATTCTTCATGTGAATTCTGATCTAATTGCATGCATGAAAAATTAAAAGTATTAAAACTTTCATAACACTTTGACACACAATATAGTGTCCTAGAAACCTTTCAAATAGAAAGTAAAACTAGGGTGGGGATGATACCCACAAGCTTTAGTATTCTAATATAAAGTTGGCCTATTAAGACTTACAATGATCACTTCTGATAATCTACCTTGTTAGGAGCGATAAGAACTGCTAGGTCCACCTTGAAAAATGATTTACAAACATACAATGAAGTATGCACCCAATAAAGAGATTTACAAAAGATTGTTAAGTCTACCTTGTGAAAGGATTTAACTAATCCACTTGTTAGGATGAACTAGTGGCTGATCTCTAATCTATAACTTGGTTTGCTAAATGAGATTCTTTTGAGTGTAATGATCACCTTCTTGTGATAGATAAATCTTTATTGCACCTTATATTGTTGTAGCCTTTGTATTTCACACTTCTATTCTTCTCTACTAGTTACATTCCATACATTATTCTTATTGGATGTGATACAATATATTACATATATACCAATCCAATTTACAAATAAATAAAGTAGGCTACAATGCAAGTTTACACAAAATACACAGAGTTAGCCCAACTATAGGAACTTGGCTTTTGAAGACTACCTTGGTGAGGTTTTGGTACTTGACATCCACTATCAATGCTCAATATGATCATGCATTTGGTAGATGTAGAAGCAAAATCCATACTAATCACTTCCAAGTAGTCTAAACTGAGTTTGCCCTAGTGACTTAGTGAATACTGTGAAACTCAACATATAAATTGAATCACTTGATTCACATTGCATAGCTTGGTCAATGCTATCACTACAAGCTCGGTATAAATTGAATCACTTGGTTAACACTAAGTGGCTCAGTCATCACTAGATTCACATAATTGTAACTACAAAATTGGTAAGCATTGCACATCTTAGTTTTCACTTAGGAACTTGATAAACACTAAGAAGCTCAACTTACATTGCTGATCACCATCCTAGTGGAAAATTTTGGGCACAAACTGAATATTGTTCCTTGAACTCAATAGTAATTGTACAACTTTGTAAAGCCTAAAATGCTTGGTTAAGATAGTTAAATGTACAATAAGCTCAATAGATACTATCTATCTAGATTAGTATGTGTCACTAATAACAAATTTGACTATAATGTCAACATTTAGATGAAACACTTCTTAGTTTTTTAGAGAAATATGAATCTAAGTGTGCATTAGTTGAAGTCTATGAGGGTGTTTGTGGGTCCCACTCTAATGGTCTTACATTAGATCAAAAGCTTCTAATGGATGGTTACTTTTTGCCTACTATGCAGATAGATCTAGATAAGCTAATTCTTGTAAGAAGTGTAAGATGCATGACAACCTTATACATGCTCCAGGTAGGGAGCTTATACCTTTGATTACACATTGGCCTTTCTAGTAGTGGGGCTTTGACTTAGTGGGAAAAATTCATCCTAACTGTTCAAGTGGCTACAAATTCATCATCATTGTTAGTGAGTATTTCACAAAATGAGTTGAAGCTATGCCTTTGTCTTCTACTACTAGGAAGAAAGTTTTATTGTTCATCCTAAATTATATCATCTATTAATAAGGTCTACCATCCTCTAAAATTACTAATAATGGAGAAAAATTAAAGAATAAGGACCTTAAATAACTTTGTAAGAAATTCAAGGTAAAAAACAATGATCCTCAATCTACTACCCTTAAGGAAATGGATAGGTTGAGGCTTCTAGTAAGAGCCTTCTCAAAATATTGCATAGGTCTATCAACAAATAATGAAGAGATTGGCACTTATAAATTAATCCCATACTTTGGGCTTAGAAGATTAGTATAAAAACCCCTTAAGGTGTTGAAATTATTGTCAATTAGTGACTTAACACTTAATTAGTTGATTACATTGCTACTGAGCTCCATATGCTAAAAGAAGAGTATACTGAGTTTCACTAGTGTCTACTGAGCATCTGAGGCAAAGTATAGTATAAATCATGCTTCATAGTATCTACCAAGCATCTGAGGCATAGCATAGTATAAGTCATGCTTCAAAGTGTCTATCAAGCATATGAGGAAAAGTACAGTGTAAGCTAAGTTTCATAGTGTCTACCAAGCTTATCAGTGTAAGCGATGAAGATTTTAGTGTTAACTGAGCTCTAAAGTGATATTTGAGCTTATTAGTGTCTAATAAGCTATAGTGTGTCAACCAAGCTGAAGGAAGGTAGTGTTGACCAAGCTGTAGTATCAATTGAGCATTTTAGTATCTACTAAGTTTCGCACTATTTGTTGAGTCACCAAGTGCTAATCAAGTTCATAAGCTACTTTGAGTGATCAATGTGGACCAAGTATCAATGTCAACTGAGTGCTAGATTTTTTTGAGTTGATAATTTTGTCGAGTGTCATAATATCACCCATGGTCTTCAGAGCTCAAGTATAAAAAACAAGCCAACTTAGTGAAGATTGTTTGAATTTGATGTTGTAGCTAACTCCAAAAGGTAATGGATTGGATTGTTATATATGTAATAAAATTTACCATATCCAAAAGTGATTTGTGGAAGTAAGTAAAAGAAGCATGAGTGGAATTAGAAGAAGGCTACAAGTAGTATAAGGAAATGAGGAGTTCTATCTATTAAAAAAGGTGAGAAATTTACATTAAATGAATCTCGTACAACAAACCAAGTTGCAAAGAAGAGATCAACTATTGATTCATCCTTAAAGATGCATCAATCAAATCCTTTAAGAAGGTAGACTTAATAGTCTTTTGCTAAATCTACTAACAGAGTGAATACTTCATTGTACTGTATAAATCCTTTAACAAGGTGGATTTAACAATTCTTATTGCTCCTAATAGGGAAGATCACTAGAAGTGATCAATTGTAAGCCTTAACAAACCAAATTTATATTGCAGCCATAAAGCTTGTGGGTATCGTCCCCACCCTAGTTTTACTTTCTATTTGTAAGGTTTCTAGGTCACCAAATATTTTATCAAGTGTTATGAATGTTTTATTTTTTTCATTCTTTCATGCATGCAATTAGATCAAAATAATAAATGAAGGATTAATTGGTGAATTAAGTTAAAAGTTTTATTGGTTCCTAATTCACTCCTCCTCTCTTAGTAACCTAGCCTACCTTATATTTTCGACAAGACTAGTATAAAAAATCCTTTAGGAGCCACACCTTTTAAAAAAATTTCTATGGTTTTGAGCTTGCTTTACTCCTAGAAGTTAAGATTCCTTCACTTAGGGTGGCTTCAAGAGGTCTCATGATATATGAGGATTATAGTGTCATGAGCCTACATGAACTAGATCTTTTGGAAGAATATAAAAAAGACACATTTGATCACTTGAGGGTTTATTAGAAATGAATATCTCAAAGCAATAATAATAAGGTTCACCCTAGAAAGTTCTAGGTTGGAGACTTAGTCTTAGGGGAGAGTCCCAAGAATAAAAAAATAGTGATCAAAAGGGAAAGTTTATCTAATTGGATGGGCTCATATATCCTTACTACCTCTTTTGCAGCTAGTGCATATCAACTTTGTACACCTAAGGGAGAACAACTCTCTGAACCTATCAACATGCTTCACTTGAAGAAGTTTAATGCTTAAAACTCTTATTGTTCAGAGCTTTGTGCATATCTTAAAGTCCTAAAAAAATCCTAAAAGTATAAAATATCCTAAATAAAGACCATCTTAGTGAAAGCCTGGGAATAGGAACTTTTGTGTATCACAAAAAAAAATCAAATATAAAAAAACATAAAAATTATTGAGAAAAAACTCTTTTAAGTGGTGAAAACACAGGAATAGGTGTTATTTGAGGCCTATACAACTCTAACTATTAGCTAATATTTTTGACACATCCATTTCACTTCACCTTACTTACTTGTCTCCTAGTTTGGAATTGGTCTTTATTTAGGTCTAGGGGGCACGAAATATGTCAATTTTGGTCTCTTGGATGTGATAGTCTTTAGGGATACCATGCAAACAATGTTTATTAACACTTTCCTTGACACTTGATGTCTTTGAGCTTACACCTTCCTGTCAGTCTTGGGTCACAATATTTCTCACTTGAAGAAAAATTAGTTCAATAGATTTGGTATTTTCTCTTTCTTTTTCTCTTTTATATCACGGTTAAACTAAAATCAACTGAGATATGATTGAACTTTTTTTCTTCTTTGTATGTTGCTTGTTCTAATTTTTGTTGGGTGTTCCCTCCTTAGCCTCTCTAAGATGTCACTGAACTAGAGGATTAGAGGCATGTGGCCTATTTTCTTTTGTCTACTATTTTTTGGTTTAGTTTTGATGATCCTATGTGTCTCTTTCTTTGACTGCTTGGACACTTAGGAAATTTGGGGCATCATCCATGTCTATGACATTGTATTTTCTCATGCAAGACAACACTCATGGTTAATTTTGTTAGAATATATAGTCCATTGATATAACTAGGGGTGGGGGGGGTCAGGTTGAATTAGTTATCCAACTATTATCACAATTATTAACCTTAATAATTGTCAACTATGTGAATACTACAAACATAAACCATATAAATTAACTCATGCACAATAACATCATATATGTTAAATAGGGAAAATCTTGACCAAAGGGAAAATCCCAGTGGGGATGGTACCCACAAGATGATGTGCTAATATAAATGGCCCTTGTTAGAGGATGGACCTTATTGAGATTCTATTACAACATTCAGTATATATGAGTCCCTGTTAGGAGACTTTGAATCCCTGTTAGGAGTTGTGCCAACCTTATTAGGAGTTGTGGAAGATAGTTGGACCCACAACCCAAACAACTTCAAGGTTAAGACCAATGAACCCACTATTCAAATGATCTCTGTATTATTCCTTATAGAAATATAGATATGAAATATACATCCCATTGGATGCAGTTAATTAGTTATATATTATCTTTGATGTTACAAAAATTTCATATCATTATTAGTTAATGTATGCCAAGCTCACTCAGGCACTAAAGATAGTTTTCTATGTCTACCAAGCATTCTTGTGTTTTCCTATTTTAGAAAGCAGTGTCTCTTGAGTCCATGTGAGCATCAAAGGAAAGTCTATAGAAGATGAGTGTTAATCGAGCTCACTTGGTTAATGAAGGAAAAGTTGGATGGAAATAGTACTAACCTAGCTCACTTAGTTACTAAAGAATCTTTGTAAGTTTTTAGAGTTAACTGAGATTCTATTGGTTAACATAGGAAATCATTTCTGAGTTAGTGTTTACTAAGCTAGATTAGCTGACGAAGGATTCTTTGTTTTGGCATATTAAGTTTAATTGATTTATCTATTGGTTCTAGCCAACTAAAGAGATGAATATTAGTTATCCTAAATTGTATATGAGCTAACTTGATAATATGAATGATATAAGGTCAAGTTGTGAATTTGAAAGTGTGTAAGAATGTGAATGCATGGATGATTTGAAGACCTAATGATGTAGTAAGGTAGTGAATCAGAAAGTATAAGAAGAATACCCTTGTGGAGTAGAAAAGAAATATTCAATTAGGAAGGATCAAGTAAAGCTAGAATCAAGATCTATAATTAGCAATTCAGTTGCATTCAAATTAGGTCATCTCATTGTTACTCTCTAACCATTGTAACAATGATCTAAATCTCTTAAAAGAGTTGGCTTAAAAGATATTTGTAAATCCTCTATTAAGGTGGCAATTTTGATGAATTTTTTAAAGATCTCTACCAAGGCCTCTCCTAATAGGGTGATGAAATCCTTTAATAGGGTCACAGCTAACAGTATATTTTGTAAACTTTAATAGAGTTGGGTCCTAACAAGGCTCACTTTAGAAGAGTGAAAATAGTAACTAGTTGCAATTGGTTGCTTTTCCCAAATTGAGTTCCTATGTTAAATATTGGTGTCAAATGTGTTCATTCTATTTTGTTTTATGTATTTGCATCTAAGTTAAGATAATGGTAGTCATAGATAACATTTAAAGATTTGCATAATTAATATTTACCAAGTTACAACATTTTATGAGTGTTTGCTGAGCATCAACATTATTAAGTTTTCAAAGTTTTTTTTGTATTAACATCTAAAGGAATCTAGGATTTATTTTAGTAGTAACTGATTCAAGCATCCCCTCTTAGTTACTCCTCTTATATTTTCAATAATTGGTATCATAGCTTTTGGTGCTTGTAGAAAAGGTTTCAAGGACCTAAGCTAAAGATCAAGATGTCTTACAGAGGAGAGATTCCCAATTTGAACAAAGATAATTTTGTACCATGGCAAGGATTTATGAGGTTACATCTAGCTATTATTAATGATTTAGGGTGAAAATATCTTGATTCTAAGTACAAGACTCCCACTAGAACATTATTAGTTGAAGATATTGTTGAAAAGAAGAATCATGACATTATGATGATTGATATTGCATCTGCTCTTAGTTATATTGAATTTGATAAAGTTAAAGACTAAAAAATAACTCATGAGATGTGGAAAAAACTAAAAGACATATTAGGAGGAGATGACAATGTAAGAAGAGCTAAGGCTAAAAGTCTTAGAGGTCATTTGATCAGATGAAAATGAAAGAAGAAGAGAACATTGCAAAATATGTGGAAAGAATCAAAGCAAGTGTAAGTATAATTAAATCATCTAGAGGAGACATTGAAGAGAAAATAGTTGTAAGAAAGGTACTTAGAACTCTTCTTCCTATTTATACAATTAGAGTGTCTGATATTCAAGAGATGAGATGTTATCCAAATAATAAAATATCTTTGGATACTCTAGTTGGAATATTGATAGCTTTTGAGTTAGATAACTTTGATAACTATGTTTCTAGTTCAAAGGTTATTAAGTATACATTTGAAGCTAAGCTTTCACTCAAGAAAAAGAGTAAGAAATCAAAGTCAAGTCAATCAAGAAGTGAAGAAGAAGAAATAGAAGAATGTTTGGATAGTGATCTTTAAGTTGTTGAAGCCCTACTTGCAATAAATTATTTCAAAGGTAGAGGAAAGTACAAAGGTAAAGTTCCTCTGATTTATTTTTCTTGTAAAGAAGTTGGTCACATTGCTACAAGGTGCCCAAATAGAGAAAAAAAAAGATGTAAAGAAAAGAAATAAGCACAAAGGAAAGAAGGATTCCAAGAACTACAATGATAAAGGTAAGAATCATGTTTTATAGCTAAAGATTTTGATAACAATGAAGATAAAATGGTATATATTGCTGTAAAAGATGAATTTGATGATGAAGAAGATAAGATGGCACTTATCTCTCATGTTAGCAAAAATGATGCATGAATTATTGACAGTGGCTATTCATATCATATGACAACAGACAAAATAAAATTTGAGCACATGGAATATTATGATGGAGGTAGTGTGAGATTTGGAGACAACATGAACCTTGTAACGTAAAAGGAAAATGATGTATTTCATTGACTAAGGAACTTGTATCTAACAATGATTATTGGGTTGAAGGATTAAAGCATAATCTACTGAGTGTATCATAGTTGAATAAAATTGGATCCAAAGTAGAATTCATGAATGGAGAGGCCAAACTACTAGATGGAAAAAGAAATCTGGTTGAATCTAGAAAGTAAACAAAAGGTAATCTATTTTATCTTGATCTCAGTGAATATTCATGTTTTATTGCTCAAGTAGAAGAAATCTAGTTATGGCACAAAAGACTATGTCATGTAAACTTTGATAATTTTATTAAGATAAGCAAACATAGAAGAGTACAAGGTATTCTTAGTTTGTAGAAACCTAATATGGGTTTATGTAAGAATTTCCAAATTGGTAAGATGGGAAAGACTAGTTTTAAAAGCAAAAACTATCAGTTAGAAGAACTATTAGAAATTGTTTATATAGACTTAAGTGGACCTATTCGAATAGAGAGTTATAGTGGAGAAAAGTTTTTCATTCTTTTTGTTGATAAATATTCTAGAATGATGACTATAATGTATCTAAAATAAAAATCAAAAGATTTTCAAAAGTTCAAATGGTATCTAACAAGAGTAGAAAAAGAAATTGGAATGAGATTGAAAAATTTAAGTTTAGACAGAGGTGGTGAATTCATCTCCAATGAATTAAATATTTTTTTCTTTGAAAGAGGGATCAAAAGAAAAGTATCAACCCCTAGTACTCTACATCAAAATGGTATAGCTAAAAGAAGAAACAGATCCATAATGGATTGTGCAATAATATTGATGATAGAAAAAAATGTTATAATCAGATACTAGAAGAAAGCTATCAACACTACAACTCATAACTTGAACAGAGTTTAATTGAAGAAAGAATCAAATCAAAATCCTTATGAAATATGGTATGGCTACAAACCTAATGTAAGTTACTTGAAAGTACTTTGTAGAAAATGTTATATTTTGAAAGAGTCTAGAAAAGGATAATTTGATGTCAAGGGTGATGAAGGCATATTCTTAGGATACTCCTATAGAAGTAAAGCATACAAATGTTTGAATTTGTCTACTCATAAAATCATAGAAAGTGCACATGTTAGAATTGTTGAGTTTGTAGAAAAGAGTGAAGAAGAAATTAGCAAGAAGCTAGAGGATTATAGAAGATTTGTTTACTATGAACCTGATACCCTACCAAACCTATCTAAAAGAAAGGAGGCTTCATCTCTCAAGTCCTCAAAATCTCCAATAGTTATGGATTTGCAAACAATGCAACCCGAGTCATAGTCTAAGGACCTAAGTCACAGTTAGAAGCTACAAACAGTGGGACTCGAGCTTGATATTGAAGTTCATGATGAAATCAATGAAACTCTTTCCAAATCCAAAGAACCCATGTTAGCAAGATGTGTTAGAAGGCATCATGCCCTGAATCAGATCATTGGAGACAAATATGATGGAACAATGACAAGAAGGAAATTAAAAGGTTCATGTTTACTTGCTGAATTTGAACCAAGAATAATTAAAGATGCATTAGATAATGAAAGTTGGATTGAAGCAATGAATAAAGAAATAGAAAATATAGAAGAGAACAAAACTTGGACTCTTGTTCCTAGATTGAAGGATAAAAATGTAATTGGCAAAAAGTGGGTGTTTAGAAATAAGCTAAATGAAGATGGAAAAGTTTCTAGAAGCAAGGCAATATAGGTATGTAAAGGCTGTTCTCAAGAAGAAGGTATTAATTATGGTGAAACTTTCACTACTGTTGAAAGATTAGAAGGTGTTAAAACTTTATTAGCATATGCAACACACAGAGGATTTAAAGTGTATCAAATGGATGTTAAATCTGCATTCCTGAATGGAATTCTTGATAAGGAAGTCTATTGGTTTGATTTTTCACAAGGTAAAACCTTCCTAAAACTAGGTGTAAAAATTAGATAAGTTCTATATCCTACTTATTAGGGCTTGGTCTCTTTATTTTCCAAACTTTTACCCCTATATGAAACCCTACTAAAATAAATCTTGTGTCCCAAATAAACATGTTTAGTCTTGTTTTTTTTAAATGTTTATTGGATTGTATCTGTTAAATTTTCACTTTTTTGCCTCTTTGTTCCCAAAGTCATTCGCACTGTTAGATCTTTACCAGGTGATCTACGGTGGTTGTTATGTAACATAAAGAAAATGTGAGGATCTTAACCTATGCAACATAGTGACTATTGCAAAATATAAAAATGATGTTGTAAAGTGAAAAGTGTGTGTCAGATCTTTTAATTTCTCTAAACTTTTCGATGATGTGACTAGTGTTAGAGTTATTAGTATTGAAGAAGGGACCAATTGGAACAAGTTATAATTTTCATCACAAGGTTTTGATTTTTTTTTAGTGGGTCACTATATGATGTCTAGAAAATGCAAGTAACCTACTGGTAGTGATATATCACCTTGCCAAAAATTTAAGAAAAGGTGGGACATTATGAAACAAATGGGCATTGTAAAGCTCCTACTTGTTAGTATGGTTGTGTGACTTCAATTCCCTATCAGAAAAATTGATTGTATTTCTCATGGAAAAACATGGATATTTTCATGGTACCGAGATTTCAAAAGGATTTAAGGAGGTCACTATGTTGTGATTGGGAAATGAAGGAATCCCACCGGTAGCAACATAGTGCCTTGATAGAAAAAGGGAATGCGACAACAACTCCAAAAGGTAGGTCCCACATATTTCCTTCATCAACAACAAGCCATGTAATCACTTTACCAAATTAGCATCATTTGAGCATGTGTGTGTTTTATGTGCCAAAGTTTGTAAGAAATACAGGAGGTCACAATGTCATGATAAAAAAATCCTTGTTTTCTGCTAGTAGCAACATAACGCCTTACCAAAAAGGATGAAACATGAAAAGGCTCTATTTTATGGTGGTACAAGAAATGATTAAAATATTATATGACTTGCCAATATGTTAGAATATTTCCAAGTCACACGTGATATGGAACTACACTCAAACGAAAGGGTAGATGAAGAATCTTGATCGTTGGATTAAAGTTAAATCAACAATCGTTGCCAAGTTGCTATCAAGAGTTGCACAGTGATTATTTAACATGACATGGTGATTAAGGAAAAGAACACATGGACCCACCATAGTTAAAGTAAAATAAATTTAGATTTCTTATCATCAGATCGGATTCACATCAATTGTGGGTGCTTTGTTGCTATGAGGAGTTGCTCATTCTTTAAGGATAGTGATATAGTGACCAAAGGAAGAAAATGAGGGACCCACCATAATCATATTAAAACATTGATCAAATGTATATCATTAGATTGAAATGGAATCAATGACTGTTGCTATGTTGCATAGACAAAGTGCTCACTTTTTATGTATGGTGATGTAGTGACATGGTGACACGTGTCCTCAAGTGCTAGTGGGTTCAGTCTAAGCTGCCAGCAGTAAAAGAAAAGCTTATGTGGAGAAAGCTTATTGGATTGACTTCCAATTTGGAAAGTTAGAAATGAGTCATCCCTGGTTTTATTCCTAGATTGTCAAAAAAAATTGATATCGATGGTGTATTTATAAAAAATAATCCAAATGTTGTGCCACCCTATTTTCCTTATAGATTATTTATGAAGAATGAAGGCTCCTCATGCAAACTAGTAACATGATATATTACAAAAAATCTTGCTATCTTTTCATATGCAAATAAATCTTCAAGCTTCCAAAAGAATTCAAAGCTATCAAAAACTTGTGCTTTGGGTGATTAAGACATGAAAGGATTTCTACTTGTTTGCAGAAGTGTTGCAAAATTATAGAGAAGAGTAGTAGAGAATCAAGTAAGTCCCTATTCTCACTATAAATATCTAAGTACTCTAGTTCTCTACAAATTGTATTCATGATGCCTTTGAAGAAGTTTTTCTTTAGTCAAGAATATTACTTGGCCATAAATATTCATGATGATGTCCTTGAGTTATTTCTTGTGTCAACAAATGAAATTGTTGAAATAAAAAAATTAACTTCTCTAAGCTCTAGGCTTAAAATTGCTGATGGATTATATGATAAAGGAAATTGGGTTAGGGATGCTAAAACTACACAAACAGGGCTCACCCTTTTTAAAAATGGTTCTTAGAAATGAAATTATTTGCCCCTCATGCCAACATCTAGAATTTTGACTTGGGAAAGCTAGTGGTTCCTAGCATCTTCATGGGTGTTGATTTATTAATGACTATTGCCAAAAGATACAACCTAACAATTAGGGTAGTAAGAAGAATAGATGGTCAATGCTTGATCATAGTAAGTCCTAAGGAAATTAGGGAAATATTTGGCCTAGTGCCACTATCAGATTATCATACACACATTGACCTACAAGGTCTAGAAAAAGAATATTTGTCTAAAAAGGATAATATTATGCAAGGTGTGCCAAGGGCACATATAGGCACAATTGGAAACTTTCCAGTGATTATAGCCTCCTCTAGGGAGCCTTTCAGAAAGGAATATTTCACTTCTAGGGTTATGGAAATATACATGACACTATGTAGGATTTTTGGTGAAGATGAACAGAATTTTATGACTATAAGTTTCATGTCTATAATAGCTAAGATTTCTTCTTTTGGAGTTGATATTATTTTTGATTTCACCTCCTACTTAGCAGAAGTAATCCATATAGGCCTGGTTGGAATTTCCAAAGGCAAGATTGAAATTTTTTTTGGTCATTATTCTCTACTAATGCACATGTTCTTGTTCAAAGGATCAACATATTTTGGTCAAAAAATGCATTTGAATAGAGAGAATGAGGGAGAGGATTTACTAGTTCAGTTGTGGAGTATAGAAATGACTTGGGATGCAAAAAATGCCAGTTTTGTCAAGTTTGATAGGTATTTGCCCTCAAAATTGAGGTGACTTTTATTAAATGACAATCCCAGAGTGCCTAAGGAACAAGTAAATTTTATTAGACCCATGGATAACCAATTTGGTTTCAAAGTATCTCATAACTGGGGAGACATTATACCACACCCTATTTCTACTATTATTAGAGTTTATGGTTTTCAAGGGACTCCTCATGTTTTGCCTTACCAAGTGCCACTATAGATAGGAATAGATGAGGTATTATGGTAGTTGGGAGGATTGGATGAAAAATATTTGGTGAAAAGAGGAAGAGGTTCAATTTTCCCAACTTGTACTATAGCCCACCATTTTTTTATAACAAAGGGAGGCTAGTTATTTTTATACAAAATTTTAGATCAATATAAGATGGCAATGTCTTATCCCCATTTTTGTGACACTAAGGGATTCTATGACTTGGCTTTTAGACACAGAGCTAAGCTTGGTAAAATAAAAAATGAGTCTTATTACCCTAAAGACATAATAAGGAATGAGTTCTCTTTGCAAGAGCAAGAGACCAAAAAGGAAAAGTGGAGAGTTTTTCCAAGAGTTTTAGAATTTATACATTGTTTTGATAAGGATTATCAACCTCTCAAGAATGCAAAAAAAGAGGCAGATAGAATAAGAAAACTCACGAAAACTTTTCTTAAGATAATGGAAAAAATGAATGAGAAGAAATAATTCTTTATTAATGCTTATCTTGATAAAGCTAGAGAGGCTATGAAAAAGTTGATATTCACTCCTAATGTTGGAGCTAGGCAATTGATTATCTAAAAAAGACTAGGCTACAATATAATCCAAAATTACAAGACCATTATGGACAAAGGAAAAAAAATAATAGGATCCATTAGTGTTGTCTTGGAAGAAAGACCTAGTGAGCCCTCTCCTAAGAGGCACAAAATGAAAGAACAAGGTCCTCACATTGAGGATATTTCACCTACTCAATCCCCTTTGTATATTGGAGAGGAGTAGCTCACTAGAGAGTAGGTTGAACAATAGGGGTCCCAAGAGGGAGTATTCATTACATAGGTAGAGCTAGATGAAGGAAGATTTATAGAGCCTCCAATGCCAAGCCTTAATTTGATAGTGGTAGATTATAGAGGAAGGGAATTGGACCCTGTAATAGAATAGGCTAGCCATGAATTTATGTTTGATGACAATTTTGTTAAAAGAAGAGCCTTCTACCAATTTGTATGGAGAGAAAATATGAGAAAATATGAGGAAAGGTACAATAAATTGAGGATTGAGCACCCAAAAATGGAGGAGGCAACCATGTAGAATCAAGTGAAAGATGAAATGATGTAAGAATTCCAAAATTTAACTCTTGAAGAGGGGAGACAAATGGTGAAAGCATCAAATATTCTACTACTACCTGATTGTGATATAGCAGATGCCCTAGTTTTTAATTTTGTTTCAAGTAAACTAGATTTACATGATCAAGATAAGAAAGAAATAAAATGTGCCACCTTTAGTGAACACTAGGCTACCTTAGTTATTTGGTCACCGAGGAAAGTATCCAGGGCTACACCATCATCGCCAGATGACACTAGTTTAATGGAGAGTATTATTATGAAGAGAGTTGTAGCTACAACTCATGTGGAAGCTACACATTCAAATGTTGGTACATCTTGTAGACACCTAAATTTGATTACACCGCTTTGGTAATCCTATTTAGCTATCTCTAAAGGCATGATTAATTAAATTCCTATTTAATTAAACCTTTGCCATCCCCTAGGTGATTAATTTAATTAATCATCTAATAGCCCTAATTGATAAATCAAATAACCTATTATTTGTCAATTAATCCTATTCTCCTATATAATTCCAAAAACCTCATTTATTAAATAAATCTATTTGATAAATAAAACCTCAAAATGGCCCCTAACCTATCCTAAATCCTCCATTTAGCCTAATCCACCCCATCCACCCATACTAACCTAGCTTAGCCACTAACTCACTCACCCTCATGAATGCCATCCACTTGCACATCTCTAACATCCTTAATCTAATCCTAAAACCAAACCTAATCCCCCCTAACCTTGTAACATTCCCTAAGTGAGCTTAATACTTTTCTAATCCAAGCAAAGTCAAAAATCTCAACTCCCTCCAAAATATCCCAACCATAAGCCTTCAATGCTCTTGCAAAGCCATAAATAGCTCTTACATCCTCACTCATGACTCTTACATCCTCAAACACCCTCATTAAGCCTTTGACCAACCCTTATCCTATCCTCTCACACTCATCCTCCTTGTGACAAGTGTCAACTCCTTATTGGTGCTAAACAAGCACAATCCATGTGCTCCCTTTTAGGTGCATCCTAGCCCTCCCTCACCATCTTGCCATCCTTGCATCTTAGACCTCCATCCCTCAAGCCCTTTCCCTATAAATTGAACACTCTCCCTTCACTAAAATCATCCACCTTCCATGAAAAGTTATAATGCTATTTTGTGAGCTCATAAACTACCAAAATACCAATATAATAGAAAAATCACTTCATGACTCCATTGTTGAAACCTTGTTTCACTCACTCCATCCATCAATTTGAAGTTTGAAGAATAACTTGTGAGAATACATTCCTACAATCAAGGACAAATCCATTGCATCATTGTGTTATACCATTTGGAGCTTACCATTCTTGGTTTGCCTCCATTTTTGGTGATAAAAAATCAGTCCTATCATAAGTGTTTACTTGTTTTTAGTATTGAGAATGATTTTTATATATTAGTGTTCATGTTACTCTACTAATCTTGGTGATACACATCTAACTTAGTTTTGGCCACTGTAGAGAAAGAGGAAAAGGAAATGTTTGAATTATATAGTAAATATAAAAGGGTTCTAGAAGCCTACAATAAAGAAGTTCAAAAAAGGATTGAACTTGAAAATAAGATGTTGCGATGGTCTACTAGGCCAAGGATCATAGACCCTCACCCACTAGTGGAACCTTTTAAATCCACTCCTCTTATTGAAATTTCAGATACTCCACAAAGGCCACAATATTATACAGCTTGAGATTTTGAAGAAGAGAAGAGAAAATTATGGGCACTACTTCCATAGTTAAATGTGTAGTATGAAGAAAAATTAAGGAAAGCTCTTATGTATTTGGTTGATGAAATTGAATGGCCATTTTTCTATGATTAGTTAACTAGGGTAATACATATATGGGAATAAATAAAGGCGAATGAAGAGATTTTGAAGCCTATTGTCAATAAGTGGGATAAGAGGAGAAAAGAAATTACATTCTTATGTTACTTTGTCATAAGGTCTTCTCATGACCATATTGAAAATACTTATGATGTTGCTCATGATTTGTCAGATTTTGATAATAGTAGAGTAGGATTATAGAGGAAAATTGTTAATTTTTTCAATAAGTATAAAAATGAACAATTTTACTTATTCCCATTGGCCTTGGATAAAAAGAATAGATTGAAGAGTAAAGATGAGTGAGCTAATGAATTAGATGAATTATTTTTTTTAAGAATGAATGAAGTCATAAATGAAAAAGGACATGCATGGTGGGAAGCCACAATAGAGGAAATAGTGAAGACCCAATTATTCTTTGATTCTTTAAAACAAGATTTTTTTCACATTAATAATGAGGTAGAGTATGCGATTAAAAAGAAAAATGATATCCTACAGTCTAATTGGATAGATGAAACACTTTTTGAAAAGTGGATGGAAGATATTGCTTCTAACGAATAGTTGGAAGAAGCTAAAAGTGATGATGATGAGATACATGAAGATGAAGTATAGATCATTGATTCACTTCCATAGGATTAGGGAAAGAAGAGGATAAAAGCGAGCAACAAATTGCAGTTGCAAGTCCAGAGGCCCAAAATGATGACATGGATGAGGAAGAGACAAGAATAAAGATGGTTTTATTAGTTCATGATGAAGCTAACAGAGATTCCATAGTTGAGGTTGATTTGCATTTATTAGAGCAGGACACAACATTAACTAGTTTGATGGCTACATATTCTGAGGAATTAGAGTAGCATTTGGAAATGTAACAAAATTGGGACCTACCAAAGGAATACTTTGATGTATACATTTTTTGTTACATGCAATTTTGTCTTTTATGACAAAAAAATGTAAATATTTTTTTTTAAGGGGACAACTATCATTTTCTCTTAGCTTGAAGCTTATTGTATCTCACATTAGAAGTGAGATTCTAGGGCTAGAGAGAGGTCCCGATATGTTTTCTTTCAAAATTATTGTTAAGTCTATCAGTCCAATTTTCTTAAAAAAGACTTAGTGATATATTTTTCTACAAGTTTATGAGAATTATGTTAGAATGAGAAGATCTTAATGCTTAGTCTTGAGTTATTCTAAGTATTGTTCAAATATATGCAAATATTTCAAAAGAAATTAGTGCAAAGATGAGATATCCCCACACCTTTTCTAATTGAATCATGTCTCCATTTGTGTTATCTAGTTGTCTTGAGATTATATAAGCAATTTTTATTCAATTGAATGCAATTAAGCCGAATTGTACATCAAATTACTATTGCCCTTAATTCAAAGAATCAAGTAAATGCTTCAATAGAATTGATGAGATTACCATGATAATAGAAAGGATTCTTGTAAGAATGAGTTTTAATTAGAATTGCTAATAATATTTATTGTAATGCAATAAGTAAGATCTAGGAATTGAATAGACTCTAGATCCCAATAGATTAGGCACTAATATGATTATTTTGGTTTGCAAAAGGAAATATCATGACGAACCATCAAGCTTAAATTTTAAATCAATCTTACTTTACTGTTTTGAATATCATCAAAGAGGGTTACCACTCATTTACATTTGATCTCTGAGTTTTAGATAGCCACTACTGCCAAAAATATTTGTAAACCTAAGGAGAATTGTGACCAAATCTATTTATAAGGGATGTATATCATCTTAAAATGTTAAGGAATGAAAAAAATATGTATATGATAGAAATAGGAAATGAGAATCAAATGAAACTAAAAATATTCTCATACAACATCGTTCATTTGAACCATCCCTTAGGTATACCCACCATGGTTCTACAGAGCCTAAAGAGTAGAAAACTAGTTTTAGTTTTGTTGAAGTTAAATCCAAATAATTTGCATACAATATTATTAAGGGGAAGTAGCTGATCCCTAGATTTGTGAGTATTATTATCTCGGCATTAAACTTTCATCATTCAATAGTTAAAAAAACACCAACAAAGTTTACATTGAACAACTAGAAAGTTTTGTAGATCCTAGTAAAAGAGTATTGGTTTGTAAGTTACACAAAGCATTATATGGTCTCAAGAAAGCTCCCAGAGCTTGGTATGAAAGACTTCATAATTACGTGATACAAATTTTCTTTCAAAGAACAAATGATAATAGTAGTTTGTATATCAAAGAAGGACTAGATAAGAAGATTGTGTTGTTAGAAATATTTGTTGATGATACTTTATTCATAGGAAATGATGACTTGTGTAAAGTATTTTTAGAAGAAATAAGTAAATAATTTGAAATATCCATGTTGGTGAGATAAAATTATTTTTTGGGTTGCAGATACAATAGAACAAAAATGGTATCTACATCACTCAATCTAAGTATATCAAGGAGATATTAAAGAAGTTTAGAATGGAAGATTCAAGACTAGTTGGAACCCCTATGTCTATTGGACACAAGCTTTCCAAAAATGATGATTCCAAAGAAGGAAATTAGACTACATATAGATCAATGATTTGAAAATTGTAGTATGTAGTGCATACAAGGCCTGATATTACATTAGCAATTAGTATGGCAGCAAGATTCTTAGCAATTCCCAGAGAAGATCACATGATGGCAATCAAGAAAATCATTGGATATCTAAAAGGTACTAAAGACTATGGCTTATGGTACAAACTTGGAGGCAATTTTGACTTGAAGGTGTTTACTAATATTGATTGTGCAGGAAGTCTTGATGACAAAAAAAGCACTAGTGGTAGAGCATTCTTTCTTGGTAAAAGATTAGTGTCTTGGACAAGCAAGAAACAAAATTGCATCTCTCAATCCATAGTAGAGGTAGAATATGTGGCATCAACAGTTAATTTTTCTAACATTGTTTACTTCAAACAATTGTTGGAAGGAATGAAAATAGAGATCAAAGATCTAATAGTCATATACTATGATAACACCAGTGTAATCAATATATCAAAGAATTTAGTGATGCATACCAAAACAAAGCACATTGCTATAAAATATCACTTCTTAAGAGAATTGGTGTAGGATAAAGAAGTCAAATTGGAATATGTAAATATAAAAGAATAGATTGCAAACATATTCACCAAACCATTACCTAAGGATGCATTTCTATATCTAAGAAGTAAGCTAGGGAGCATTCCCCTATTTGAATCTCACTAAATAAAGTTTAGTGATGCATCAACCAAAGCGAGTTGAAGATCAATTAGTTGGTGTAAAATTCATAAGGGCATATTGCAAGTGAATCAATACTTAAGGTACATTGATATTAATAGAGTTGTTGTCTTTGGCATGTGTTGTCAAAGAGGGAGAATTTTATTGTTATATTCATAGAATTTTTTTATTATTACAAAAAGGAAGAATTTTTTTGTAAGAGGAAGAAGTTTTCTATCATAGGAACTTATGAAGAAATATCTATAAGGGAGAATGAACTTAGCAAAAGTTATTGCAGATAGAGGGAGGAACTAAAGAAAGGAAGAACTCACACTAATAGAGGGAGTTCTCATGGATAAAACTAAAGATATGTTCCTTACTTTTATTCTTGTTTCAAAATTTCATGGTGTTATGACATGTTGTGTTGCCATCGATGCCAAAGATAGAGATTTTTGGATATAATTAATTAATTGTTTATTGTCTTTGAACACAAAGGTCATATCATGATTAGTTAGTGTATGGTAAGATCACTTAGGTAGTGAACATAGTTTTCTGTGTCTATCGAGAATTTTTGTGTTTGTCTAGTTCAAAAGGTAGTGTCTACCAAGTTCACTTGGGCATCAAAGGAAAGTCTATAGAAGATGAGTGTTAATTAAGCTCACTCAGTTAATGAAGGAAAAATTGGATGGAATTAGTGTTAACTAAACTTAATCTATTACCAAAGAATCTTTGTGAGTTTTTAGTGTTAATCAAGCTTCTGTTGGTTAACATAGGAAATCATTTCTGAATTAGTGTCTACCAAGCTAGAATTGAGATCTATAATTAGCAATTCAATTGCATTAAAATTAGGTCATCTCATTGTTACTCTCTAACCATTGTAGTAGTGATCTAAATCTCTTAATAGAGTTGGCTTAACAACTATTTGTAAATCCTCTAACAAGGTGGTAGTTCTATTGAATTGTCTAAAAACCTTTAAAAAAATCTAAGTTCCAAGAATACCAAATAGTACTTTGTTGTTGTTGCTCCTCATCTTCTTTAATATTGGAAATAGTTGTTCATAGTAAATAGATTACAATACCTTCTAGCTAAATATCCCCCCCATAGAGATATTCCTCCTTCATACATGAATCTTTCTAAATCTCCTTAATAGATATTTCTCCCCCATTGACATCTCAACAAGTGTTTCTCATATTCTCTCCCTTTCAACTAAAGGATGTTTTTCATGTACATACCTCTCCCACATTCACATCAATGTTAGAGGTCTCAATATTACATACCAATTTATGGCCATAATTTTAGTCCCCTATATTTTCCAAGATTATAGGATTAGGGTCATTCCAATGTTTGGTTTAGATTTCTATTAGGGTTTCCTCTCTCATCTTTATCTCTGAGTTGAGGAGTTGGGAATACAAGGATACTTTAATAGATTCAATCAAACTAGGTAACTAGGATTTGGGAGTGTAAGTTTTTGCATACCCTAGATGAGAGAGAATCAATTATAATCATAAGAAACCCTAACTCTATGATCAAGTGTTATAGTAAATGTATAATACATGTAGAACAGAGAGATCATAGGCATACTCAAAGAAAAAGATGACATAGAATATCAAGGATTGAGGCTTAAAGAAAATACGAAGTTCATGAGAATGAGCTACAAGTGAGATCAGTTGAATTCAATGCAAAGTAAGCACTAAAAAATGTAGAAATGGTGAATAACCTAGTCAAAGGTGGTGAAGATCAAAGTTAAAATTGAATCAAATAATCATAACACATCTAAATGTCCACATCATCAAGTTGAATAGTCAAGTCACCTTGGAAAGAAGTCACAACCTTTAGATGAAGACTAGATCGATGGATAATGTTTTAAGATGGAATTATAAACTTTTTAACGATGCATCTCATTGATTATCAAATTAAATAATATCTATAGAGGTCGTTATGTCATAATAAAATATGCCTATTCGATAATCTATGTGACAGAGCAATGTAAAGGCACATATCTCAATGTGCTCATTACATTCTGTAGTCTTTAGACTCTCTAAGCAATGAATTACTACCATTTGTATGTCACAGTGTGCCTAGTTAGAAAGAGGGACCTAGACCTTGAAATAAAGAGAATTATCATCATTTTATTACTGCCGTCAGATCAGAAAAAAGATCTATGTTTGTCACTATCTCACTATGTAAAGTTGTGTGACCATTATTCATAGAGACATAATGATGGAAAGACGTGTATATGGAGAGACTTGTGAAGGAAGTTATAAAGGAAGGTTATAACATTTTAATTGTGACCATTAATTTAAGATCGACAACCAAAATTTGAAATTGTAGTGACCGTTGGAATATGAAATGCATGGGTTTGGCAGAGAAGATGAAGAATAAGCAAATTTCTATAGGATTTTCAGAGATCACACTAGGGTATAATTTAGTGGCTAATTTTAGAATTTTTTGGCTAGTATTTTGGCTAATAATTTAAGATTTGATACAACCTAAATCACCATAGTTTTATAAAATTCAATTCTAGAACATTTAAAATCGCTCAATAATTTATTTTATTAAAAAATTTAAACTCAAATATTCGCCACAATATTCATTACATGAATAGATTTGAGTAACCTAAATATAATATATTATTGGAGAAATTAAATTGAACTAACCAATAATTATCATAATTATTAGTTAATTTAGGGATATATCACCAATATTTATTATTCACTATTGATTTAAAGTATATGTAACGATTCTCATAACATTCCACAAGGTAAAAAAATGTCCAATTTTGATTTGTAATATTCCTTGGTGATTAATGAACTTCCTATTATTATTTAGATTTGTCAATATTTTATACCAAAAAAATTATGATTCAAAAATAATCACCAAAATTAATCATATTTAGAATAAAAAATTGAGAGTTTCACCAATATAAATAATTTTGTTTTTTCAAAATAATGAAATATTCGCCAATATTTTATATCTTTTTTTGGAGGTGGCTTTCTTAAAGTTTACCTTGGATCACACGAAGAAGAACATTCATCAATCATTTTTAGGAATACTATGGATTTAGAATCATCAGTAGAAGAGATACCATGTGCTTATATCATGATGTAGATTAGATAATTTTATATTTTATTCTCATTTTCTTTTCTATTACGTGACTATTTCTCTTCCAAAATTAAGAAAGGATAACAAAAAACTATAAATGTAACCTCATTTGATAATACAAAAGTAAGCAAAATTTATGGTGAATTGGTCTATAATTCCATTTACCCTATTTACTTGTCATGTTTTGTTTCCCATGCATAGATTAGTTCCACATTAAGAGTTCAAGGATAATAATATGTGATCCTATTATAATAAGGTGAATTCCATTTCATTTTGATATTTGCAGTGGGTGTGATTCCATCTACTTTCTTCATATATGATTTTGCTTCCTCTCTTGTTCATTTCATATCATGTTAGATAGTTTCATTGGGAATTGAATTAGTAACTTGATGAATTCTATTTCATTCAAGTCTGGTAGTCAAAGCAATTCCATTTTCCCTCATGTGCATCCATTTTTCCATCCCTCCTTGCATTTAGATGATTAACACTACATTTAGATTAGAAGTAAGAATTAGAAATCTCAAGACGGTCTTATTACAGTCGTTCCATTAGTTGTGATAGGTTGTCCAAATCTAGTTTGCATTAATTGTTTGTGCCTACAAATAATTTTGTTATCTTTTTCTACTCTTAGGTTAAGAGCTTATAAGGTCAAGACTTCTAATCTCATAAAAACACACTCATTGCATATGATTTCAATCATAGGGAGTTTTACCTAGTAATTTAGAGGGCAGTGATACAATATATATACTAACTAATTTTTTGGTAAGCATCCTTTTGTATCTCCAAAAAATTGGGTACCAAAGAGTCAAGGTTATTAAATCTAATAGGAGAACAAATTGTTAACCAACAAAATTGTAAAATGCCAATTGCTACTCTACTTGCTCCAACTCTGCAAATAGTTAAAGTGTCCAAAGACACTATTTAATAAAAAAATATCAAATACCAAATACCAAGAGTCTTCAATCACTTAGACCATCATAGATAATCTCCCATACAAAAGACATTAAAATTCAATCCATTCTAACAATAGTACTTTGTACCACTAGATTGATGCACTCTAACTACTTTGAAGTAAGCAGGGACATAACCCCTAGCATACCTCTTAGGTACTCAAAAGTTAATTTAGGCAAAGGCTTCATAAAGATATTTGTAATTTGATCTTTAGTACTCATATACTCTAATTTGATCTCCTTTTTAGTTTCCTTTTCTCTCAATACATGATACTTAATAGATACATGCTTAGTCTTAGAATGCAATATAGGATTCTTAGAGATACTAACTATAATTGTGTTTTCACAATAAATGATAATAGGTTCATCAAACTCAAATTTGATATCTTTCAACATTTACTTCATCCACATAACTTTGTTATAGTTATTTTTTGTTGCAACATATTATACCTCAAATTTGCTCTGAGAAATGTAATCTTGTTTCTTTATCAGCCAAGAAACTAGTCTTACTCCAAGAAAGAATGCTCCACAACTAGTGCTCTTTTTGTCATCCATACTGCCTAACCAATCTACATCAATATATGCACATAAAGTGAAATCACTTGTTTTGTCATACAAAATTCCACAATTAGATGTTCCCTTCAAATATTTGAATATTTTCTTTATTGTTGTATAATGATACTCCTTAGGATTAGCTTGAAATTTAGCTACAATCCCAACTACATTTTCTATTTTTGGTCTGGTATGAGTTAGATATTACAATCCCCTACTCGTAGATCTATACTTCTTCTGCTCAACTATAGGTGTCTCATCTCTACTGGATAACTTGTGTCTAGTTATTGTAGGTGTACCAATAGGTTTACAACTTTCCAATCCAAACCTTTTCAAAAATTCTTTTAGATACTGAGCTTATTAAATAAAACTACCATTACTATTCTACACATTCTAGAATCCTAGGAAAAACTTCATTTCTCCTGTCATGTTCATTTCCAACCCATTCTTCATCTCATTAGAAAACTTATTACCTGCTTCATCATTACCTCCAAATATGATGCCATCAAAAAATATTACCATTATCAACAAACCATTCTATTTATTTCAAATACAAATTACTATCTATCATACCTTTAGCAAATCCAAGCTTTGCCAAATTCTCTTCCAACATTGTATACCAGGTTCTAGGTGCTTGCTTCAGACAATATAGAGCTTTCTACAATCTACATATGATATCCTTCTCTTCTATCAAAGGAAATCCTTTAGGCTACTCAATATGTACTTCCTCTTCCAATTCTCCATTTAGGAAGGATGATTTAACATCCATTTGATATACCTTGAACTTTTTATTTTTTGCATATGCCAAGAACATCCTTACTACTTCTTTTCTTGCTATAGATTCATATGATTCTTTATAATCTATTCCTTCTTGCTATGAATACCCTTTGCAAACAAGACTAGCCTTTTTTCTCACAATTTCTCCTTGTTCATTCATCTTGCTTTTGAATACCCATTTGGTTCATATCACATTTTTTTTTAGGTCTAGGAACTAACTCCCATGGCTCATTCTTCACAATCTGATCCAATTCTTCTTTCATTTCTTGAATCAAATGATCATCCTTACATGCTTCATCTACATTTTTAGGCTCAACTTGAGAAATTAGACACAATTCCTCATTCACTTTGTTCTTATCATCACACCTCTTTCTTTGCTTCCAATAATCTTCTCCAATGGGTCATTCTTTGTCTCCTCTTTGCTCAACAATTTGCACATAATTTTGCAAGTCATTATTAGTCTTAAAGAAAACTTTATCATTTTGTCTAAAAATTCCATAATTATCTTCTTCTTCATCTGAGTTATAATCTACCATCATTTCTTTACTTCTAAACTTTTCATAAATTCTTACATTTCTGCATTTAACTATTGTCTATGTTCTATAGTTGAAACATCTACATGCTTTACTTTTCAATAAATAGCCAAGAGACATACGTTCATCACTTCTAGGATCAAGATTACCAATATCATCATATCTCTTTATGTAACATTTAATTCCAAATATTATGAAATACTTAAATGATGGTGAAGACCAAACCATAGTTCATAAGGTGTCTTGCTCATACCTTTTCTAATCTATAGTCTGTTCAGATTATATATTGCAGTATTTACTGCTTCTCTCCAAAATGTCTTGGAGACATCATTCTCAAACAACATTGCTCTTGTTTCCTCTTCTACTGATTTATTTCTTCTTTTTGAAGTCTCATTTTGCTCAAGTGTTCTAGGTGAAGATTGTTGTCTTTTAATTCCATTATCTTTATAGAAGATGTTAAACTCTCTAGAGGTGAACTTTCCTCCTATATTTGATCTCAAACCCTTTATCTTGATACATGATTCATTCTCAACTCTATCCTTAAATATCTTAAACTACTCCAAAGATTCAGACTTCTCTTTAAGAAAATACTGTTAGTGTAGTTTTTTATTTTTCCTATTTTGCTAGGTTTTTCCTACACTTTTAATAATCTTGCTTAGGTTAATAAAGCATGTCTTATTAGGTGAATGGTTGTGAGGTGTCACCTTCCTACATGTAAGCATCCATTAGCTATCTTGGGAAGATACTTTGCTATCTTTAGTCCGATAGATGGTTGCTCCTCATTGGTTGGTGCTGCCACCTCCTCCCTCTTCCTAGCCTATATAAGCATGCTACCTGGCTTGTATTTGTATCTCTTGTTTTTGCATCCTCTTAATGCTATTTTTCTTCCAGCATTTGCATTACTCTCTTGGAAACTAACTCTATGATGCTATTTTGATTTTGTATCATTTGCATTCATAGTTTAGATATTTACTCTTTGCATTAGTTTTCTGGGTTATTAATCTTTTCAGATTCTAACATGGTATCAGAGCTTTTTTATGTGCAAGAGTAGATTTTAGTTTCCTTATTTGAGAGATTCGGGGGGGGGGGCAAATAAACTTTATTGTAGTTTTTTGAAAAACAAAGTATGCTCTTCTCTTGCATCTTTGGATGATCCTGAGAATCAGAAAAGTTTTGACAAAAACAGTTTTTCTTTGAGGTTTCAATCTCAAATTTGACAACCAACTTGCATATTTGGAGTTTTCAATCAGTTTTGCAGGTTCCAGCATGCCATTGATGGACTTAAGAAGCTGATCCAGCATTTGCATGTCATATTTTGATTGCTGGGGTCATTTTCTGATTTTTGGAGCCGTTTTTTACTATTAAAGGCGTCTGATTTACACTACAGCAACATCTTTTGTTCATCAGCAAGAAAAATGCTTTCTGGGTTTTGTTCGCAGCCCCGAAAAACCATCTGGGTATCTTTTAGATTTTGCATGCAAGTCGTATATTTTTCAGAATCAAGCATGCAAAGCTACAGCCACACCCCTCTCCGTTGGCAGCCGCAGATTTGAATGCAGTTTTCAAATGTCTCATTCTTGCTCATACAGACTCCGATTTTGATGATTCTTGTTACAAACTTGGCTATTTTTTTGTGCTCTATCCACTAGTGGAGTTAGTTTTTGATTTTCATGCATGAATTCTTCAGAAATTGCAGATTCTCAGCCGTGACTGTGCACAGTTCTCATTTTGGAAACTTTGGAGGATCATAAATTTCTCATACGACCTTGTATCGAGGCGATTTTTTTTTTAAAGTGCATGATTTTTCGAGTAGATCGCAGTGGTGCTATTTGTTTCCTTGATTATTGTGCCCAAGTTTCACTTTTAGCATATGCTCTTCATGAGGGTTTGTAATGCATTGAAATCAAGACCACTAAATATCTCTTTCTAGTGGTAATTGTAAATGCACTAAAATAAAGTGCCAAATCATATTTCTTTGGGGGGGGGTTCTTTGATTGAGTAAAAAGGGGGGGGGGCATTGTCGTGGCTGGATTCTCTTCCTTTTAGCATTTCTTTGCATTCCTTCATCATGGATCAAACAAATATGCCCATCCTAACTCCATACAATTACTTTGAGTGGAAATCACACATGACAATTCACTTAAAGAAAGATGGATTAAATAGGATAACTATGGGACTTGAAACTGAACCTACTAAAGATGAAGACAAGCCTAAGTGGTTTAACAAATGTGATGAGGTATATGGAACATTGTGTTTGTCTGTTTCTCCTGACTTTCTATTTCACATTGAGTCTTTGGATACACCAAATGAAGTATGGACAAAGCTAGAGACACTATTTGGCACACAAGATTCAATGAGGGGTCATATGTTGGAAAATGAATTAATTAGTTTGAGTCCAGGCAATTTCAACACAATTCAAGATTTCTTCACCAAATTGAAATCACTAAGGCTGCAGTTAAAACAATGTGGAACTAAAAAGAAAGATGAACAACTGATTCTTAGTATTCTCTCTAAGCTAAGTTCAGAATATTATGTGTTTGTTTCTACCTTCTATGCTACTAAGGGTGCACTTGGTACTCAATTCACCATGCCATCTTTAGATGATTTTGCTGTCAATCTCACTCGAGAATAGGACAAGCTAATCCAGATGGGCATTCTTAAGTCCTTTAAGTCACATGCCTTGGCTGCTAACCAAGGCACAAAAGAACAACAAGGACAAAGTAGTAACAACAATAGTAAGGACAAGAAACAAAAGAATAGCGAGGAGAAGAAGGATCAGACGCCGGTTTCTTCAACTATTGATACACCATCTTCCAAGGGCGATAAGCCTAAGAAAGAAAAGGTCAAATGTGCTTATTGTAAAAGACCTGGTCATGATGAACATAAATGTTTGCAGAAACAACTTGATCACTTGACATACATTCTTGAGAAGAATAATATCAGTGTTCCTGAGTCTATCAAACAAAGTTCTAATGAAGGGTCTAACAAGGAAAAAGAAAATAGCAAGGGGAAAGGAAAGGGCAAGGCTCTTTTTGCAGTCACTTCCTCACCATCCACTTGGGTTCTTGATTTGGGTACTTCACACCAAATGGCTTCATCTAAGGAAGAACTTGCATCCTTGGAGCCCTGTACTATGCCTTCTATTTTGATGGGTGATAACACTCTTGTTGAGGTGTGTGGGAGAGGGTCTGTTGATGTGGGGGACAGTACATTCCATGATGTTCCTTATGTACCCTCATTGTCAACTAATCTCCAATCGGTACACCAGATCACTCACACAGGTTCAGGCAAGTGGGTTGAGTTCACTCCTAGTTCAGTGGAGATATGTGAGTTGCACAATGATTCTACAGTTGCAGTTGGGAGAGCAGATCATCAGTCACGACTCTATATGTTTTCTCACTTTGTTCCTGATCCTCCTTTGACTGTTTCACTCACTCACTTTAATGATTTGAGCAGATTATGGCATGAGCGGTTTGGCCATCTTAACTTTCACTACTTGCATCAGCTTAACCAGCAAAGCATGGTCACAGGGTTGCCTTCTACTTTGACATTGGAGTCACTTGGAATACATGATGGGTCAGATTCACTTGAGTAGTCTTCTACCTCCACTTCTGATGCAGAGAGTGATTCAGAGGACTCACCTCCTTCCTCTCCTAGTCATCATTTACAGATTGATGATTCTCCTCTAGATTCTCCATCTTCCGGTCCACTTTGGGCTAGACAGACCTTGCAGTTTACAAGTGATTGGGTTGGGGATCCATCAGACACCAAGCAGACTCGTTCACAATTCCAGGATGCTCTACATATCTTCATTGCTACTACCTCAAATCCACAGTCCTTTCATGAGGCTTCTGGTATTTTTGAGTGGGATACAGCTATGCAGGAAGAGTATAGTTCCTTGATGAGGAACCACACTTGGGATCTTGTCCTTTTTCCTAAGGGAAGAAAACTTGTTTGATGCAAGTGGATCTACCAGACAAAATTTGCAAGCTTTGCTGGAGGTGTGGGATGCTACATCTTTTGGGGGCGCCTCTTCCTCTTACTTAGAGTCCTAATTTTCTTTGGGGAGTCTCTTTTCTCTCTCTTTTGGGGGAATTTTATGTACATGGGTACCTCATCAGGCTTGACTTGCCGAGACCCATTTCTACATCCACCTAAGCTTCGCTTATGGGGGGGTGTTAGTGTAGTTTTTTATTTTTCCTATTTTGCTAGGTTTTTCCTACACTTTTAATAATCTTGCTTAGGTTAATAAAGCATGTCTTATTAGGTGAATGGTTGTGAGGTGTCACCTTCCTACATGTAAGCATCCATTAGCTATCTTGGGAAGATACTTTGCTATGTTTAGTTCGATAGATGGTTGCTCCTCATTGGTTGGTGCTGCCACCTCCTCCCTCTTCCTAGCCTATATAAGCATGCTACCTGGCTTGTATTTGTATCTCTTGTTTTTGCATCCTCTTAATGCTATTTTTCTTCCAGCATTTGCATTACTCTCTTGGAAACTAACTCTATGATGCTATTTTGATTTTGTATCATTTGCATTCATAGTTTAGATATTTACTCTTTGCATTAGTTTTCTGGGTTATTAATCTTTTCAGATTCTAACAAATACTACCCACATCATTCTAGTAAAATCATCAACAAAAATTGTAAAACACCTTTAACCATAAAATCCTCTGATTCTATAAGGACGATCAAAATATGTGTGAACAATATCCAACTTCTCTATGGTAGTGAACTTCTTGCTGGGAAAAGATACTTTCTTATACTTAGCCAAAATACATTCTTTGCAGACAATGTTAGTAGGCTTAATTATCTTAGGTAGATCTCTTATTGCAAATATGCTACTAACCTTCACAATATTATCAAAGTTTATATGACAAAATCTTCTATGTCACAACCAACTGTTATCAACTTTTTCTACCAATCATTTCATTTTAGTAGGATTCAACTAAAATACATTACCTCTGTGTCTGGTTCCATTTCCAATTAGCTTACTATCTCTATCTCTGATAATGGAAGTCTTCTCTATGAACTGTGATTGATATCCATAATATACCAACTATATAACACTCAACAATTTATGCTTTAAATCATTAAAAAAAACATCATTAGTGTTAGTTTTACCATCAATAGTAATCGATCCAATCCCTATTCTATGACAGGCTGCATTGTTATCAACTCTAACAATACCTCCATCATGATTTCTAAACTTAACAAACTTATTCATATCACCAGTCATGTGATATCAACATCCCCTATTAGTTATCCAATCAAATTTTTTTTTAACTTAGTTAACTAGAGATCTTTCTTCTCTAATTTCTCTATCAAGATTATCTTCCTTGATAGCCAAAAATACCAAGTCATCATCACTTTCACTTTGACCTTTTTCATTAGATTCTTCATCCTCATTTGCATATAGACAATCTCTATCTCTTCTAGGTTTGAAATTTCCCTTATACTTTTTCTCTCTTTTAGGACATTTTTATGCATAATCACCAAATTCATTACAAGTCTAACATTCGAAGATTTTCTTTTCATCTTTTTCTCTTCTCACAAGAAGGGCTAGAACTTCCTCAATATTTTTGTTCTCATTAGATTTATCACTACCACCAAAATCTCTTGTGCTTGCACTCCTTAATAGATTAGGTCAAATGTTTAGGACACTAAAAGATAATTCAACTCTAGCTAGATCTCCAAACTATCTCAGATCTACTTCTATAGACTCTAGTCTTCCAAGCAATATTCCCTTTGTGAAATATTTAGTGTAGGGCATTACTAACTAGATAATCTAAGCTACTTGCTTGAATGGTGGTGAAATTTTTTTCAATATCTTTCATATAACCTCATTATCTTCCTTGGTTCTACTAAGAGATCAAATTCCTATAACAATTTTTGATATTCTATCGATATAATTTCTTACAGATTCATCTTCCATCATCTTAGCATCTTGAAATGCACATATCCAATTTTGTAAACTCATTCTTTTTGCATGCTTATCACCTTTAAAAGTATTTTCTAATGCTTTCCAAATTTCATAAGATGTTTGAAATGATTTTACCTAACTATACTTATTCTCAGGAAGAGCTAATAGTAGAGCTTCTCTAGCTCTCATGTTACACATGTATAAGTCTCTTTCAACCTTATTGCATTCCTCAAGCTTTTCTTCTTCCATAATCATCTTCTCACTCTTTGTCAAGATCTAATAACTTGGAACCATGCACAATAGATGAGTCCTCATCTTCTCCTTCCAACTATCATAGTTGGCCCCATAAAATCTAGGACTACTCTTTTTGAAAACATTTTCCATAGATCTCCCAAATTTGTTTAGATTTCCCTTTAAGGACCTAAAACTATGATACCAATTGTTAGAATATATAGTCTACTGATATAATTGTTGGAAATATTCAAGACTATGATAAGTTATTAAGATAGGAGGGGTGAATTAGTAACTTCTAAATATTTTACCAATTTCAATTCTTAATCTAGTAAATCAATTAGCACTTAGTTCATCACATCTAATCTAATTGCATGCATAAGAAACTAAAAACATGAAAGAATTCACAACACTTGAACACAAAGATTTGGTGACCCAGAAACCTTCCAAATAGAAAGTAAAAATGTGGTGGAGATGATACCCACAAACTTTAATATGTTGGTCTTAGAATGGTTTTGAAATTTGAGTGTCAATACACTTAACCATTTTTTATATAGAAATTGAGTACACTATGTATGCCAAGCTACAGTATGTGCCGAGCTAGAATTCCAAAAGGTGTCGAGTGATTTCAGGTGCCAAGTATTATATAGGTGCCGAGTGATAAATAGGCATCGAGTCATAGTTGATACTGAGAAAGTTAGAATGCTACAAATGTCGAGTGAACCAGAGTCATACACGTGTTGAGCAAGATAGAATGTAATAGGTACCGAGCAAAGTAGGATAGTATATGTGTCAAGCACCAATAGTCTAGTATGTGCAAAGTAACACAGAATCAACATATGAGATTTTGATCTCACAAACTTAGATGTAAATCATTTTTGGAGCCAACATAGAAGGATTTCGAAGGATGATAAGGATAAGAATGAATCTTTTACATTTTCTATGCAATCAACATGCAACCAATCAAAAAAATGGAGCAGGCATGCAACCAATGAGAAAAATACAAGAAATGAGTGGGAATTCAAGATCCAATATGAATCATAGATCCATACCTAACCATAAGTCTACAAAGTTTTTATAAGAAAACTTAGACCCCAAAATTTTATGTTGTTGAAGAGAAGTTGCTAAGTAGATAGAAAAATTGCTAAACAGAGTAAAACAACAGGGGCATCATGGACTTAGTGAATCAAGCAGCAATTACATATCTAGTTGATTAGAACAAAGCAAGGGATACAAATAGATATTAGATCAAGCAAGCATCACATCAGAGTAAGCAGATCAAGTGCCTAAAATTAGTAATTGAAGATTGTAAGCAATTAGGTCAAAGGTTTCTAATACTATCTAGCCATTGTATTAGATAGTAAAAACCCTATGATGATAGGTTAGCTTAACAACTATTTTGTAGATCGTTTGAAGAGGTGACTAAATCATTTAATAAGGTGACACTTCATGTAAAGTGTTTGTAAATCCTTTAACTAGGTCACTATTGATGTAGTGTAAAGCCTTTAATAGGGAAGACCATCAAATAGGTCAAATAATTATTATTGAAGTGATTTTTGTGGGTATCATCCCCACCCCAGTTTTACCTTCTTACTCCTGGAGGGTTTATGGGTTACCAAATTCTGGTGTCATGTGTTTAATTTCATGTGTTTATTTCATGTTCATTTAATATGATTGCATGTAGTTTACTTTAGTTATTTGTTTAAAGGATTTGAGAAGGTGAAAATGTGTTACTTTTGATTCAGCCCCCCTCTTAGAAGTACTCTTCCCATTTTGAATATTCCAACAATTGGTATTAGAGATAAGGTTCTCACAAGGAGAAGCCTAACATCTTAGATAAAAGGTCTAAATATGGAAGTCTTCAAACTTGGGAATAGACAATTAGGTGATTGATGTGCACCTCACTCTACACAAATTGGAGGAAGCCAGAGAAGAATAGAGAAAGTCCTTAAAAAGAAGGAAGGATATAGCCATAGCTTGAAATGACATACACTATAAGGAGATTGATACCAAACAAGTGTTTTCCAATGGAGATTCCAAGGAATTTGATGCGGCAATAGTAGAGCTGATGAAGAAAAATAGAGTACAAGCTGAAGAAATTAGAATACTCAAGCTTAAACAAGAATCACAAGCCATAATGATTTGTGAAGTGTCTGAACAAAATAAGAAAGCCATTGAAGACAAGGCCATGATAGAAGATGATAAGATAAATCTTACCAATAGACTAGAGGAAAAGACAATTGAGTTTGAAAGAATCTCAAAGATGCAGCTAGACACCTTAAGTCAGATAATGAATGCTCATCATGAACTAAATATGAAGGGCATTGAGATCACTACATTAAAAATACAAAATGATCAACTACAAAATGAATTGAAAAGAGAGAAGGAGATAGAAAAAAGCTTCAACAAACCCAATGAGGCTATCAAGGACTTTGAGAAACTACTAAAATCACCAAGGGCTAGTATTGATACTTTAGGACTTGGTTACACTAGCACTAAGCAAGGAGAATCATCCAAGATTGCAAAAGAAAGGAGTAACAAAGGTAAGAACACTAAACCTACTTTTCATTTATGTGGTAAAAAGGGACATACCTCTAATAAATGTAGGATCAAGAATAGTCATCAGCATGATAAGCCTACAAATGCAAGCTTTTGTCACAAGTGCAAAAAGAAAGGATATCAAGCACATGAATGTAGAACCAAGACCATAAGGACACCAAGATTTGAAGGTCACTACTACAATTGCAAAAAAGTATGGACATAGAGCATTTGAATGTAGATCAAAGCCTGTGTGGACACCCAATTAGCCTACAAAGGGAAACAACCATGGTCATCACTATAATTTAGACTACAACACTAGGTGTAGCTATTGCTACTATCAGGAGTATGGACACATTCCTGAAAATTGCATAAGGACACATTTTAGAAGAAATTATAGTAGATGGTTAAGTCAAACTACATGTTTTAGTTTTTTGAAGACTGGTCATATTAGCAGGACTTGTCCAACAAAGTCAAAAACATCCAAGATAGAAGTCAACAAAGGAAAAGAGAAGGTTGATGTTGAACAAATAAGAGGGAAAATGAACAAGACTTGGAAGAAGAAAGATGAGTGCAATACATCAAATGGACAGATCACTTCACAAAAAAGGTCAAGCGATCACATCTCATCCAACTAAGAAAGAGTAGGTGTATGGGACTGATATACAAAGTTATATCATACATCAGTTCCAAGACAAAGAAGTACTACAAGGAAGAAATCTGCATGAGCAAAGATGCCAAGTAAAAATTTGAAGTTTTTGCAAATACTACCAAACTATCCCTAGATGCCAAGTAAAGCTCCAATGGATGTCAAGTTTTTAATAGCAACTGAGTTGATATGAAAGCTGAGTGAAGTAGAAAACTAGTGGAATCTAAGTAAACAAAATACAAAGGGAGCTGAGTCATGGTGAAACCTTCAAGTGCCGAGTTTACAATTGTATGCACTAAGCATTTAATGCTAGGTTTTGACAAGTATAAGGTCAAATTTTGATCATTTTCATGCCATTCAAATGTAGATAAAAGATGAGAAAAGAGTAGGAGTGATCATACAACAACCTTGAAGCCATTCACATTGATCTCAATAGCAATTCAACATACATTTCGACAATCTAAGGTATTTAACAAGTGCCAAGCTACATAGTGTTGAAGTTTTTAATATATTTGAAACTTTAGTTTGGTATAATGGCTTCTAGTTCAAGAAACCCCAAAGTAAAGGAAGGTCATGAGGTCTAGTTAATTAGCAATGAGGTAAAACAACCTAAAATTAGGCCAATCCCTGAAGTTGCCTATAGAAATGATCCAACTGGTGCATTGTCCATCATTCCACCAAAAGTTGTCATGGTGCAAGATGTGAGAAAGTTTTATAATTGCAAGATAGGTGTAGTAGATGGTCTTGAAATATTCCAAGCCTATGAAAAACTATGTGAAAACAAGATTCTAAAGGATAAATTCCAAATAGTCGAGAAAAAGGGTTTGACCAATGCCCTGGTTTACCCTAAAGGTTTCAAAATTGAATGGATAAGGATAGTCCTTAGTAGGGTTCACAATGGATGTTTGTGGTTGGAAATAGGACCAATAAAGATTACCAAAAGAATAGTTCATAGGGTTATAGGTTTCCCAATCCTAGATCATCCTAAGACCCTATATAGTTATTCCGAAGAGATCATTGAAAGAAATACAGGAGCCAAATGGAATAAAAAG
Organism: Cupressus sempervirens; assembly: GCA_028749045.1. Taxonomy (NCBI): domain Eukaryota; kingdom Viridiplantae; phylum Streptophyta; class Pinopsida; order Cupressales; family Cupressaceae; genus Cupressus; species Cupressus sempervirens. Next base: position 849,606,905 of record CM053786.1, on the reverse strand, counting down.
GGTATGACTATTGACACTATAACTAATTCTCTTCTAGATTTTGTAGTGAGAGTGATTTCTCATAAATTCTATTAATCCAATAGATTGAACAATGTGCCATGTATAGCTATTGATGTAGCCTACAAACTGGTAAAGAAAGATCACACATATAATCTATCAGAACTAATGTTGCAGCAAATAAATGAAAACTTAGGAGCAATAAGGAGATCAAAAGGTGCTCAATGCAAATTTGGTTTAGTTCTTATGTGTATATTCTTCTATGTTACAAAAGAGTTTCCTTCTATTGCAAAGGTGAATTGAAACCCTAACAAAACTATAATTACACAAGTCAATGAGTTCATTAATTAGATGGGTGAAAATTTTGAGGCTCAAATGACAAGCTATTTTGAGGATTTTAAGAAATCTATGAAGAAAAATGTGAGAATACTAGTTTCCCTAGTGGAAAAACACATCAATGACATATGCTTCTTGGTTGACATTGACAACACCTACATCCAGGTAGCAATACCAAGAGTAAGATGGCTAGGCCATTGGGATATAAGCTTGATAGAGATGAAGCCTTAACAACAATCACAACATTTCTTGCAGAAGAGATAGATAAGGAGGCTCCTCACTTTGGTACATATAATGTTGTCAAATAAAAAGTTCAAATTGAATTGAAGATATCCTTTGTTATTAAGAGGAAAGATAGATTAGTAAAGAAGGTAAAGAAGAAATTTGGAGCAAATATTGAAGGAGAAGCAGGTGGCAGAGAAGAAGAAGAAGAAGAAGAGCAAGGGCAAGGCCCAATAGATTTGACCTAGGGCTTAGGAGAAGACAAGGAGGAAGGTGTTGAGGAAGAAGAAGCCAAGGAAGCACCTAGACTAGCCGAGAAAATGAAAAGAAAGGCAAAAACTCAGCCTCCAGCTTAGCCCAAGAATAAGAAGGTCACTAAGCCTACACAAGCCAAACCAGCACAACAACAAGAGCTACCACAAGGGCATCCACACAAGAAGCCAAAGAGGCAACAAAAGAGAAAAAGAAGGCCACTAAACAGTCTCATGAAGTACCAAAGAAGAGAAGAAAATATGTGGCACAACTAGACATAGATGATGAGGAAAGAATAGAGTTAGAGGATATCAGCCAATTTAGAGTGGTAAGTCATCCTCCCAAATCTACCTTAGACAAATTTTGAGAAAATGTTAGAAATGTAGATTTCAATGACTTGAAAAAAATTGATTTCAATAAGCTAAGTGGAGAAAAAAAAATAAAAATAGAGGAATTTGTGTATGCCATGATGGTTGAATTCAAAAACACACCTCTAGAGCTAGACAATACCATGCCTAGAGAGCTATATTAGATAATTGAGAATAAATGGCATTATTGTCTGAAAATGGAAAAGGAGATAAGAGAATCTACCTTAGCTCAAGTAAAGCCTAACCTAACAAGAGGTCAAATAACAAAGGCAACTAAGAAGCATGGAGGAAAATTTGCACCTAATTATAGAGCCTTTAGCATCCTATAAAATAAGATTGAGGATGTAGTAAATAAATCCACACAATTGTGGAAAATAATTTACAAGATAACTGATGACAAGGAAGAGGAAGAAAATAAGGCAAAGACTAGTGCCAAGGAAAAGATAGAGGAAAAGAAAATAGAAGAGAAGAAAGGAGAGGAAGAGAAGGAGAAGGAAGCAACAACAAAAGAAGATGAGGAAAAGAAAGGAGGAGAGAGAAAAAGAAGAAGATAAGGAAAAAGGTGAGGAGGAAGATACACAAAAAGGAGATGATATGGAAACTATTGAACAATAGCAAGAAGAAGAACAGAGTGTGTGAGACACATAAATGCCACCTCCTAGCCCTCCCCATGTAACCATCACACCTATAAATACAATAACTATCAAGGATGTTCCTAAAAATTCAACTCAGAACATCAATCCCCTAACTACAGAGGATCTCTCCAAGATCCTTCACTAATCCACTCTTTAGGCACAGTTATGTCAAGCCTTGTATTGGTGAGTGTAGATGAGCTATAGAAGGTAGTAGCAGAACCACAAAGAGAAAAGGTGAAACCAAAGGAACCACCTTTCACCTATATAGCTACTAGTACTAAAATTTTGATACTTCCACCACCTACAACAATAGGTGATACATTATAGAAGCCAAGCATAGAAGAAGGGAAATTTGATGAGAAGGAGGATCCATCAAAGGAAAAGGATCAGGCTACTATATAGACATTGGTAGAACTACCAAAGATAGGCACTCCTACAAAGACCCTTTAAAAGCCAAGGACTAAAGCCATACCTTTGCAAATCTCAACACTAGGCTCAAGCTCAACCAGAGTGGCTAGGGTACTTCACTATGGAGACCTTTAATTAGATGAAGACATTGTCATACCTACCTATGACTCAAATACCATCACCATGAATTAGATCATAGAATTGCAAGATGCTTTAAATAGAAGGAAGAGGTAGGAAATACTCATAAAAGAGTACAAAAACAAGCAAGCACTACATGTGGTTAAGGACATCTTTATGGATGCCTTCAACTTGTAGTCACCAGATGAAGCAAATCCCATAATAGAACAACTATTTGATATAATTTACCAGGTGACTACTGAAGAGTAGGATAAAAATGTTAAACTTATGGAATGGTCTAAAAGGAAAATTCAGGAGAAAGTGAATGAGAAAATATCAAGTGGTATAGCATTTGAATAGGTAGAATTGGCCAAGAAAATTGACAAGGTCAAAGCCATACTTGAGAACATTTTCTCATTGTATAGAAAGCTGTATGATTTTTCCAACTTCACACAAGAAAAAAAAAAAGGATATTGAGTTTGGAGAGAAATTCAAAGATTTCTGGCATGAAACTGCCAAGGGATCCAACTCAAAGAGAGTTAGCTACATTAGCAAGTAAAGAGGCCTATATAAAGGCCAAAGTAATGTAGATTCAATCCTCCACAACTCCACATTTGGAGGTCCTCCACAAAGAACAAGTCTATGCTGAAACTATCTTAAATAAAGATCCTAATCCTTCTACATTAGATGGACTTGTATACCTTGCTGCAGAGACTGCCATCTAGCACAAGTCACTAGACATTGATTTGAAGAATTGGGATGCAGCTTTGAAAATAATAATGGAGGTAAACAACACATTTTTGGCAAAATATGGTATTACTCCTTAGAACCCTTTCACATAACTATAAAAAAGGGGGAGAAATAATAAGGAATATAGGGGAGAAATAACAAGGAAGATACATCTAAGGGGGAGAATACTAAGTTTTGATTACATTCTTTCATGGGAAGAAATAGTGTTTTGGGGGAGATATGAATAAAATAGCACATAGGTCCAAATTATAGAAACAAGGCAAAGGAAAAGAGTATCAGATACATCAACACAAGAATTTTGGTTACAAGAATGAAATGGCACAATCAGTTCAGGGGGAGTTATAATGTATTTTTGAACAAATTTTGAAATTTTGTGGATAAGTTACTCATAAGGATAGATGAATAATGTATAGTTAAATTTTTTTGACACCTATGTCAGAGGGGGAGATTGTTGATCTTAGAATGGTTTTGACATTTGAGTGTCAATACACTTAACCACTTTTTATAAAGAAGCTGAGTACACTATGTATGCCAAGCTATAGTATGTGCCAAGCCAGAATTCCAATAGATGCCTAGCATTATACAAATGTTGAGTCACATTTGATGTTGAGTAAGTCAAAATGCTATGTATGTCGAATGAACCAGAGTCATACATGTGTCGAGCTAGACATAATGTAATAGGTGCCAAGCAAAGTAGGATATTATATGTGTCGAGCACTAGTAGTGCAGTATGTGCCAAGTAACATAGAATCAACATATGAGTTTGTGCCTTCACAAACTCAGATGTAAATCATTTTTGGAGCTGACATAGAATAATTTTGAAGGATGATAAGGATAAGAATGAATCTTTTATATTTTCTATGCAATTAGCATGCAACCAATCAAAAAAATGGAGAAGGCTTGCAACTAATGAGAAAAATGCAAGGAATGAGCTAGAATTCAAGATTCAATATGACTCATAGATCCATACCTAACCCTAAGTCTATGAAGTCTTTATAAGAAGACAAACCCCACAATTTTATGTTGTTGAAGAGAAGTTGCTAAGTGAATAGAAAAGTTGCTGAATAGAGTAAAATAGCAAGGGCGTCATAGACTTAGTGAATTGAGCAGCAATTACATATCTAGTTGATCAAAAAAAAGAAAGGGATACAAATAGATATCAGATCAAGCAAGGATCACATCACAATAAATAGACCAAGTGCCTAAAATTAGAAATTAAAGATTGTAAGCAATCAGGTCAAAGGTTTCTAATAGTCTCTAGCCATTGTATTAGATAGTGAAAACCCTATGATGATAGGTTAGCTTAATAGCTATTTTGTAGATCCTTTGAAGAGGTGACTAAATCCTTTAATAGGGTGACACTTCATGTAAAGTGTTTTTAAATCCTTTAACCAGGTCACTATTGACACAGTGCATAGGGCAGGCCTTTCATAGGGCAGACCATCAGAAGTGGTCAAACAATTATTACTGTAGTGATTTTTGTGGGTATCATCCCCACCCTATTTTTACCTTCTTATTCCTTGAGGGTTTATGGGTTACCAAATTATAGTGTCATGTGTTTACTTGCATGTGTTTATTTCATGTTCATTTAATATGATTGCATGTAGTTTACCCTCAGTTATTTGTTTTAAAGGATTTGAAAATGTGAAAATGTGTTACTTCTGATTCACCCCCTCTTAGAAGTACTCTTCCCATTTTGAATATTCCAACATAATACTATAACATAAAGTTGGCCTGTTAAGGCTTACATTGATCACTTCTAATGATCTACCCTATTAGGAGAAAATAGGATTGCTAGGTCCACCTTGTGAGAGGATTTACAAACACACAATGAAGTATGCACTTGGTAAAGAGATTTATACAAGACTATTAGGTCTACCTTGTTAAAGTATTTTGACTAGTTCACCTGCTAGGATAAAGTAGTAGATATTTGACTGCAACTAAGTTTATTGATAGAGATTCCTTAGTGTAATGATCACCTTTCTATGATAGATTTGTCCCTATTGCTCCTTATGCTGATATGTCTTTCATAAATATTTATCTACTGCTATCATAACTTAATCTTTTTGCATTTGCAATACATATGCTCACATTTGTATCCTTTCTCTCACACTTTTATACCATTGAAATGATATAATACATTACATATATATACTAATCCAAATTACAAAATTACAAAGTCAGCCATGACACAAGTTAACACAAATATTAAAAAGTCGGCCCACATGAAGATACTCAGGTTCTAAAGACTACTCGATGAGGTTCTGATACTTGGCATGCATCGTCATTGCTTGGCATCGTCATGCTCTTGGTAGATGTAGAAGCTCGGTCCATACTGATCACTTTCAAGTAGTCTTAAACTTAGTTTGCACTGGTGACTCAGTAGATACTATACAACTCGAAAAACATTAAATCGCTTGGTTACCATGGAGTAGCTCGGTTAACACTAGCTTCACATCACCTAAACTATGAACTCAATAGATACTATAGTGCGTGGTAAACATAGGCTTCACATCACATGATATGTGAACTCGATAACCACTGATTGGCTTGGCATACACTAAAATACTCAGTTTGAACTTATGGACTTCACACTAATTGAATTTGCTCAGTAACCACTTGAATTGGTCCAAAGGAGTCAGTAGCAACTATAAAGCTGGGTGGCTATTGAATTACATGACAAACAATGTAAACTATTCAATGAGCTTGGTAGCTATATAGCTTTTGAATAAGTGTGTGTCACTAATAAAAAACTTGACTAATATGTTAGCAATCTCCCCCTTTGGCATTAGTGACAAAAACACTTATTAGCCCAAAAGTAAATACCTTGTATTCATCACCATGTGATATGAGCTCAGTCTATTTTTGAGATTTTTCAAAATTGATCTTTGTAAGGTATATATAGAGTAGTTCTCCACCATAGCATATTTCTCCCCCATACTATGTGTTCTACTATGTACATGTAACTTTTCTGTTATATTCATATCTCCCCCTGTAACTCTTCTCTTCTCTATAACTCTTCTCTTCTCCCCATTTTTGATAGTAATGCCAAAGACTTATTCAACATATTTACATGGAGACACCAAAATGAGATAAGAATTTAGAGTGTACCTTGAGGATAATTGCCAAGGTTTTATCCCAGTTTTCTTGCAATACCTTGCATGTATGAATGGAAATTTGCACTTTTGTTGACAATTCAATCATGTGGTCAACAACAGAGAAGTTGTTATGATGGATCAAAGTCTTTCAATATACAATGTGTTTTTGCATAGAATCCATGATTAGAAGGATCATATTTTGTATATCAATCAATGTTGAATAGATCCTTGCTTCGTCTCTTAATAATTCAACTTGCATGTTTGACAAAAATCTAATCTTCTTGAAATGTGTAGAGTTTGAATTAGGGTCAAGCTACAACTATTGAACACTTTCTTTAAGATCAATATCAATTATGGAAAATTCCTCCTTTACTCCCTTGGTATAGCCATTGACATTACATAGTTTTGCAAAAAGTGATGACACATTTGAATAGGATGACTCAAAATTGACCAAAATTGTTAAAACTTCAACTTGATAAATAGCTATTTGCTGAGAAATCTTCTCCAACACTTTATTGTTAAATTTATTTTCAGCCTTTTTAACTAGCTTTTCTTGGCCTTTGGTGTCCTTATTGAACTTTTGGACTACCTCTCCAAGCTAAAACAAAATAGGTTGAGAAGAATCAACCTCAATTCCTATTGCCTCAGACAAAATATTCTTGGCATCATCTATTATATTGTACTCTTTGTCTCTCTCCTCTCTCAATCTTTGTTGCTTGGCCTTTTTCTGTAGGAGTTCATCAAATATATGCATTTGGGCTATAGAAAGATTGTAGATATCCCATATGGGAATTTCTATTTCCTCATCCAAATCTATATCTTCCTCTATCTCCTTTCCTTTCAATTTTTTTTTTACTCGGTTGAGCCTTAGGCTCAACTGTCCTTGTATTTATTTCCTTTGTACCCAAAATGGAAACAATAGTGGACATACTTGGGCTTGTAGCAAAAATTGATAATGTACTGATTGATGGAATACTTATGGAAATGCATGAAGAATCCAAACTCGATGAAGTCAAAATTCTAGAATCTAAAACTAAAGTAGACAATATTGGAGAGCTTACCGTGGATGAACTCAAAACTAAAGAAGCCAAAATTGGAGAGGTGATGATTGAAGAACTCAACTCAACAGATGAAGAGGGAGTGTAAAGCTTAGTTGATGTAGTGGAAGTCACTTCTACCAATGATATGCTGAGCTAAGTTGGGGCAAAGAGTGATTGGAAATTTGATGTATCAGTACTAGTCACAACCACACTTGTTGAAGTTGTTTCCATACTTGATGTAATCAATGGTTTTCTTGGGGAGTGAGGAAGTGAGGAAATGACTACAGTAGCTATCTTGACCCGACTAGTCTCCTCATCATCTTGCTTATCTTCCTTGGTAGCTTCTACAAGTTGATCCTCTTCATCATCTTCATTATCAACATGAGTCACTTCAACATTTTACTCCTCATCTTTCTCCTTATCTTCTTCTTCATTGACATCCTTTACTTCAATTAGAAATTCACTTGGATTATGAAGATGATAAATGTTCTTCCAAGTGTTTGTAGCATTCTTAACAACATGCTCTATATCCTTGATCAAAATTAAACAAGTATTAAACCTTAGAGTCAGTTTTTTTTCATTTTTCTTTAAAGACTCTTTTACCTCAGCATTTGATATGCTCAGTAGTAACTGCCTTAGGGTTTGTCTATATAGTGTTTTACTATTTGCATGGAAAAATCCCATCTTGGCTTAATTTTCTCTAGCAATTGATTAGAGATTTGAGAAGCAATCTGGTCTAGTGAATACTTCCATTTACCCATTTTCCTTAGCACTAGTTCTTCAACTTGCTTGTACTCTACCTTTTTCCTAGTTTCATTTTTCAAAGATTTAAATTTTTTTATTCTAGATCCTTCTTCTAATTGCTTTATCTTTTCTTGGAAGGTGGGTGGAGTTCTTCTGAGTACAATGTCACTTCCTTTCTTCCGTGACCTCCTTGTGAAGACTGTAGTGGATGATTTTGTAGGCTTAGTGATGATCACCTTGCCCTTTTTCTTCAAAGATTCTTCTTATTTCTCAAAATTTTCCTCATCCTCACCTCTTCCCTTGGTTAACAAGATAGGTGCACTAGATTGTAGTTTGGCTATCCTTCTCTTCCCTTTGTTAACTGCTTGAGCAAGTTTTATCTCTAACTCTATCTTTGCCTTACCTTCATCATAAGTACCAAAATAAGGGGCCATGGGATCACTAGGTTCATTGCCAAGGGCTTCAATGATATCCTTGGTCTCATCAATATTCACCTCATAGCCAAGAGGTTTGACCCATACAAATCTAGGTTTGACTACCTAGATTAATACCCTATCATAGTCAACCATGAAGCACTCATCATCCTTGTAATCTTCAACTAACTTCTTCAGAATTTTGAACCTATTGTTCATTTTATCTTTGAACACATCAAAGTAGTTGTCCATGATACCACCATAGTTCTCACACATTTCTATAATATATTCATTTATTTGGTCTTGTATAGGCACATCTTTTCTCCAAACTATACTGCCTTTGGAAGGGAAGAACTTCTAGACATAAAAGAATAAATAGGTTAACAAAGAACCAAATTTGCATGGTTTATTCTTGTAAGTTCTAATACTTTCCATATTCTTGTTGAATTTCCTCAATAATAACTTGGTGAGGTCATAAGATAGGTTGTTCTTCACCACTTTATATGCCAAATCCACTGCTTCACATGATAAATTGTAAAGACAACTTGAATTGTATATCTTATGAGCTATAAAATGAATTCCAAACTTCAACTCTGCATCAATATCACTACTTATTTTCATGCCTCTACCATCCCACTTGGTTAGGGTTTTCTTCTCTAACTCTACTCAGCCTAAGGTTTTAGAGCTTGAAATTCAATGCTTTCTATTCAACACCTTGAACCAACATGTTAGAACCTTTCTTGACCTCACTGCCACTGGATGCCATTTTCACTTAGCAACTTGAGAGAACTTCAAAAAACTTTTGTAGGAAATTCACTCAAATCACTTGATCACACAAAAAATAGCTCTTTGCAATAGCACTCAAAAATTCATGGTAAGAAATGAATTAGATTTCATGTCTTTTTTTTAAAGCTTCACCATTAATTCTTGGTGTAGAGGTAGATAAGTCAACATTATGCCTAATAGTCTATCATCGACTATTCTATGTTGATCACTTGGTGAGGACTTCATGACTTTGTAACCATAAGTGTCATGTTACTCCTGACCTTTCTCAGTAGAATCTATGACCTGACCTTACTTGGTAGAGAAAGTAACTTGATATAACTGATACCATTCTTACTCAGTGATCCCTTTGTATCTTGTATAGGAACTTGGATCTTTGTCACCTTTTCAACTGGAACTAATTCAGACATCTTATTTTATAGCCAAGTTCCAAGTCATCCTTGAGAACTTAATTAGGAATGGTAGAGTCATCCAATTCTTGAGTGACTTGACCATCATTACTTAGACCAGTATCCTTGGTAGACTTAGAAATCCATTATTGTCTCATCTACTTTCAGATGTTATTAGCCTTTTCTTTCTTCTCATCTTCAATTTTACTAGTGTTCGTACAATTTTTGGCAATATGACCATGTTCTATACAAATGAAACATCTTTTAGTGGTATCTCTTTTTCTCATATGTTGTTTAACACAATTCATAGCAATGTGTCCAAATTCTCCATTGTAATGACATCTACACCAGGTATTGTAATCCTGAACAAATATTGCTTTCGCAATTTGTTCTACAGGGTTCAATGTCTTTGTTTTACATTCTAATGACTTGTGCCCATGTTTCTTACATTTATGATAGTTACCTTCAAATCTTGGTTTCTCTTTGCATTCATTAACCCTGTGACCATGCTGATTGCAATTGTAGCATTTTCTATTGAATTTTGCTTTTCCATTACTCCAACATTTATTTGATGTATGACCTATTTTACCATAGAGATTGCAAGTAGGTCTTTGATTCTTTTGAGCACCTTGTTTGGATGATTCACCTTCTTCTTTGTATCCAATTCATGCTTTTACTTTTTTCCTATAGAGGTTTTTCTCATTTAGTTGATCCATGTCTACTTGAGATTTCATCATTCTTATTGATTTGTCTCTTAGTGTTTAGGTTACTTCTCAATCTTCTACTGATTTGTTTTTTAGATCTCAACTTTTTTTTTTTTTTTCCATTGATTTTCCTTTCAAAATTTAGATCATTCCTTATTCTTTCATTTTCAAGTCTTAGGCTCATGATTTCCTCATTTGAATTGGAGATTTGATCAATAAGGTCTTCTTGCTAAAGGGATTTGTTCTGGATTTCATTGTTCCTTCCATCCATTTCTTCTTTTATCTTGTTTCTCCATTCCAAGACTTCACATAACCTTACTAACTAGTTTTCTTGTTCTCTTTTTAGCTTTCTTACTTCTTCTTGTAGGGAACCATTCTTCTCTAGGAGTTCTTTGATTACATCATTTGCTTCATTTGAACTACTTGAAGAAAAAAAGTCTTCAGTTCTTTCTTCAACGTAGAGATGATCATTCATTTGATTTGCAAGTTCTTTTCTTCTTTTTAGGGATTGGGAAAGTTGCTCCTTAGCTTTCTTGAGTTGGGAAATGGCCATTTCTAGATCCAACTTTTCATTGTCAATAGCTTTGTCAAGTTTGAATATCTTTATTTCCTTGATCTTTACTCAAGCTGTTAAACTTTCCCCTGAGAATCACAAAGGTCTAATACCAATTGCTAGAAATATTCAAGACTATGCTAACTTATTGAGAGGGGAGGGGTGAATCAATCACTTTAATTTTTTTAACCAATTTCAATTATTAATCCAGTAAATCAATTAGCACTTAGTTCATCACATTTGATCTAATTGCATGCATAAGAAATTGAAAACATGAAAGCATCCACAACACTTGAACACAAAGATTTGGTGACCCAAAAACCTTCCAAATAGAAAGTAAAACTAGGGTGGGGATGATACCCAAAAACTTTAGTACTACAACATAAAGTTGGTCTATTAAGGCTCACATTGATCACTTATGATGATCTTCCCTATTAGGAGTAAATAGGATTGCTATGTTTGCGTTGTGAGAGGATTTACAAACACATAATGAAGTATGCACTTAGTAAAGAGATTTATAGAAGATTGTTAGGTCTACCTTGTTAAAGGATTTTCACTAGTTGACTTGTTAGGATGAAGCAGTAGAGCTTTGACTTGTAATTGACTTTACTGATAGAGATTCCTTAGTGTAATGATCAACTTTCTGTGATAGATTTGTCTCTATTGCTCCTTGTGCTGATATGGCTTTCATAAATCTTTATCTACTGCTATCATAACTTGAAATTTTTTGCATTCACAATACACATGCTCACATTCTCATTATTTCTTTAACACTTTCATACCATTGAAATGATACAATATATTACATATATATACTAATCCAAATTACAAAATGCCATGACACAAATTAACACAAATATTACAAAATTGGCTCACATGAAGATACTCAGTTTTTGAAGACTAACTCAGTGAGGTTCTAATACTCGGTATCCACTATCACTACTTGGCATCATCATGCTCTTGGTAGATGTAGAAGCTTGGTCCATACTGATCACTTTCAAGTAGTTTGAACTTAGATTGCACTGGTGACTCAATATATATTATGAAACTCGGTAAACACTGAATCACTTAATTACCATGGAGTAGCTTGGTTAAAATTGGCTTCATATCACCTAAATTGTGAATGCTTGGTAAACATAGGCTTCACATCACATGAATTGCAAACTTGGTAACCGCTAATAAGATTGGTATACACTAAAATGATTAGTTTGAATTGCTAAACCTCACACTAACTGAATCTTCTCGGTAACCATTGGAATTGGTCCAAAGGACTCGATAGCAATTATGAAGCTTAGTGGCTACTGTATTACATTGAAAATACTGTAAATTGTTCAATGAGCTTGGTAGCTATATAAATTCTGAATAAGTGTATGTCACTAATAAAAAAATTGACTGATATGTCAACAATAACTGAGGGGGGGTGGGTAAATTAGTTATCCAACTATTATCACAATTATTAACCTTAATAATCATTAGCTATGTGAATAACATAAACATAAACCATAACAATAAATTCATGCACAATAATACTAGATATGTTAATTAGGGAAACCCTTGATCAAAGGGAAAACCCTAGTGGGGATGGTACCCAAAATATGATCTAGTATAAATGTTTCTTATTAGAAGATGAACCTTGTTATGAGTCTATTACAATATTTAGTACCTATAAGTCCCTATTAGGAGACTTTGAATCTCTATTAGGAGATTCCAACCCTGTTAAGAGTTGTGGAAGATAGTTGGACCAACTACCCAAAAAAATTCAAGGCTAAGACCTATGAACCCATTGTCCAAATGATCTCTATATTATTCCTTGCAGAATAATAGATATGAAATGTACTCACTTCCTCTATCTCTATCCTATCAACCAGACTTCTGCTCCTTTTGATCTTGTAACCAAATCACCAATCTCACCTCCAATAATCCCTTGGATCACTTACATACATTCAATCAACACTCTTCTCCTTCTTGCACTTTGTAATTCAATACATACTACATACATATTAATATCAACAAAAATATCTTTTCTTTATACCATATCTTCATAATAATTCCTTGAGTCAGCCTTAAGGCTTTTCCAATTAATTAAAATAAGATAACAATTACAATAATGTTTTTGGTTAATATTCTAATACAAAACTTCACACATGTGACTTCAGGGGTTGCATACTCTCTGATGTCACTAAATGTCTATCCTATATCACTGGTTGACTACATAACTCTTAATTGTATCATAGATGGAAGATAGAAATCAAATATCAGAATGTTATCCTCCAATACTTTATTTTTGAACTACTCTCAATAAATAAAATATAATCATTTTACATCTTTGACTTAGACCTTGTGCATAATCAAGCCATTGTTTGTACCAATAAGATCTCTATTTGATACTCAAACACTCTTCAGAAACTTAATGCTATGTTACCATCAAACATGTCAATACTCTCCATTGCTCAAGATACTCCCTCAGAGTAGTATCACCAGCATTCATGCTAATAACCTTGATCTTTATGCCTTGGCACATGTGTAATCTTGCAAAACTTAAACCTAGGGAATCTACCAACAATTCATCTTAACCTTCATATATTTAATGCTTATGTTAGGTTCCCATATTTTGAGTCAATAATAAAAACAAGGACCTATCTAATTGAAGCTTGCAATTGCACTTTACATTTTCATATTTGTTTGAATCTTTGGGGCTCATCCTCACTAGCATTTTTGGTCTAGTTTGTATTTAGAGTAAGGAGAGAGTCTCCTTCATCACTTTTGGATTCATTATCAACTACACTTGATCATTTTCTTCTTCCATCTCTTGGTCATACCTTCTCAGCCTTTGGTCTTTTTTCATCATCATAATTTCATCTTCTTCTATCTTGTGAACCCAAAAGGTTAATCATATCATAATCTAATGTATCCTATTGGGCCCCTTATATAGTATTTTTTCCTAATTTGTCAAATTCTCAATTTTTGTAAAAATTGCACCCTAACAAAATTTCAACATCCTGTATTCATTTTTGGGATCAAAATTAAAATTTATATCCATCATGATTGTCAAAATTGTGTTTTAAATTATTCATTTTGTTATATAGTTGACTGGACCTTTTGAGACTAATCTTATTGATCCTTCAAGGAAATCACCATTCTTCCATTTCATCATCATTTATATGTTGGAATATATATATATATATATATATATATGGAAAACCAGATATTGAGGTGGGGGTTAATGAGGATCTTTATATTTTGACTTCAAATTTAATTTCATTAAATCATAGCTAATTCATCATTAAAACTATAATGCTAAAACATAAAATAAGTTCATCACATCCATAACAATTTAGCACATAACACAATGATTTGATTACCTAGAAATACTTCAAGATGAATGTAAAAATGGGGTGAGAATGAAACTCATAAATGTTCATTGTTGCAACACTAAAGTTAACTCATTAAGGTTGCAATGTTTGATCATAAGATATGATCTACCTGATGAAAAGTCTTTCCTATTAAAGACTTAAAATATTATTAGGTCTTGCCTTGTTACAAGGCTTGACACTTACAATAAAGTAAGGACTCTATTAGGAGATTTATATAGGGTCTCCTCTTTCCTTTATGTCTCATTTGATTCTCCTAATCTAATAATTTTTTTAGTCCTTCACTTCTTTGGTTTTTCTCTATCAGATCTATCTCTTTAACTCCTTTACATGCATGTATCCTTTCTGCATTTCATCCAACATGATTCTAAGGTTAGAATCCTTCTTAAATAGACTTCATGTCAAGCTTCTAGATCCTGATCAATGGTTTAAACTTCATCATCTCTTTCCATTTATGTCCCTTTTTTGATTGGTTGAATTTTTTTCCTAGGGATTATCACCTTCTACTTATGAAGTGTAATTAGAATTTGATCTGGCTCTATATATATTAAATCTCATAGAAATGTCAGCCACAATGACTCACATATGAGTTTGTGCCATTAAAAACTCATTTATCAAAACTGCATTGCTTAGCACCTGAGTGCTCTAACACTCAATCATTTATGTTGTTTTTTGGCTTCTATAAGTCTATGTGATCAACACTTGTTAACTTATCAATATGCTTGGTCATCATTATATTACCTAGGTCATACTATATTCCTTGGTTTGTATATCCAGTTGGTCTCTAAGTGAATTATTGGCAATTTTTGTTCTACTTGGTCTAAGTGTTACTTTCTTGGCCTTTACTAGATAACTTAGTCATAGTGATGACCTTATAATCTTGCCTAGTAAATGAATTGCAAATGACTAAGTGTTTGGTCACTAATTGACAACATAGGCTTAGAGATCAACAATCTCCCCCTTTGACATTAGTGGAAAAAATACTTTGTCAAGAAATAATTCCTTAAAAATAGGTATTCTCCCTTGAGACCAAAATTTGATTTTATAACTAACACCTTCTTCATAACTCTAACTCTAACTTTTACTCTAACTCACCCTTACTTATTTCTTCTTCATTCTCATCATGTATCCCCATTATTTTTGTCACTAATTATAGCTATGGTTGTTGGGGTGAGTTGGAACTCCTCAAAATTTTTAGATAACTTGCCACAATATTGGCATAGCCTTTGTTCCATCTATCTTGTACCTTTTCCAAAATTTAAAATTGAATCTCTAGCTTGATAGCTAGGTCAATGAATCCTACAATATGTGCAAAATTTGTGTCTTTATTCACAATTTTCTCAACAATGAAAATAACCTTCTAAATTATATTTGTGTATAGCAATAATTGAAGTTGAATTAATACCAACTTAGTCTATATTTCTACATCTTTAGCTGTGAGCTTAGCTAACCATGTCTGATTGAATGTAAGTTCACTGAACGAAAATGAACTTGAACTTGCATTCTTGCTTAATGAATGAACATTAGTTTTCATGATTACATCTAATAACTCTAATGATAATTTGGTATCTACTATAAAGAAATCTATATCACATAATTTCAAGTATAAAGAATTAATTGTTTTCAAAATTGTCTCCAATTATGTGATAACTATAGAAAGATTGACTCATCACTGTACAAGTTCATGTGAAAATTTTTGCAATACTTTATGCTCCATTCTTCTTTTAGACCATTGTAGTAACTTCTCATTTGTTTCTATGTCCTCTATCTAAACTCTATCAACTAAATATACTAGTTGATCCAAAATTTTA